>JAVXUL010000012.1:12842924-12862182 GCA_035590515.1 Trichilia minutiflora | reverse complement strand
TGAAAACAGGATTTGTGAATGCCTTACAGGCCTACAGGGGGTATTCTGTGTGATTGAGTACACCCTGGAGGTTTGTGACGTCTGTCACAGGTGGGCCCCACAGGTCGGGGTGTGACACCCATAACATAACTATTATTATTATTCTTCAATATATAACATCAAATATAATTTTACAAACTTAAACAATATATACTCCATTCAATCCTAATTTCATATTTAAAATACAAATAATCCATAAAAATAAACAATATAGGGAGCAACATTTGAGTCTTACCTTGGAAAACGTTGGTTAAATCGAAGTAAAAGCCGAAAATTTAGTCAACGGTGGTGGAAGAAAATGTTATGGTAGTGGAAGAAAATATTGAAAAGTAAAAAAAAATTTAGAGTTTAAGCAAGGGTAAATAAAATGAAGGATAATTTAAAGAATATGATTTTTATATGGAGATCTTTTGATCTTAAAATAGTGATTTGAGTCATTTTTAAATGAAAGCTCTTTATATGATTTTTTTTTTTTGAGTTAAGAATGCGTACAACGGGTATTTTTGGTTAATTTCCTAAAAAAAGATCTCTCCTATTACAAATTTTCCCTCAATTGAACATTAATTGACCAATTAAAAAATATAAAAATTTTCAAAATAATTTTATTTTTTGATATATTTTTATTCATATAATTATTATTGTCTTTGTGTACTAATAACTTTAATAAAAAAAAATATTGTAATATCAAAAATAACTTTATTTTTATCTTATTTATTAAATTACTAACACACAAAGATGATAATAATAATAATAATAATGTATTAAAAATGTTCTTAAAAAATTTATTTTATATATTTAATATGAACAATTTTTTATAACATAGGTAAATTATTTATTTTTTATTTTTTTGAAATATACAAAAGCAATTATAATAAACAAAAATAATTTTAATTACCAATAAAGAAAATCTTATGGAAAAGTTTTGTCTATTTTTAAAAAAAAAGAAGAAAAGTTTTTTTTTTTATTTTATGTATGAACAAATTTTTTTTGAAGTACTCAAAAGGTTCTTAATTTATTTTTATTTATATTATTATTATTATTCTCTTTGTAAGCTAATATTATGATAAAAAATAATTTTAATAGAAAAATAAAAATAGTATTATTTTAGGTATCTTAATATATTTTTTATTAAAACAATTTATCTGTTCAAATTATTAGCTTACAAATAGAATAATAATTATATGAATAAAAGTAAATTAAAAAAGAAATTATTTTGGACATTTTAGTATTTTTAATTAATCGACTAACGAATGAAAACAGTGTAACAATAGAATTTTGTCTTTACTTGTTATTAAAATATGTTTCTAAAAATACCCCATATATTTGGGCTGGATCCCAGGTCCAAGGGTCATCCGGCCTTCATACTGCAGTCAGTGGATTGAAGTGTTCACCTCTTGTTTGTTTGGTTTTTTCTCTCTTTGTATAATTTCTATAATACCCTTAATATTCTTTATAATTTACCAACGAAACTTCAAACACTTAATTTTTATACTTTTATTTTTTATGCTTTTTCTCAATATTTTTCTTAACCTTAAATTCAACAAAATTCAAATATCACTCAACCAACAAACCTGCCACCTCTAAACACCCAATCAACTATAATCTTGATCAACCTTGGATGATAATTTTGACAACCTTTCATTATTTTTTTTAATATATAATATAAATTTATTAATTTTTTATATAATAATATTTTGCCGGTGGCTTGAATAAAAATTATTCACTAATAAAAAAATTAGAAAGAAATTCAAGCAAGGATATATCTAATATTGTGACAAAAATAGTTTTATAATATTTATAGTGTCTTTAGCAGTGATGATTGATATTATGTCGTTTAATCATCTACGGATGTAACTTGATAGTAATAAATTGAGTTTAGGATATATGATTTATATTCATATTTTAGATTTGATTCTATTTAATTATTCGTGATTTAAACAAGATATCTGAATGAATATATTTAATTAATGTCTCTTCGAAAATTAGTCGAGTGAAACTTGTCAATAGGGACGAAACTTAAATACTTTAAATTATAAAAAAGAAGAAGAAGATATTATGTTGTTTTCATGATTATGGTATGAATTTAAAGTCTTTAAAACTCAAATTTGAAAATTCTTAAATTGCAGTGGATTGACTGTTGTAGATAATTTATTATTAGTATTAGACCCATTCGGATTGAGGTCAGTTTTCTATTTTAATCGACCTGAATTGAAGGGATCCAAAGAAAAAAATGACCTGACCTCCACTTGAATTGGCTTGAGTCGGTTCGGGTTCCCAATCCATAAAAATTAGTGTATATATGTAATCAATTTATGATAAACATTTGCTGCCATTGATCCTCCAAACCCTTACTTGATCATATTCCAACCGTAGGATCAAAATCTACTAAACCCACCAAACAATACATAAATAATGAGGAATGACCATAAATTTCAAGTCATAATAATTGCAATTTAGAGCTCCAAACCAAAATTTCAAGTGGGAAATAGTGGCTAAATTAAAATTGCTACCTTAAATACTGTTCAAGTCAATGACCATATCTTCAACTGGCTTCATCAAGTATCTGTGCACCTCATTTGATGCTTTCTTCGTCTCTTCAGTCTTTGCAAGCTTACTATATTGCGCAAAAGGAGAAAATTCATCCGCATGCATACTGCCCAAATCCATCAAAAGGCAAATCACTGGATTGTTGAGAAGGTGAACCACCACTAGCACTGGTAATACAATTTGATTCAAAGCATCATGCCCTATATGCCTCACAAAATGCGCATTCTAGTATAAAAAATGGAAAAACTTTCAAACAAAAGAAGAGGGGAGAGGACGGGCGAAAGATACTATTTTCAATCTAAACAGAACCATTAACTACTTTATTAGGTAATTCTGTTAAGGCTTGTTGGTCCTTAAGCCCTATAACGAGTGGGCACGACTTCGGCTTAGTTCGAGAATCACTAAACTTGGACAAGTTTAAAAAAAAATCAGGTTTATAAGATTCGGCCTTAAACCAATTTAGATTAAACTAAATTAAAAAATTCATTTAAAATTCTATGACAAGTTTATTGTCTGATTTTTAAAAATTGAGTCCCAGCACTTCAAGAAAGTTATTTTAATTAATAATTTAGAACAAGTAATATTTATGTAATTAATTAATTAATTATTATTTTTATTATAAATATAGTTACTGATATTTTCATCATTTTTGTCCTTATTCTTATTATATATAAGATATATTTTTATTATATTTTATTTTCTTATTAAATTAAAATTTATTTTATACTTATTATAATTTACGAGAAACAATTATTGGTGGTATTATAACCTTCTTATGTAAAGAATTAGAATATTGTTTGCTATAACATTTTATTTTAGGATAATTAATTATTTTATATACCAATGTTTTAAATATTAAAGTTTAGAGATTAAATTAAATTTTAAAAAATTATTATTAAAGTAAACAATTGACTTTTAAATAGATAACATTTTGATATAAAAAAGAATATAATAAACCTTCACAATTACATGTTTCACCCTAAAAATATATTATATTTGCATAATTAATAAATATTTTACTTTATATTATTTTGTAGACAGAAAAAAATTAGTGAAGTCCAAAAGAGAAGGGATTAGGCGTATTAGGAGTAATAGAAATCCACTCGATCATAAATTTAAGCAAATAACCTTTTAACAATCAGAAGATAGTAATACCATAACAAGCAGGGAAGGAAATTCTATATTACCACAAACTTTCTATGAAGCTGTGATTTTCCCAAATCTCAGGGGAGGTTTCTGAAAATACCCCTTTTTTTTTTTTCAAATATATCACCAAAAATACTAAATAAATATCCACCTTTTACTTCGTCAGATGATTAACAAACAAGCACCAATAAAATGTCATACTTTGTTGCTGTTTTTAATCAACAAAGGAACCACCTAAACCCATCATAGGAATCATAACACATAAGATGTTTAGTAGATACAGAAATAAATATGCTGTTCATGGAATTTATAATAATATTCAGTGGCAATTAGTAATTTCCTAGCTCAAGTAACAACTCTCAAATTTTTTTTTTCCTATTATTTTCTGTTTGAGTACTACTTAATAAGAAGTTTGATGGTGAGCAATTAAATATTTTTGTTTCTTCCTGAAACATCACTAGAAAGACAAGCTTTCATCATCTCAATTTCATTGATGCGAATTCTGCTGCCAAATCCACGGCTGCGCTCACTTGAGATGCATCCGTGCCCTGCATTTTGTTTTCGAATTTCATTAAAAAGAAAGAGTAAATAAATAAAGGAATCCTTGTACAGATTTCTAAAAGGATGTACGGAACTGGTAAAAGCTTAAAATTACAGGGAGCGAGGAGCTTTGTAACAGTATCTAGCCCTAATCATATAACAATATTCTACCATATAAACCAAGGGCAAGTTTAGTACTGCTAGATCCCACTTAACGTTGAAACCAAAGTTGCAAAAGTTATTTTTGTTGCGTCAACTTTTAGTGGGGTCTACTAATTTTTTTAACAAAAACTACGTATTTTTGGATTCTTTCACACAGCAGCACTACTGCAATCATAAACACGTCTCTGTCTTCCACCATAGTTTTAAACAAGATTAAAATCCAATTCATAGATCAAAATACTCCCATCCAAACATACCAATACATAATTCTCTGATTGGATACTTGCAAGTGTGAGATTTTAAGAGAATCTTATATGCAGTGACGCTGAGGCATATCATCAAATCAGGTACAGAGAATTTGTCAAATATGCTTCAGAAAGGTCAACGGGGCCTTCAAATAGTTATCTCAATGTCAGGAAACCCTATTGGGTGAAAACTCCTCCAGAGGGGTCACCATGCACCTGAAGCACTGAATCAAATCTCCTCGTATCGCTCTCAACACAAGCATAACTTCATGGCAGAGAGATTCTGAACTAGCTGGTGCATTAGAGCACCCTAAAGGTATGACAGGAGCCCTAAGGATCACTTGGACGTGTTTTGAAGCACCTCTTCAAGTCTACATAGAGTAGAAAGTTAACACATGCCACGTGTCAGAAACCTACTTGCCATCAACCCAAAAGATTAGCCTATCCACCTCTTAAAAGCCCCAAACCATTCCATTTTCTACCCCATGTGGGATTGTGACATTCTAGTCCAATCAGGTGATGTTCTTGGCCTGTTAACCCTATCCATCAAAGACCTACTTGGCCAATCTTGCCACAAATCATTACCCTTGGAGGACCCACATCCAACATGACAATCCCTGACTGGGATGCATAGAACAAGTTTGGGGCTCACATGCAAATGCGGACTTGGGCCTGCTCTAATAATACCATTTGTCACTGGCTGAATGCTTGCCATCAAATCCAAGAGACAAGCCTACTAGTGATACTGCCTACTCACCCCTACCACTTGGAATCATGACAGAAGGGAGAGCCAGTTTATACAAATAACAGTTATAGAGTTGTATTCTTAGGATGTAAATACAAAATTTTAAGCACCATAATGCTATTTTGGGATTAACATGTTGTGGCTTGTAAACCACTATGGGATTGAATCACTTCGCTAAGTACTATAAGTCTGCTGTACAATATAGGAGCAATATCGGGTGCTAGGTAGAAGTAACTTTGCCAGATATTTTAACTGCTTGTGTTTATGCTTTTTAACCTGAAGCACAGTGGCTCCAACATACCATCAACGTTAAACTATGAACAATAGATAATGAACTATAACAATGTTAAAAGCACTAACCTGGCCGGTAGCAAGACCGCCTTTTCCTTTACCACACCTCCCTTTCAGAGGCTGCAAAGCTGCTGTCAACCACTCTGACACCTCCAACTGCTTGCTCTTGTCAGATTTCTCAGGAATCCCTGCACATACAACAGCCTTATTTGTGGTTTCATCGGTACTGAAGACCATGACTGGCATTCCCTGTCAATACACCAGCATTCACTTAACTCATTTTGCTCTTGTACATGAGAAGCACAAATTCAAAAAGAAGCAAAAATTACCATCAACACACACACACACACCCAAAAAAAAAAAGGCTAACAACCTTCTGCCCTAAAACTTTTAGAACTGCCTCACGAACTGCTGCCACATCCAATCCAACATCAACACAAGAGATGCAGAACAGCTTCCCATCTGAAGCAGCAACTTCAGCCATGTCAGTCGCAACCTTAACAGCTTTCGCAATATTTTCTTCAGCAATCTTCTTTTGTGCCTTCCTCACTTGATTCTATAAAATAACACAATGAATATAATCAAGAAGAATGACTTATCTGAACGGTCTAAAGAAAATTCAGACAAACAAAAAAATTTGAAAAAAAAAATGGTGGGTACTATGATGACGCAGAGGCTTGTTAAACCCAGCTATCTAAAATACCTGAAGTAAAGCAATCTTGGCCCTGATATCAGCTTTCTTGGGTGCTGGAATAGCTGCTGCATCCACACTACTCTTTAAAGAAGCCACTTTCTGTGAATAATAACAGCATTCAAATAACAACATTTAGAAAGAACTGTAGTTACAATGGCCTATACCCAATTGTAATTCACAGTTTGAAAAATAGAAAGAATCATAATCTTTTTCACCAAAAAGGAAAAATATTAGTTTCTACATTCATCTTGTTAATATCTAGGAAACAAGTTCAGGAAATGATTGTTGAAAAATCATGCCTAACAAGTTTGCAGTCCATAAATACAAACACCACATTGAAGCTAATGTGTTTTTTTTCCGGAGAGAGATATTGATGGACAAATATATAACACACATAGCTTTCTTTTTCTGTTAGCCTAAACAGAAAATAAAGATGGCAGGAGGGACAGACCTTTTCCAGTAAGATTCCGTCTGCCTTTGATGCATCATCTACTTGCTTCTCAAGCAAACATGCCAAATCCATTGCCTGGAAAGCACTCTCAGTTGTGACAGCTGTTATCCTCCGGATTCCTTTAGCAATTCCCTCCTCAGATAAAAGAGCGAATGATTTAGCTTCTCGTGTATTTGATAAATGGGTCCCTATATATACATTAAATCAATTCAATACAATCAAAGAAAGACTCTAAAAAAGAAACACATGACTATGACATACAGACCTCCACATAGTTCTGCTGAAATTGATAACCATTCTTGATTTTCTGGATCAGCCAAGAGATCCTCAACCTTTCGACCAATTGCCACTACTCTAACAGGATCAGGATAAACCTGCAGCAGAAAGAAATAAGATACTACGGATTAGGCTGATATTATCGCAGGTCAGAAAAAAAGTTGAGAAAATGAGCCCAGCTTACTTCTCCAAAAACAGCTCGTAAACCAGTAATCCGCTTCGCTTCACTAAGTGTTGCATCCTTTGAAAACACATCTAATTCAGCTTTGATTTGCTCATTCACAATTGACTCAATTCTTCTTAAGTGCTCAGGATCAACTGGTTTGCCTATACAAAATTAAGCAGCAATTTAAAACATTCTGCTAAAACATATTGGTTCCACCATTTAAAATGAACCTGCTTATATTATATTTAAACTTTTTGCTTCTTAAGATTTTTATGAATGGGATACTCAACCAACTCCCTACTGGGCAAAAATCTGATGATTCTGAAAATCAGCTCAAATAATTTTTCGTTGACAATACAAGAATTCTAGGAACTTTTGTGCAGAAGCAAACCATATATTTGGACAGGTAGCACAAATTATGAATATTTCAGTAAATTTTGATGAGTCTAGATTGAGTAATTAGGTCTTGATCTGGTCTTTTATTGATTAAATTGAGTTCATTATCTACCAAGTCTTATTGAGTCCCTTTCTCTTTAAGTGCTAAATTCTTGTTTTTGCCAGTTCTCTTGTTGTTTCTCCTTTCACAAACCGATTAACTATTTCATTGATATTCAGACTCACTCCTCGAAACGCTATCAAGCTACTTGCAGCATCTAATTACTCCAAAGTTCTCCCAGCTTTCATTGTCACAGAATTTTCAATTTAAGTAACTAATCACATCTCAATCAGTAAATTCCTTGACTGCACATTTAAGGTCTATATATTGCCAATAATCTAACTTGAAAAAACTTACCATGAGAAAAATCAAATCGTAATTTTTCAGGAAGAACAATGGATCCTTTCTGATCAACATGATTGCCAAGTACTTCCTGCAGTCATATTGACAATTCCAAGAACCACATACATAAGCTGATATTTAAATAATGATAATAGAATGTTCGGGAGTTCACAATCACTAACACCTAAACATACCATAAGAGCAAAGTTCAACATATGCGTGCAAGTATGATTAGGGGCTATTAACTTTCTCCTTTCATAGTCAACCTGCATGTATAAAAGTGCATAAAAGAGTTAAAACAAAGAGAGCAGAAAAATAAACTAATAAAAGGAAATTGTCAACCGCAGAGCTTACCTTACAGATTACTTTATCACCAACAGAAAATCTGCCAGTCTCTCCAGTAAGAGAACCAATATGGAGAATGAAACCTCCAAAAATTTGAACATTACATACTTGAAATGAGCCAAAGGGGCCCTCTAGCGATCCCGTGTCAAAAATCTATAGCCATAAAAAAATATGCTGAATGCACAATACATTACGAAAACAGTAAGGGAAAAAGAAAAAAAATCAACTTTAATTCATACCAAGGCTCCATTCTAATTAATAACTGAAAAGTATGCCAGGTTTCAGCATTTTAACTGTCTCCAGGCTACCCACCCTTGAAGGAATTTATTCTAAATGTTGGATCAAGAATAATATGCCCATGACAGCAAACTATAAAAGGTAGAGAATATAACACGAATTCAGCTAACTGGCCACACCACTAATTTTGTATAGAGAAGCCCATATATATTCGAGACCTTATAGCAGATTCCTAGATTAATAAGTCCAATTCATTCTTATGAGCATATAAGGATTTGAGAACCTATGCACCTTTCATTTACATTTCAACATTTTAGAGTAAACAGCAATCCTATCCAACATAAGTCATACATAGTACCTGACCACCTTGCTCCGCATAGAAGCTAGTAGATTCCAAAACTATACCAACTTCATTGCCAGAGACAGTGCCATCAATGAACTCCAAACCAGTGTAAATAGCTTTTATTAAACTTTCATGGTCCTGAAATGCCAAGTAGAAAGGTCGGTAACATCAAAGGAACATGCAGTAATTCAACTGGAAAAGGAGTGAAATAGTAATAATAACAAATTAGGCAGTGTTTTTTTATAATTTGAAATTTAAATGGATTTGAATTTGAATCAAATCTCAAAAGATCTCAGCATATGAGCAGAGCAATATCTTTTCTCCCAAATCTTAAAATCACTCCTTGCCTTTGTAGTTAAAAATTTCTGAAAAACAATACTTTTAACATGATATCCATTAAACATTATTAATAAGGTAAGGTAATTTCCGATAAGTAAAGAAAAAAGGGATTTAAGATGGAGATAAGTATTTTGTTTTAAGATGATCTATTCAGATTATTTTACTATCAAATAAGGGATGACTACAATACATTGGCATATTGTTACATCAATTTTGATTCAAATCTTTTGTTGAGTGTTGTAACATTTTGTGTTAAATGTTTATTTGTTTATGTTTCAGCTTTTAAATTTCAGAATTCGTGTTAGTTGCAAGTTTTACATTAGAGATTTTAAATTTTATGTTGCATAAACAACTGATGTAACAATACATCAATGAATATAGCCAAGTCCATCAAATAAAAGACAACAAATAACTTTTTATTAAAAATGTAAATAAGAGTTTAAGTCAAGGAAACAAACAAGCAAAAAATGACAATGACTGAAATTAATTTGCATTCAAACTTCAGATCAAAAGCAAGTCCATTAGTGTCCTATATTACCGAGAAAAAAGACACAGCATTACAAAAGTCAATAGATTGAAGAAGACCAGACATCATGGCTATCTTTTTCTTTTTTAGCTCTTTCTATTTTGGTAAGGTATGTTACAGCTACTTCATTTTTAATTTTTTGTCACCCAATAACCCTCAACCTTGGTAGCCACAAAACAATGCGAAATATACATGCACAAAGTACTTGGTCTCAATGGATTTTGAATCCCTGGCGTCCTGATTAAATCCAGTGGTATTTTACCACTCAATTAAACCTCCTGCAGTTGGTAACATTCTGCTTACGCGAAGGTATCACATATAAAGGTAGGAATCTAGGTGTTTACAAAAGTTAACATTTATGGCATGCTTGTGCCGACATTAGTGTTCCTGATGAACAGGGGACAGGTTTGCTATCAGTTAGTCCTACTTATCAAGTTGTTTCCATAGAACAGACTAAGTCTAGGAAATTCCAGGACTTTTAAATGGATAACATAGACCATAAACATTACTGAAAAACTAGTTCTACACTAGTGTTATAAACGAAGGCAGCATCTATTCAATCCCAGCAGTAAATATTCAGAATTCTCTCCAGAATTCTGCATATATTCTAATGATTTAAGGCTTTTTCTGACATTTCCCTTAAGAAATGTTTACTCCAGCGGCATTTGGAGTAAATATCAGTCCTCTATTGGGACAGCAGGTTGTACCAATTTTCCAACAGCATAATGTAATTAGGAGTATACTCAAAAAGTTCATGTGTCAGATAAATATCAGCAGGAAAACAATGCAACGACAAACATCCTAGAATAGTTTCTTCAAAATAAAACATCCTAGAATAGTTTCTTCAAAATACAATATCAGTGAAGTGAATTTTATTCTACAAAGACATGCTTAAGATCAAACTCAATAACAAACTAATGTAATTCTACAATAGATATCTGATAACAAACTACATTCTTTAAAAGATCTGATAAAAAGTTTTACGTTTACCTGGAACCAAGTAAATTTGAAAGAATCATCTGTTGCTGAAACCCCTCTCTTGTGTAATGCTGTGGTAGCATCAGCATCCATGACAATAGCACCCCCAGCTTGCTGGATAAAGTATATATTAGCTTAAAGGGAGAAAAATGCTTGTAGTCTATACCAAATCTTTTTCCATCACGTTACCATAACATTTTAACATTTGACTTATTACTTCCACGCAAGCCATTTTCATTTTGAACAATTTAACTAATGCAATGACAAATTCTCACTAAATAAATCTATCGCATAACAGAATTATAGTCATGTTATAAAAATAACATAAAGTGGACACCATTTAATACCTTATTTTGAGCATTCCTAGATCTTTCCCGTGCCTCATCCATAGCATTATTAAAACCCTCGATGTCAACTTGTAAGCCTCTTTCTTCCGCCATCAACTGGCATGAAAAAAATATTAGGTGTCAGATGCACCTACGTCAACATTTACAATAGAAACAATAATGCGTTCAATTGTACCTGAGTCAAATCCAAAGGGAATCCATATGTGTCCCACAAGATAAATGCATCCTGCCACCATGAGAAAAAGAGGTTTGAATATAGAATGTGACGCAAAGTATCCATCTCCCTTTTAAAACAAAAAGTTATTTCATAACTTTAATTTCTTTTTTGTAAGAAAAGAATAAAATAGTACAAATAATAGCAGAAAGATAGGGATGCATAAGTGCGAACTCAATGTGCACAAATAAAACAAAAAACAAAGCAGATTTGTAACAAAAAATGCCTCCTAAATACCCATATTGTAAGCATCGGTACTCAAATACACACAAAAAAAAAAAAAAAAAAAAACTACACAAAATTATCTTAAAGTCCTTTCCCAATCTAAACGTATAAAAGAAAAGATTATTAAAAAGACTTTAAAACCAAAGCCCAAAGGGAAGCAAAAGACAAATTCTCTCCCCTCTCATACGCCACCTATGCTTTCTTCCCAACCTTCACAATAGATTAGAAAAACTGTTCATCTCTTTCAACCATTTGACCTATAAAAGAGATTCTTCCTTTTCCCAGCAAAAATATTTTGGAAAGTAAAGCTTTAATCGCAGATGAATCCTACATTTAAGAAAGTATCTTCCAAACATCAAAAAGTGACAACAGTATTGCAACTACTTGTAAATGGTGGATTACTGATAATTACTGAATCATGCCACTAAAGGAGAAAAGTGCTTATTCCAATAACAGAAGAGTCAAGATATGGTGACCAATGATACAATAATATTCATTAGAAACATACTTACCTCTCCACTCAAAACTTTCCCCTGAACATCCTGAGCAGCCTTCTTAAATTTCTCAATTCCCTGAACGGAAACAGAAGATCAGTCATTTTTCTAGAACATTGTTTATCATAATTGATTCACATAAAGAAAGTAGTGCAACTGACCAAGCGATATCCCAAGCCATGCCAGTATATTCCAAATATGAAGATATATTTCAGCATTAGAAAACCCCTATTTAAATCACACACAGCTTTCCACTATCTTCAGCATCATAAGAATAAAAAAGAGTTGGGATAATAGTAGTTCATATTGTAATAAATTATTATGCCCTGGGATTATTTGGACTACATGATCCTACCAGATTACAGAACAAGATTTGATAATTATGCTTCAAATCTCCACACCAATTAAATTTTCAGGATTTAATTTTGAAAACAAATCTATGTAAAGTAACAATTAACCAGAACTTAATCATCAGATAAAGCCAATAAACACATCAAATTGAATAAACCCAATAAACCCATCAAATTTATCAACGTAAAAATTCATTTTTACCAGTCAAATTTGAGGGGCAGGTAAATGAAGTGCAAAGATATCAGAGATTATTGCTAGAAAGTAAACAGGGCTGTGAGATATATAATGCTCGTGCTTACTTTAAGCAAAGTTTTGCCAAAACTAGCTTCCTCTGATGCAATAACCTCCCTAATGTGAGCTTCATGCTGCTTCAGCTCTGGAAAAACATCACCCATAACTTTCACCACAACATTTACTAGCCTGTATTTAAACAATAATAATCAATCAGTTATAGTGAAAAAGAATGTTTGGGGCAACAAGCTAAATATTTCATGTTCTGTTAATTTTCTAAATCCCATTAAATATTAGAGATAATATTGCAGAATGCCAGAGAAACTCAACAGGTACCAACACAAAACAGTGAAAAACTGCATAATGAAGTGTACCAAATATTGATCTTAGGTCAAAAGTCACCAAGAAATTGTAATAAACACACAAAAACACTGGTCATGCTTACCCATTGAAAAATCCCTCTTGTGCTTTTAGTACCTCACTTCCATATCGAACAGCTCGACGAAGAATGCGCCTCAGAACATATTCACGGCCCTCATTGCCTATAAAAGAAATAAATATCACAAATGACATGGGAAAAGAGTACCAAACTGACATTCAGCAAAAAATGAATGATTAAGAAGAAAGGAAAAAAAATGCCAAGAAGAAACAAAAGTTAAAGGAAAAACCAAGAGAATCATTGAAAAGAACTAGAATCTCAGAAAACAATAGGCAACCAGAGATATCCAAGAGCTAAAATATGTCTATACGATACTTCCAGTTATCTCCTGTCACTGGAACATCCATTAATTTCATAACTGTGCTACAACAAAAGCAGCGGACATCAACCCATGTCACAATGCAAGAATGCAATAGAACCCATTTAAGAAGAAATAAAAGTTATAGTGGCATGGAAATAATGACCCAGTGCAACGAATTTTGACATAGTCATACATCAGTATGTCTCGATGCAATAGGTGAAAGTTAACTTGAAAAACTTGTGTAAGTTTTAACAAGAAAGAGTTTTACAGCTAGAAAATTCAAAAAGACAATAAAAACTAATAGCACAACGCATCAACACAAAAGATTTATACAGAAAGCCCAAAATACTCGAGTAAATGTTTTACAGTGAACCAAGTCTCCATGACAAATGAAATCAAAGACTAGAACACAAAAACCTCAACAACCACAGAGTAAAGATTTTTCGAGGAACTCAACAGCAAACAAGCACATCACATTAGAGCAAATATGTGCTTCGGTTTACCAGCAAGAAATAACACTGCTTCCTCGACCTAGAAGATTAAAAGAACAGGCAGGGGCAAATTTATGCAACCATTAAAACCTGAATCTCAAAATTCTACCTGGACAAGAACCATCAGCAATGGCAAATGATAGAGTTCTAATGTGGTCAGCAACCACCCTATAGGCCATGTCAACTTTGTCCACATCATCTGGTCCAACTTTTCCTGAATACGGCCGTGCCCCTGTTACCTAGGAGAAGACAGAAAGAGAATGATTAAATAGAAGTGACAGAGAATTTGACATTCTTTACAGAATGAGAAAAGTAAGCCACAATTTGAATTTTAAAAAAGAAAAAAGAATGACAATAAGTTTATCCCAAAAGAGCAACCCAAAGAGATCAATTACAAAGTAATCTTCAAGAATTAAAATTAATAACCAAAATAATCCAAGAATAACGATGGATATAAACATCTGAATTCATTTGTTATAATCAATGTCAAAATTACAAAATTTTTCAATTTGGCTTTTTTATTAGTCACTGTAAAATTTACAAAAATTTCCAATTTGGTGGGGAAAAAGCAGTATCGAAAGCAATTTAAGATGCCAGGTAAAATTTATGATCCCTATTATGACTAGTCTGCTAGCTAATAAATATATGTTTATATGGAAATGATACCAAACCATTATAGTGTTGTAGAAAATCTAGAATTCTTTTAATCCACCAAGGATCCAGAGACAGGATTCAACATTTCGCCCAACCATAATTTAAAACAAATTCAATATGAACATGGGTACAGACCCAAATAAGCATACATTATTTGCGGGTCTATTTGTATTTCCAGAAGAAGCCCTTGATATATTTCAAAATCTAAACATATCCATCCAATAGAAAAATCTTAATAAATCAAATACATGACATTAGGCAATATATTAGAAACATATTTTTAAAGACAAGTCATCTTACTTGTTGAATAGCATCAAAAATGGGCATGAACACATCTGTATCATAGTTGCTCATCTTTTTCTGAAGTACAGAAGTCAATCTTTCAAAACCCAGTCCAGTGTCAACATGCTTAGCTGGAAGAGGCTTTAGTGAACCGTCACTTTCCCTGTTGAACTGGCCACGACAGCAATCACCAAGTTTATTAACATAACTTTTAAGTATCACACTGCACTCAAAAGAGCATTCACACAATACACAATTTTTTCCTACCGTACCAACACATTTACTGGCATGAGCATAAAACCATGGCCAATATTAGAACAAATTAATGTTTTCAAAATTGATTGCTCAAAACCTCATATTAGAGATAACAATTAGAAAATTGGTAGGCACTATTCATTATAGCAAGATTATACCTGAATAAAGACAAGGTTCCATATTTCAATGCAAGTAGGATCGTCATTATTAACCAATGATGCAGCATCTCGATTACCTATCCTATCATAGTGTATTTCAGTACAAGGCCCACAAGGACCAGTATCACCCATCTCCCAGAAATTATCCTACATCACAAACAAAACCAACCAGGCATAATTAGTCATAAAGTTTAATATCAAAAAGGTATAATAAAGAAGCAATTAAATAACACTTAAGAAAACTTGGAAATATTTTATTGACTATTTATGCCTTCTCTGCAGAAAGTACAGAAAATGCATAAAACACAATCATGAAACTCAACATTTGAAAAAATCCCCATTTTCTCGCTCCAGTCCTTTACTAGAATCAACTCATAATTTTCATCCTATTTAATACAAAAACAATAACTTTGATACAGGGCATTAAGGAAACAATGTTGTTTATTTATAATTCATTAGGAACGCAGCTTGCACAACTCAACAGGCATTCTGGCCTCAAACACTTAGGACCCTTTCAGGATTGCTGTGCAACAGTTAGAAACAACTATTTTATAATTTTCGACTAAGTTTGTGATTGGTAAAATTTTTTTAAAATGCTCATTTATAATCTGAAGCATTCAGGCAGCAGCCTTTAGAGGGTTGCTTTTAAAAGCAACTTATAAAATATAAAATAACCAATTAGAATGTTTGACATAATTTATATACTTCTTACTGTAAGGTCGTCACCCTAACAAAAAGATGCTATATTTCCAAATTAATTTATCAGTCATCACTATATTATATCCTTATTACTACATTGAACTTTATTTTTTTATCAACTCCATGTACAGAGTATTGAAGTTTTTACTAAATAGGTTGATCAATTTTGATATTATACTTTTATCATATCAAGTTATTAGTTTCAACAATACATTTTACCAAACATTCAACCCATAACACTTGCAATTGCAATAGCACAATTTTATAAGCATATGTAGATTGGATTAATTTATAAGCCACATCAACCTTAAAATATTCATTATTTTGGTTCAACAAAAGTTTTCCTTATTTTTTCAGCATAGTAGATGTAGATTAGATTAATTTGTCAGCCACAAAAATCCCCAAATAGCCATTTATTTGGTTCAACAAAAGTTTTCATTATTCCAGATGAAAAAATTAATGACTCACCAAGTAACAATTTCATTTATTAACTAAGGAAAACAACTCAGAACTTTTAAGAAAGCAAACAGCACATGGCGCATCAAAAAGTTTCTAAGACAACTTGAAGATTGAAGTAAAATAAACAAATACCTTACAATCAAAAGGTAACACACGTCCAGGTGGTAAAAACTTGAGCCATATGTCTCTAGCTTCAGTATCAGGTGCAAGGCCAGCTTTCTCATCACCACCAAAATAGGTTGCATAAATTCGATCAGCAGGTAGTCTATAAATCTGTAGGTCGATAAACCAGAAAAAATTAATACATAAAAGAAGAGAGAAAATTTAATAAGATTGCTGGATTATAACTTTAAAAAAAAAAAAAAAAAGGAAAAACAATGCGACCGAATTAACTACCTTGGTAAGAAGGTCCCAAGCCCATTCAATAGCTTCTTTCTTAAAGTAATCTCCGAATGACCAGTTTCCAAGCATCTCAAAGAAGGTGTGATGATAAGTGTCCCTTCCCACATCATCCAAATCATTATGCTTTCCACCCGCACGAATACACTTCTGCGTGTTACATGCGCGCGTTAATTTACTCAAATGAGTGTTTGGATCAGCGGTTCCCAGGAAAATTGGCTTATACTGATTCATACCTGCGTCAATTCATTTGAAAATTTTCATTCTATCACAAATAAACGAAATGAAATGAATAAACAGAGAAATTTATAACTAACTAACAAACAAACTATACCAGCATTAGCAAACAAGAGAGTTGGATCATTAACAGGCACAACGGGACTGGATTTCCAGTTGACATGGTTTTTTTCTTCGAAGAATTTGATGAAGGTGTCTCGAACTTTAGCCGCCGGCCACTCCACTTGCTGAGGATCAACGCCGGGCATGACTACTGCTGAAATTGAACTCGACTGACGATAAATGAAGAACGAGTGTTTTGTTACCGATCGATTGAAGAGAACTTTAACCCTAGCCGCCACCAAAGATGATACTGATTCTTGTTTAAGGAACCCACCTCTCATTCATTGTTTTAATCTTAACGCCAACACCGTAGTTTCATAAGACGACTTTATTCCATGCCCACCGTCCTTTCCATTATCCATTATTTGTTTTTGCTTTGCGTGTAATTGCTATTTTTCTCTTCTGTTTTTCGAAAATAATTTTAAAAAATTTAAATGCTAAAATATTTAATGTTTATAATTTTTAATATATTTTTTTTAAAATTATAAAAATATTATTAAATTTAAGCCACTATCAGTTAAAGCACTTCAAATGTTAATTATAAAATTATTAAAAATATTAATTTAA
This sequence comes from Trichilia minutiflora, assembly GCA_035590515.1. Taxonomy (NCBI): domain Eukaryota; kingdom Viridiplantae; phylum Streptophyta; class Magnoliopsida; order Sapindales; family Meliaceae; genus Trichilia; species Trichilia minutiflora. The sequence continues at coordinate 12,844,429 of JAVXUL010000012.1, read as the reverse complement.
TTTTAATAAATATTTTTTAAAAAGTCAAATAGATTTATTAATATTATCAAAATCACCCTAAATAATTATTATCAATCTTCAAAATTTAATTTTTATTAAATAAAAAATCTATTTTTTATATTTTTTCAAACAGTTAGAGAATTTTTTTTAATTTTTATCAAATAAACCTATAATATGATAATCTTTAAAAATAATTAAATTACTGTTATAATTTATATATCATTCCTTTTAATTAAAGTATATAATATTATAACTTAAATTAAATAATATTTCAATCATATGACCCATTTTTAATGTAGTTACTAAAAGGATGGATTGAGGATCAATTTGATGTAAATAAATAAATTATAACCTTATCTAAGACTCATAAATATTGAAGAACCTCAAATTGAAAAAATACAAGTAATTTAAAAAAATAAAAATAAAACCTTTAAAATAGACAACGCATATCTTTCACAACACAAGAATTACACTCAATTTCTTTTAAAATTTGTCATTTTGTTTTTCAAACATTCTTATTAGCAATTTGAGAGATTGTTGGATCAATGATCAAAAGATACATGCAAAAGGTTGTAATGGTTTCGGGCATACACAAGATACAATAGTTCATTAAAGCTTGTGTACAAATAAAACCGTATAACGGTCCAAAATAACTGTCATTTGGTTTCTTATAAATAGGCAGTGGAAGGCAGATTGTATCTCATAAAAAGCAACCCCATTATTTTCTACCGAGAGAGAGATTTGTGCAATTCTTCTAATTCTCTAATAATACTTTCTATCACAAGGATTTGGACGTCTCTACGTGCATCCACCAGTCTAATCATGGTGATCAGATATTCAACAGTGGTATCAGGGCAGTGTTTGTAGAGAGAGAAAGTCCAACAAAGAGGCAGAAAGTTTTTCTCCAAATTCTAGTCAGCTTTCACGTTCATTTGGTGTGTTTCTTGGTCCAGGCGTAATCTACGCTTCGATACGATTCCATCGGTACCCAGTTCGTCGGAAACGATCGAAAATTGAAAAAACCAGAAAAACCGTCAAGCGCCTGCAACACATGCACCCGAAGGTTGAAGACACGTGGAGCCTACGCGCAGAGAGCGTGCACTTCACTCGTCGGTCAGGTTCCCAGAGTTCCGGTCAGGTTCAAATTGACTCCGATTCGATTCGGTTCGGTTTGGTTCGGTTCGATTCATTCCGATTCGTGTTGGCTCGGTTCAGTTCAGATAGGATCAGACCTGGTTCAGGAAAGTCAGTCTAGTTCGGTTTGGTCAAGCCCAGATACTGTTCAGCCGTCGGTCTAGTCCAACCAGACCGTCTGGTTTAAGCCAGTTCCGATTCGATTGAACCGACAGAATTTTATAAGCCTGATTCAGGGTCCAAACAAACTCTGATTGAGTTGAAATTTGGTACCCTAAGGTTTTTCGACGTTCCGGATTGATCTGTGACCTTAGAATTTTGATTTGAGCACTTAAAATTCAAGAATCCTTGAAAATATAAGGATAAAGTAT
>JAVXUL010000012.1:12830906-12842824 GCA_035590515.1 Trichilia minutiflora | reverse complement strand
GACATGAATATCTATTTCTCCCTAAAGTTCTGAGTCCCTACGTGCTTTCTAAAGATGTATTAGAACTTTATTGACATCATGTAACATTGTCATAAATGCTGCAAGTGTTACAGATGTCCCCGAAGCTTTGACGTCATGCACACTATATGCATGACTGAGCCCCCCGAGATAGAGTCTTGCATAACCGTTTTTGATGAGAGATAACCTGAGGAAGATTCTCTGACCACTAGCTTCGGATAAATTATCAAAGGCGAATCTATTATTTCACGTGCTGCAGGAAAAAGTCTCGGAACGATGTCGTATTTAGAGATATGTGGGGGAGAGAGAGAGGGGATTATACCCGTATGATAGGCTTAATCTTTTGGACTGAGTTTTGATAAAAATACCTAAACAAAAATTATTATAAATAGTAAAAAATTTTGTTAATAAGTATTCTCGTAACACTTCTTAAAATTTTTATATGTGATAAGTTATATTTTTTAATATGTAAAAAATTTATGGTGATTAGTTACTATTTTAAATATTAAAACATATTATAAATAATAAATATAAACATCTTAATCAGTACTCTTATAATAAAAACACCCTTTGTAAAATTTAATAATAAGTTTATAAAATTTAAAAAGTATTTTATAGATACTCGTTAATAAAATTTTTAAAAAATATTATTTAAGTAATAAAAGATGTGTACATACATCAAATTAGAGTATTATTCAACATTAATTTAAAACTTAAAGCGTAAATTTCAAAACTTAGAATGTCGAATTTAAAATCTAATTTCAAGTTTATATTGAATAATACAATTTTTAAATTTTATGTCCTAAATTTCAAATTTTATATTTTAAAATTTAAAATTTATCTTCTAAATTTTAGGTTCACAATAAATAGATATTCCTACATCAATGTATGATAGCCGAAAAAAATAAAGTGTTATAGAAATTAAGGAAGGAGAGTTATTAAATTAAAGGATACATTCAATAAATTTAAAACGTTTCAAAAAAATTTTATTAAACATTTCAAGATTAAATAAATTAATTTTTTTGATATAAAATAAAGATAAAATTTAAGAGTCTGAAACTTTACTCACTTTTGGTTTTTATTATGTCATCTCATTTTATTAGCATTTGAGATTAGAGATGGTAAATAGGTTGAATCGATTTGGTATAGTATGGGATCCGATTTGTGAATAATAAAAGTTTAGTACGGTTCAATATGCTAGAAGGATCGTACCGTATCAAAAAATTAAGCTCTCGACACAAGCCTATGACAGGCAATGTCAAACCCGACCCGACCTTATAAATAATATAAATATATTATTAAAATAATAATAATAATTAAAATAATAATAAATTATTATTAAAATAATATTTTGACCTGCGTGTTTAGCCTGTGAGCCTGGTCCGTAGGCACGGCATGACACGACTCTTTTGGATCGTGTTTTATGGACCGTATTATATCTTCATTTTTTTTATCGGATCAGGCTTAACTCAGCATGTTAGTCCATAAGGACCTTATTTTCATAGGCCTTATCGAACTGACCCGGCCTGTTTGTTACCCTCTCCTTGAGATGACCAAGTTCAAAGAATTTTTTTTTTTTTGTATATAATAAGAAATATAAATTTCTACGGTATTTAAATTATAGTGTCTAACTAAACATATAATTAACGTTAGATACAACTATTTAACGTATCAACATTCAAACTATAGTGGCTATCCGAACACGAAACCAACGTAAAATACAATCGTACAATATGTTCAGAGATCACCCAACATTATAATATAAAGGCTGGCTAAAACCTTCTAACTACCTCAAACTTTTATAAAAAAACACACCTTATAAATTTAAACACAAGATTAACATAAAAATAATTATCCAATATATCCTTATATACTAAACCACACCCTGTAGCGTGACCAAGTCCAAAGATGATCTACGGCTTTGAGTGTATTTTTTTTAATCTCTTAAATAAATTTAGTTATATAGATGGGTGGACTCCATTAAAAGAGTTTTACTATTATAAACAAATCACACCTATCCATATTCAAGTTTTCTACTTAATTTATAATAATATAAATAAATTACTTTTCTTAATGCCTACTTGTATCATGGTTTGCATGCAATGAAATGAACCTTGAGTTTTTAAAAATTAAAAAATATATATACAAATATATAAATATAAACTGATATTATTTAATAATATTAATTAATAAATAAATAATATAAACAATTTAACAAGTGATATAATTATATCACTCTAATATATACACATCAATTTATGCAAAAAAAAAAAAAATTATATCTTCAATATTATTTTACCATTTTACTCCTGTAAAAATATAAAACATATAACAATAATATAATTTAAGTCTCAACCGCATTAATTTATATAATTAATTTGGAGCCACATCTCCTACCAGATCATTTTTTATCATACAAAACCCATATGATTTGTCCAAAATTGTGAATAACTTGGCAATTGGCACCCTGAAAATGAACGAGTTAAAATTTCACAAAAGAATTTAAAAAAAAAAAGAAAAACGAAAAGAAAATACTTGGAAATATTTTCACATGAACATCCACTAGACATTGAGATTACAGATTACAAAGCCCCTCTATTCATTATTTTCACACCATACACTAATCCCATTTTTCATATGTAATAATCGGATTGTTATTAAGCTGAGAATGGACAAAGAAATAAAACAATAATAATAATAATAATATAAAAGAGCAACTGCTCTTTTTGGATATCATACATTTGAAAAATAAACATGTGATACAAGAATTCAATCCTCTGCCAATATGAAACCAACTCTTCCATGGTGAAACAATCGATTCTTTTTGACCCAAAAAATGAGCAATGTGGCCGCATCTACTCGTAATGGGACTCATATACAATATGGAAACAGAAGTACCTGAATGCTTTCACCTCGTCCATATGATTCTTACAGCTACGGACCAACAGACTGTGGAATGGATTTTGTAGGGTGGGAATCCCTTTTTCCATTAATTTTGGATTTACTAATGGGTTTATTGGAGCGGGGTGTTGCTTTGGCTGTAGTTTCACCGTGCCTGGCTGTCTGAGTACCAGGAGCCCCTGCTGCTTGAATCAAACAAATTGGTTATTAACAAAACGTGTGAGAAGTGTTAAGTATGTTGTAGACATGGCAATTCATGCGTAGAACTCAAATAAGAAATTTGAAGAAACATAAATGGACATGGCAATTCATGCATAGAACTCCATAAGAAATTTGAAGAAACAGAAATGATGGTCCAACTAGAATAGTGAATCAAACTTTCATCATGATGCATCATTTGTCTCCAAAACCTGATGAAGATTTGGTCATGAATATTGTCCAAATTAAGATGCAACTCACCTAAACATGTGGGACAAGATGTCCTTAACACAAAACAAGGGAGAGAAAGAACCTGATTTGAACTCAAAAGATAAAAAAAGAACCAACCGTTGTTTGGTAGAGACAAGCGCTTCTTTGCTGGTTTATCCAATTGTGCTGATCTCTCTTTTGGGTTGCTTTGGGATCTTGAACCAACGCCAACAGATCTTGAGTTGGCTTCTTCAATCAGATTTTCAAGAGGTGGCTTGGCCTTTGGTTTCATAATCTGTGTTGTGGTTGGTTCTAGCATGCCTCCTGATACACCAGTTGAAGAACTACTACCATCGGACTGAGATGGACCCCTTTTCTGACTTGACATGTTGGAGTGAAGATTTGATGCAATTGGTTTCTTGCCAGCAGATTTTACCTGAGGTTTGGAGCCATTCATATTCTCAGAGGATCCATTCTCGTGTACCATCACTCCATCTTTGAGATTAATGTCAAGAAAGCGGTTCTCCCAAGGGCGGACAGCCATCCATCTCTCCAACCAATTCCAACCCCAGCTGCTTTTATCTGGTTCAAATCCACTGGGAAGAGACTGCTGTCTTGATCCAGCCTGCCACTGGAGGTACAAAAACTGATCTTATATGCAAGTTACTAGGGGAAACTACTATAGGACATGCGATAAGCAGACAGCAGGATTTGAGCAAAAACTTAAAATTGTACCACAAATTTAGCACCCAGACATTAATCCCTATAGTAAATTGAATAGTAATAATGAGAGAGAGAGAGAGAGAGAGAGGCACCACTAAAATGACTAATGACTGATTGAACTTTCTGAGAATGTGAATATCACACTCTCCTCAAAAAATTTCATGGAAAAGGAGGCTTATTAAGCACTGAAATATAAAGTCAACGACCCTGCCTTCTAGATATCTACAATCCCATGACAATTGATCAGTTCTATGGAAAATAAAACTGGAAGCTATAACCTGAAAGGAAATTGTCACAAGCATACCTGATGGGCCAGAGCATATGCCATGGCTCTCTCACGCTTAGCTGCAGCTTCCTGCCTCTTTAGCAACTTGGCTTGAATTTCTTCAACAGATCCTACACTGTCGCACCACCCTTCCTGCATCCAATCACAGTCAGAAGTGATGCACAGAATTCAGAACTAAAATGAAAAATTCAAGCGGCCCAAGATGTTGATGGGTAAGCAAGTGTGACATTTCCCAATCATTGATATATAACAATAGTGCTATAAAGCAATTGCAAAATTGTAGTAGTATAATTCTTACTATGCATAGCAATCCACAAGCCCCTTCTATCACAAGTAGTAGTTAGCAACTTTAAATACACTGCATGAGCAGAATTGGTATTAACTATGCATCTATAAGTCTGATATGGAATCCAACGGTCTGAACTCTAAAAAATTAAAATGATATTTAGGTTCCTCCCTCATATTGACATTTCCTAATTATTTATTCACTACTTCCAAAATCATGCAGCTTAGCCCTTCACCAATACCAATCACATTTTCCTATAAACGACAAATATCCATTGGGAAAGACAGCAGGCAGCTCCCAAACTCCCAAAGGAAAGCAATAAAGCAAACAACTGAATAGAACACATACTTCAACACTAATCTGAAGTTGCTTACCTCTATTTCTCGAACACGAGCCTCATTTGCAAGTTGTTGCTGATGTTTCTGTTGTGTAGTTTGACTTTCCAGTGCCAACCGAACACGCCTTGCTCGGACACGAGCCTGAACTCTTACTAAAGCTTGCATGCAGCGAAGAGTTATTGCAGCTTGTTTTCGAACAGCATGACCTCTGACGAGGGCTTGAAGTCTCACCAATCCTTTCAGTGCTCGTAAAGCTCTTCTAGCCTAATATACATACCACTAAGTCATTTAATCTGAACAAAATTGCAAGGTTGACAGAATTCAAAATATATGAACAAAAATTATTTAATCAGACGCAATGAAAGGATATATTTGCTCTGTCCATGTATCAATTGCATCAAAAATATAGATTACATCAATCTAGACAGAAAACTGTCCAAAATATTCTGTTACACAAACAATTTCATGTCTGCAGTTGGTAAATGACGATATGTAACTGCTCTCAGCATAAACATTAAGAATTCCAAATTCATAGGTGAATGTAAATCAACTCTAAGTAGCATAGAAGTTTTAAATTCCAATTATTATTTGCAATAAAGTCACATGATCATGTAGAGGGCCACTGTCAATGCTATGTAAAAGATCAAGTCTCTAATGGAACAGCAGCCACTGAAGTTTTTACATAACCAGCTAAATCACTATTCCAAAGTCTACAATAGTTAACTTCTAAAATGAATCATTTTTGACATTTAACAAATGACAGTGACTTGCTACATTCTCTCACTCTGAGATCTAATATGAAGTTCGAGGTTAATTTAGGATGTTTCATTGATATTGTTTGTTACTATAATATTGATCGAGTTTCTTCCCACAAGCTTTTTTTTCTCATTTTTTCCTTTTCTTTTGACAAGAGCAATAAAATTTGAGCAAAAGACCCAGGACCAAGGTCAGAAACTAGTTGGCTGTTAGTACCCGTCCATAAACTTTTAAATCGTCCGTGCAATAGTAATATCTTTAAGATATATCTAAGTTGTAGGCTGTTTAATTGTTCTGAGTTTGTGCGTAACCAAAGGGATGTAACCTAGCTATGCTATGCTATGCTGCTTTAACCTGCTCCATATGGTTTTAGTCACAATTACATATTAAGAACATGCATAGTCTATGACCTAAGAAGAATGTTGGCCCTTCATGGAGATGAATAACTTCTGGAAAAACTAAAAACGATAACGCCTGCCAATTTATATTGTATCCTCACAATATCACAAAGAGACATAGGATCTACTTTTCTTGGAGTTTTTTAATTTATGCTGGAAAAGAATGAAATAATTTCTAAATAATAACTAATTATTATGAAGTTTGAAACAATACCTGATTTTGTTTCGTATGTTGGCCTAAACAGGATAGGATATAATTTAAATATTTATATACTTCACTCAATTCTTATTTATTTAAATAATATAAATAAAAAATAATGGAGTGAATTATAAATATTATATTAAAAAACTTTAATTTATTATTTATAAAAATATATTTATTAAATTAGAGTCTTAGGTTAGTCTATCTTACCACTGACCAACCACATCACGCCACCTATTAAAACTTACATTGGTTCATCCTACTAGAGATAGACCAATCAACAGCTATCACCTTTGTTGCCTAACTCCACAAAAGGCAGAGATGACAGCTGTTAATTGGTTTGTCTTACCTAAGACGAACCCATGTAAGTCTTTCTCCACACCACCTCATCTTTTGTAGGGTTGAGGGGGCAGACAATAAGGCATAGATGTGTGACCCACATAACCTTAGCCACTTCGATTCTACGAAGGGTGAGGTGGCATGATGTGATTGGTCCATCTCACCATTAGGTGGTGCGATGTGATAGGACTGGGATCAATGTGGTCCGACGGACTGTGCCACAATACTAGAGTTTGAGTTGAGTGTCAAAGTATGTGCTAAGCTGGGGAAGGGCTAGAGAAGTTAGGTTTTAATTAGACTTTAGTTATGACAGTTGGGTGCGAGAGACAAGTAGGGGGCTTGCTCAACGCACAAGCTGGTTTAGGAACAGTTGGGTGCGAGCAGTCAAGCAGGGGGCTTGCTGAGCCGTACAAACTGGTCGGGAACTGGAGCCGTCCTCCTGATGAGCTCAAGGCAAGGCGAAACATACCGAGAAGGATACGAGACTTACCTTGGGTGCAGGGGCACCAAGGGAAGAGATGGCACAACGGGAATGTGTCATCACCCCCTAGAGGAGTGGGGGTGTAAAGGTTGCTCTTCAGATGTGGTTTAGGGCCACAAGGTTTATGTATGCGGGAGTCGCATACATGGAGGTGCTTGGTAACACGACTCAATCATAATATCTCATGAGTAAAGATCACCGTGGGTGAGGTGATGTTCTACGAGCATGAATCTATGAATGCTTTGTAGTACGGGGTAACGCAAAAAAAAGTGGTATCAGAGCCGATGGTTCGAAAGGGACTCGAGTATGGAGACAGTGGTATAGGTGTATTCTCGTGGTTGTTGCCGCCATGAAGAATGATAAAAAAGCTATGGACTCCCAAGGAAGACGGCCCAAAGAGAGTGGGTTAGTCCAAGGTGGAGTTGTAAGGTGCGGTTCCTAGATAAAAAGAGCACGTTCGCCTCTCACGTGACTCTGAGTGGATCATTGGCAGGTGCAGACTCCGGGATAAGCGGGTTGGGCTTGGTAGGAATATAGGCTCTTGAAAATACCGTGATACTCAAATAAAAAAAAGAAAAGAAAGAAAGGCTTTCGTTTAAAGGGAAGCAAGTAAAAGTTCAAGCCCAATGTGGAAGAGACTCACATTTGAGGGAGAGATTATTAGGATATCAAGTGTGAGTGAGTGAAGTGAAAAAGTCCCACATTGGAAAGTTACAAGGCAAATGAATAATATATAAGTGGAATGGACCCATAAACCCAATGCCTTAAGGTTTTTGGTTGGAAATGGTATTCAAGTCTATAAATGTGTTAACTCATTTGGTCTAAGTATGTTCTCCCCAAAGTTTGGGTGAGCTTCCCCAGATTCAACAGACTTCCTCTATCAATTATACGAAAAAACTTAGATAAGTCTGCCAATCACTGACCTAGAAGTATAAATCCACCTATAACTTTCTCTTTAAATTGTAAGAATAAACTTAGATGGGTCTTGTCCCACCATTGACATGAAGTGACAAACCAATAAAGCTATGTCAACTCAGTTCTTAGCGTGATCGAAGTGGCAAACAAAAAATAATGGTAAGTTCCGCCTTTATCTTATATTTACCACCTCGATTTCACAAAAAATTGAGATAGCATCATTATCAGTGCATCCTACCATGTCACCGATGGGATGGACTCATAAAGGCCTTTCCCTAAATTATAATATTTTTATAATAATTAAATAATTTTTATGATTAATAATTTTATATAAAATATTTTGGATAACTTCGCCCGTGGGTACTCATTGATAAATTATCCCAATTGATAAAAATAGTGTGGGCCCACACGTTTTATATGCAAGATATGTAAAGGATTGGACTAAAGCAATCCCAATTCTATATTTGGGGAACAAATTTGGCTTTGGAATAATGATGTCTTTTAAGGGATAATGTGGGATAATTACTCCAAAAATTTAAATGGGTAATAAATTATACCATGCATTCTATGGCATAATGTGGAATAATTATTCCAACAATTTAAAATAAAATTTTTTGATAGTAACTAAAATTATTTAATTATTGTAATAATTATATAAAATTAAATAGTGTAAGTTATAAAAAAAAGTACTCCATAACTAACAATCTATAACAGATATAGACCAGAAGTACTAAAATATATGTTACGAATAATAGAAAGTACAAAATAAATTAAAAAATATTTTTAATAATTTAGTATTGATAATTAATTTAAACTATTATTTGCATTTAATTAATTTTTGTTTGCATTAATTTACATAACTATTAATATAAAGTTAAGAGTGTAAAATATATTTCAATATATATATATATATATTGCTTTATCATGTGCAGATGGTCCGAAAGTTTTAACTTCTAGATACAAATTTTTTACCAATAGGTGAGCACCACCTATTGATAAAATAGTAATTTTTTTAAAGAATGCAAAGGTAGGGCCATCATTATATTTAAAATTAATATTCTTTGAAACTATTGGCCCCACCATTGAATATAAACTAATTTTGAAATTGTGGGGGTATTTTTGAGTGAGGGTATTTTTGTCTTTTTATAAATGTATGCCTGAGTTCTGTATAGATCGATAGTATTTCGAAGGTTAATATGAGGTTTTGAAAGAGTTAGAATAATTAAGAAATGAGAATGGATGTCGAAAATTGAACGAGAACTCGATCGCAAGAGAAAACTCAAAATGGGAAACATTCGATCGAACGAATGGTTCGACTGAACGAAAGGTTGGTTTGTTTAACCGAACCAAAGACACCAGATTTTACAGGAAGCTCGAAAACTTATGATTGAACGAATCAATGATTCATTCGAACGAAACATCATTCGGTTGAACGAATAAATTGGTCGAAATTTTACAGAGGCTCGGAAAATCCTCAATCAAACAAAGGATTCGATTCGTTCGAACGAACTGATCGATTCGTTCGACCAAATCATGCGAAAAGACCGATTTGCCCTCATCTAAAAGCTTATTTTCTTATATTTTCAAGGGCAAAATGATAATTTCACCCATTTTCTATAAATAGAGGTCATCCCCCTTCATTTTTCAACTTCTTTTCTTCTTCTCTTCTCCTCTTTCTCTTCACGTTTCTTCTTTGCTCCATACACACACCCTTTATTTTTCATCCTTTTTTTTATTTCTCTTCACCATCTTGCCACATTCTACCTCCCTAACACGTTGCTAGCTTCAATTTGTGGCAAGGGGCTTCAATTTGTGGCAAGAAATGCAGGAACCGAGTTTGAGGAATTAAGGTTTCGGAGCTCAAATTGGAGTTTTGCGGGTTCTAGGCCAAATCGAAGAAAATCAATGGTACCACGAGATTCGTAGCAACTTTTCTAACTTGACTGTATATCGCATTTCGCATTTTAGTAATTTTTTCACAAATGGGTTTTACTGTGCTTCGTAATAGTTTACTAGTTTTATCGCATGATTTTAAGTTTTCTGGTGTTAGTTAGGATGTAGGAAGATTGGGTAACTCGTTAGGAAGTTAGAAATGAGAATTCGAAAAAATATGGTTAGGTGTGAACAGTATCTGAGTTACTGTTCCGACAAGAATGTGGGGTCCACGCGTAAGAGTTGTAAAATCGAGCTGTAATGCATTGGTTTAGTTCGAATATGGGTACTCGACATTAAAGATATTATAATTGGTTTCATAACAAGGGTTTTATTCGAATTCGCATATAAACCGATTTTAGAAACTCGGGTTACATGCATTCCATGCATATGAGTCCCGTTTATAGTTTAGAAATGTGTATTGATAGAATTCTTTATGTTCATGTGTAAAGGCACCGATTATGAGGATCAGGAATCCGACCCAAGTGAGGAACTTTAGGGAGTGCGTACCCTCCCTAACCTGTGAGTGGAATTGTTTGGTTTACACTATGTTTTAGAATCTTTATGTTTTCATTACTTTAAACAAACTGTGTTTATATATTCACAATGCTTTGAAAAAGGTTTATAAATGATTTTGCTTATCGTGGTCTATTTAACGCAAATGAGTATGTATATACTTATAAATTTCCATATGGTTTTATAATGAGGCATGATTTGCATGATGGACATGGTTTGTTTGATGTATACGTTTTATATAAATTATGGCCGATGGCCAAGTTATGAAATTGTTTTGAATGAGGATTTTATGATGATGATGCAGTCAGTGGGCCAGGTTTTATGATTTGATATATGATGATACGGTCAGTGGGCCATGTTTTATGATTGATGTATGATGATAGGCCAGCAAGCCAGATTTATATATATGTATTGCATATTGGTGATAACGACCATGAGAGTAGGACTATTTACTGTAACAACAAGGTATGTGGTAGCTTGGAGAAGAGTTCACTAGAATATAGACCCCAGGTGAGTGTTATATGTGATAGCCTGGAGGAGAGTTCACTAGAATGTGGACCCCAAGTGAGTGTTATTTGTGATAGCTTAGGGACGGCCTGGGAGAGAGGTCGCCTAGGTGAGTAGAGGCTGCACAGGTGGAACTGTTATGAAATGATTGTGATGTTGTATTGGAGATGTGATTCGACCACCTGTGAGTTTCGTCGAGGACAGTCATGGATGTCACCACGTGACTACTCCAGGCGAACGTCAGTGGTGGGCATATTCTATTTCTTGCATTTAAATTTATATTTTATAAACTAGTATGTTTCTCTTGCATACAAAACCCACTAATAGCTCGGGGTTACGCCTGATCAGTGTAATCCCTGGAAAGGCAGCCGTGCCCAATGATTTTCGTACGGTTTGATAAGTAAAGATTTTGAAAAAAAAAAGAAGTTTTAGATTTGTTCCTTTGTAGATTATTCTCTTTTAAATAAATGCTATTTGATAAAGATTATGTTTAGTATTATACTTATTTATTATTATTATTGTTATTGTTCTATATGTTCCCTCACTGAGTATACTTTAGTATGCTCACCTTTTTTCCCCACTCATAGGCATAGCGCAGAGAGTACATGAAGGGTGGTAATAGCATCGAGAATTGTGATTTCAGGTATTGACTCTATACTCGACTCCCACTCATTATTTGAGTCCATTGGGGAAAGTTTTATATTATTCATGATTTTCTTTATTTTCAGGAATATGGATCTTTGATGAAATTTATGACATTGAGTTTTGTAATAAAATAAGTATTGTTATTTTGCTATTTGAAAAGTTTGTAAGAATTGAATATAATATTATGGACACGAGTATGTATGATTTTATTTTAATGGGTTTGATGACAAATGTTTTAGAAGTGTGTGTGTTGATTTTTATTGAAAA
>JAVXUL010000012.1:12813872-12830806 GCA_035590515.1 Trichilia minutiflora | reverse complement strand
GAAAGAATGAGTTAAAAAGGATATTTTTGGAATAAAATAAATATTATCTGTGCATTTAATGAGAAGAGAAGAGAAAACTCCTCTTTCCTATCTTTTAAAAAAGATCTTTTTTATACTTTAAATGCAAAAAGATTTTTTATAAAAAGTCTTTTTATTTTTATTTGTTTGGCCCAGCTTTTACTAAAAAGAGGTTGAGAAACACTGAAAAAACTGGGCCAAACAGGCTCTAAGATCATCCAATAAATGCCCAAGAACAGGTGTACTTCCATCTTTCTTTTGCTGGAACATTTTCAGTACCAGATTCATCTGACTCATGTATTTCAGACAAGCTGGGTCCTCAAGGATTTTCTAAACCAGATTCCTCACGAGACATTCGAGGGGGCATTTTGAAATGGGGCAGCTTCCCATCAATGAAATCCTTCAAAATTTGGCGAGCTGCTCTAGTTTCGTCAGGTAGTCCACTTGAAGTAAAATATCCACGAGAAGCACAATAAGCCCTCAAAACCTCTGAAGCTGAGGGCGACCGAGATTGTGATTCATATGGCTTAGGTTTTGGCAGATTTATTTTATATACATCCTCAATGACATTTCTTAGGACTCGATTGGCCGTAACTTGGACAGCCTGTTGCGTTCAGTCATCCGATCAACAGGCAAAGCTGCTGAAGCAATCATATCATATCTTGAGCTTGAGAAGGACGGGAACACCAACCCTGGACAGTCGCATAGAGTCAGTTCATTAGAAATTATCAACGTTTGGAAATGCTTGATTTTTACAGGGGTAGAAACGACGCCGAGGGCCGTCAAATGGTCCGGATCGGGCTTAATAGTCCAGATCGTTTCGGGTCATCACTTAAACGGGTCGGATCAGACTGATCCTTTTAATAAACGGATTAATATTTTCAACTCTAACCCAATCCGTCAGGTTAACAGGTTAAACGAGCTAATTCGTTTATATCAATTAATTAAATAAATAAATAAATAAATAAATAATTATAATTTTTAAAAAAATAAAAACACTATAAATATATAATAACAAATATTTTTAATTTAATTTTTTAAAATTAAAATTTTATTATTATAAATATATAATGAATATTTAATTAAAAAATATTTTTAAATATTTAATTAATATAATCGGACCGATCCATTTAACCCGCAGGTTAAATAGGTTTGAACCTTTTTATCCGCGGGCCAAAAACCCTTTACCCTAACCCGCTTATTTTGCGGGTTAAACAGATCGGTCCGTCGGCCCAAACCTGTTTTGACAGTTCTAGCCACGATTGTCCGTTTCTGGCCGACCAAGGCATTGATAGTTGACCTTTTCCCTACATTAGGATACCCCACAAATCCCACAATTACTTTCCCGTGTGCTGAATTTGCTACAACATTCTCATCAGGAGACTGAATATTTGATGTGTCTGTGCTACTATGACTTGATTTGCTTCTCCTTTTCACTATCTCTTCAGCTTCATACTGTAAACGGGCCAGAAGCTCATCCCTGTTATATATTTTTGTATGAGGATCTGCAACATTTTGTTGCATATACTGTTTCATCCATGCATCATTTAGTGTTTTTCCAATTTTCCCTCCAGAGCAGCCGAGGCGGCTTTAGCAGACCAGAACACAAAGAGGATCTCATGATCCTTAAAGTACTTTGCCCAACTTTTCCTGCGAAGCAGCCAACGCAATGAAGAATTTAACAAGTCGCATAGTGGAGGATTGACTTGTTGCAGCAGAAACAGGGCAAGCAAGATACTTACCCGACAGAAAATGGCTGAAGATCTGCTTATTCACCAGAAGCAATGTCCTCTTGTACTCATCAATTTCTCATGCATATGCCTGCATTAGATAAAATCGACCGTTAAATCATGTCACTGATATCATACTGGCATATCATAGTGCATCAAACCAACTGGTGCTTGCCTCACATTACCATGAGTGAGAAACATCTCTGAGATTAATAAAAGAAACAATACATTACGTCAAGATCGAGGCATCAGTAGAACAGGGGGTATGGTGCATCAACAACCATTACAAGCTGAAAGATACACAATGTCATCAGAATATGGTAATGAAAACCAGACTCCAAAGGGAAAGAAAATTCAAGAGAATATTATTGTGCACTATCCTTACAACAGACACTGATGATAAACTTCAGTCAGACAATATCTTCTTTTTTTTTTTTTTACTTTTTTGACAGGAAACAATCAGTTGGACAATATCTCGTCCGCTAAATATATGCAGTGATAAAATCACAAGAAAATATAAATCTTAATTAGCCAATACAGGTCGGAGGTTTGAAGAGGCAGAAACATGAGTGCATATTGCACACAATATTAAATCTACATCTGTATTTGTATATGCGAAGAAAAACAAGTTCAAAGATACAGCCACAACATAATAATTACCAAATATCAACAAAAATCTCGTGTGAAACTAAAGAAGAAGCTAAAAAAGACAAGATGGCCAAAATCTTCTCGGTACAACTTTTAAATTAACGCCACTGCAAAGAATCCAGCCTGAATGTGCACTTAGATGAAAACAGGAGAAATCAAGGATTGTAAGGCCCAAAAGAGAAAACAAAGAATCAAAACCATACAATCATCCAGTTACAGATTGTAGTCCAGCAAGCAACAGTACTTTTAATGTCCCCAAATAAATAAAGTACACGGTTATTACTGTTCTTTGAATTAAATTAAATGAGTTGTGAATGTAAAAATTTGAGCCAACCAGACTGATAGAACATATTAAGCTATGATACTGAAGACTTTACACAGTTGTTCTAGAAAAACTAAACTTGCAAATTCAGATGATAATTAAATGAAGGTATATGCAAACCTATAGTTTGATATTAGAATCTTAATAATCATTTTAAAAACTTAACAAATAATAAAAATAAAAGGAACTTTTGGCTCGGAATGTTAATTTGTGTTGACCCACTGGTTTCAAAAAGCTATGATATTTCAGTATGCCAACTTCATTCAAAGCTTTTAGATACTAGATATATACAAAATAACAGTGTGTTTTCAAAAAGAGATAATATTTAGAAGGGGGAATCTCAACTTCCCCCCTAGAAAGTGAAATAATGCCCCCCCCCTCTGGGGTGTGTGGCAAAATCATAACCATCCATTACACCCAATGACTGGTTATGATTTTGCCACACACCCCATAGGGGTGTGTGTGACATTATTTCACTTTCTAGGGGGGAAAATATCATTCCCCCTATTTAGAATGCGTCAATTCAAAGTTTTTCAATAATAAGATAGATTCAAAATAACAGATTTCTGAAGTAAGAAATGCAAATAATTTATCTTTTCCCAACTACAATTATGGTTTAACATTATCCTTTGTATGAAACAAGCCTCTACAAGTACTAACAAATTTGACTCGTCCATCCATATATCTATAAACTGCATACAAAATTTGAAATAAGCATTTTCATATCTATTTTCACGCTAACAAGAAAATAAATTCAGGTGCAGCATAGGTTTACAAGATTTTGGTAATTCGTACATTAAACTGCAGTTGTGTAACATTTAGGCGAGTAAACCTACAATAGAAATTGCTTTCCAATTCTAAAATCAAAATGCATACATAACATCATCAAGAAACAATGAACTTTACTAAGTCACTGCGTTAAAGAACCCGCCAAAGTTGTCTCCAAATATCCAAGTCTTCTCAAATGGAGTAAGGACAAGCTTCTCATTTTCCTCCAGCCTGAACCCAATACAATTCCATATAAATAAAAGTAAATTAATGAACGAAAACAAACCCAAAACTGTTAAACAGCTGACCTTGCAAGACTTCGCCGCCAAATTAAAAAAGCTTGTCTTTAATTGTTATCAAGCTATTCCACAGACATTCTAGCATTCCATGGCGGCCTCCTTGGCATTCTAAGACTGCCCGAATGTAAAGCCTCTTCCTCTCCTCAGCAATCATCTCTATTTCATTCAATTCACACATAACTATCAGATATATTCATCAACCTAGGAGATTCCACCCCAAAATTTTCAAAGGGTTTCTGATAATAGCCAAAATTCCAATATAATCTCATCCATCCATTTAGTAATTAAAAAAATTGGAAGAAAAGAAGAACTCACAAATTTAGGAAATTAGGAACTGGGTATGCCTCCGCCCCCTCCCCCTGTTGAATGACGGCGTCGATGTCGTTGACGTCGGTAACAGATTCCAGAACCTTCTTCTGCTGGTTTCTGCAGGGCTTCCCTTTCTCTTTCGATTGCTGGATCATTTGATTACGGTGTTTCACTAGAGCTCGTCCCAATCCTGTTTTGTCATTCTTCCCCATCGTTTTCTTTTTTTGTTTCTCCAAACTCTGAATCCAATTCATCAAAACCCCAATGAAGATGTATCAGAGAGAAAATAAAAGTGACAGTAAGTATGTAAAGCATATATAGCAAATATCGGTCGGCGGTGAAGGACTATCAAAAGAAATGTACGTCTTCAAATTTTTCCGGTTTTCAAAATTTTTATTTTATTTATATTTTTGGGGCTATGTGCAAGGAAGGAGTCAAATTACAAATTGAATGTAATTATAACTTTTATTGTAATAAAAATAAAATAAAATTCCTTTATTTAAATATCATATTTCTTTTTAATTTATTTTAGAAGTCTACCAAGACCAATCGTCGTTATAAGTCGCTATGAATATAAATACTGACACTATTATAGTGCAGCCACCTATCCTACATTTTTATTTATAAAAAAAAAGGTGAAAATTTATAATTAGAAAAATAAATTATATAAAATTTATAATAATTATATATTACCGTTATATGAATTTTGTACAGTAAATTTTGTATCAAATTGTTATTTTAAATAAAATTTGGTATAAAAACTAATTTTTTCATATATATATATATGAATTTAATCAAAAGTAATCACAATTTATAATTAAAAATAAAAAAATTGCATTAAAAATTTTTGTTCCGTTTTAAGATAAAAGCCCTTATATTAAAAATTTATATTCTCCTTGTTATCATATATCTCACTTTTCATCTTCTGTTAAAAAACTTCCCCATTAACATTAAGATTTTCAATGAACTATCATTATCATCTAAGGGAATTTTGAAATATTAATTTATGGATAATTTATTTTATTAAAATTTATGTTTTAAATATAAAATTTAGATTGAATAGATAGATATTATACATTGATTAAATTTGTAAAATTATATTAAATATTATATATTAAAGAAGATGGTAACTATTATATTATGAAAATCTTGTGGAAACATATTACAGTGAAAACAATTATTAAGAATTAAAATTGGTAGAAAAAATTGCTTTTGGGGGGAGTGAGAGGCATTTTGCTCCAAGTGCATGTAACCGCGCACACTTTATCTTTGAGTGAGATTGGGCCCTTTTTGCCGGTAATCTAGTGCGCACTCGGCAAGCCAATCCAAGTTATTTATTATTATTATTTTTTTTAAATTTATTTTTTTATTATACTAATTTTAATAATATTATTATAAAAATTAAATCGTATAAAATTTATTTATTTACTAATAAAAAATTATTTATTTATTATTTTACTCATATTATTTAAATATTTAAGATTAATTCTTATAATAAAAAATAAAAAATTTATTAGTACAAAAATTTTAACAAAATAATAATAATAATAATAATTTACTGATAATTTTTAATTTAAATATATTAATACACAAGATATACCTTTTATGAATTATAAAACTAATAAATTTATTTTATTATATATTTAATTACAGATATAGTTAGATCACTAATAATAATCACTTATCACTTGATATAATAATTTATGGGAATTTACGAGGATGAGGTATATACTAACCTTTCGATAATACTTTTTGTATGGATCAAAATATTAGCATAAGTAAGTGATAATTTTTTTAAAAATATATTTAAATAACAAATTTCAAACCCCGAAATAGTTAAATGATAAATTCCATATGCTTACTCGTATTTTGGCTTGAAGTGAACCAAAAATGAGTGAGAGTTAATAGACAGATTATTGTTTAATGGAATCCATTAATTAAATTAAAGGATGCATTCAATAAATTAAAATTTTTTATATATAGAATGAGGTAAATTTTGAATATGTGAAACGTTGCAAACTCAAATTTAGATTTAAATATGACGTGTAACTTTAAATGTAATTTTTTTTTTACCTCTCACAAAAATTTAATTATATAAATTGATCACTTTCGACTTTGGAGCTTCATCGAACGAATTTTAATAGTAAAAACAAGTCACGTCTAATGGATAAATAATTTTCCTGTACACCTACCTGGTATTCAAAGGTAAAGATGTATATGAAATAAGTTATACTTGAGTTATGGATATATTAATTTATATATACACAATTAATAGAATTAATCAAATAAATAATATAAAAATACAATAATTACTATTATTATTTTATTTTATATAAAAAAATTTATATCTCCAATATTTTTTTTATTTTTTTTAACCGAAATATAAAACATGTGATAATAACATATCTTTTTAAGTGTTATCCACAGTAATTTGTATAATTGTATTTTGAGCCACATTTGCTACCAGATCATTTTTTATCATACAAAACCAGTATGATTTGTCTAAAATCGGGGATAAGGCACCCTTAAAATGAATGTGCAAAAATTTCAAAAAAAAAAAAAAACTTGAAATATTTTCACATCAACATCCACTTGACTTTAGAGATTACAGATTACAAATCGCCTCTACTCATCACTTTCACACCATACACTAATCCCATTTTTCGTCTGATGAGCTAATCTGATTGTTGGTACTCTGAGAATGGACAAAGAAATAAAACAATAGGATGTGATACACAGAATTAACAACATTAACCAAGACGATACATAAACTTAATCCACTGCCAATAAGAAACCAACTCTTCCATGGTGAAACCAGATTCTTTTTGACCCGAAAAGGAGCTACGTGGTTGCATCTCCTCCTAATGTGCCTCTTATATACAATATGGAAAAGGGGAGGCATCTGAATGGATTTGCCTCGTCCATAAGATTCTTCCACAGCTACAGATTAACAGACAGTGGAACAGATTTTCTAGAGTGGGAATCCTGTTTTCCATTTATTTTGGATTTACTACTCAAGGATTTATCGGAGTTGGGTGTCCCTTTGGCAGTGGTTCTACCATGCCTGTCTGTCCGAGTCCCAGGTGCCCGTGCTGCTTGAAACAAACAGGTTGGGTGTAATAAAATGTGTGAGTGTTGTAAGTACATCGTAGACATGGCAATTCATGCATAGAACGCAATAAGAAATTTGAAGAGCCAGAGATAATTATCCAACTAAAAGGAATAGTAAATCAGACTAAGTTAAAGGATAAGAGATCCTTAATGCAACATAAGGCAGAGAAAGACCTTGATTTAAACTTGAAGGATAAGAAAGAGAACCAACCATTGTATGGTAGAGACAATCGCTTCTTTGCTGATTTATCTGATTGTGTGGATCTCTCTTTTGGATTGCTGCGGGACCTTGAACCAACACCAACAGGTCTTGAGTTGGCTTCTTCAATCAGATCTTCAAGAAGTGGCTCGGACTTCAGCTTTGCAGCCTGCTTTGTGGTTGGTTCTATCATGCCTGCTGATACACTGGGCGAAGAACTACTACCATCGGATTGAGATGGACCTGTTTTCTGACTTGACATGTTGGAGCGAAGATTTGATGCAGTTGGTTTCTTGCCAGCAGATTTTACCTGAGGTTTGGAGACATTCATATTCTCAGCAGATCCATTCTCATGTACCATCACTCCATCTTTGAGATTAATGTCAAGAAAGCGATTCTCCCAAGGGCGGACAGCCATCCATCTCTCCAACCAATTCCAACCCCAGCTGCTTTTATCTGGTTCAAATCTACTGGGAAGAGACTGCTGTCTTGATCCAGCCTGCCACTAGAGGAACAAAAATTGATCTTATATGCAACTCACTGGGGAAACCTCGTTGGAGAAACTACTATAGGACATGGATAAGCAGATAGAGGATTTAAGCAAAAGAGTTCAATTTTACCAGAAATTTAGCACCAACACACTAATCCCTATATTAAGTTGAATGGTAATAATGAGAGAGAGAGAGGTAGCACCTCTAAATTACATGACTACTAATTGACTGAACTTTCTAAGAATGTGAATATTGCACACACCCCAAAAAATTCATGGAAAAGGAGGCTTATTAAGCATTGAAATATAAAGTAAATAACCCCACCTTCTACATATTTACATGTCCTATAACAATTGATCAACTCTATGGAAATAAAACTGGAAGCTTTAACGGGAAAGGAAATTATCATAAGCATACCTGATGGGCCAGAGCATATGCCATGGCTCTCTCACGCTTAGCTGCAGCCTCCTGCCTCTTTAGCAACTTGGCTTGAATTTCTTCAACAGATCCTACACTATCACACCACCCTTCCTGCATCCAGCCACGCTCAGAAGTGATACACAGCACAAAATGCAAGTGGCTCAAGAGGTAGATGGGTAAGCAAGTGCTACATTTCCTAATCATTGATATATAACAACAGTGCTATAAAGCAATTGCAAAATTATTGTAGTATAATTCTTAATATGTATAGCAATCCACACACCCCTTCCATTGCCAGGAGTAGTTAGCAAATTTAAATACACTGCATAAGCAGAATTGGTATTAAATATGCATCTATAAGTCTGATATGGAATCCAAGAGCCTTAACTCTTAAAATGACTTTTAGGTTCCTTCATATTAACATTTCCTAATTAGTTATTCACTATTTCCAAAATCATGCAGATTAGCCCTTCACCAATGCCAATAAAATTTTTCTATAAATGACAAATATCCAATGGGAAAGACAGTAGGCAGCTCCCAAACTCCCAAAGGAAAGCAATAAAGCAAACAGCTGAAATAACCCATACTTAAACACTATCTGAAGTTGCTTACCTCTATTTCTCGAACACGAGCCTCATTTGCAAGTTGTTGCTGATTTTCTTGTTGTATAGTTTGATTTTCCAGCGCCAATCGAACACGCCTTGCTCGGACACGAGCCTGAACTCTTACTAAGGCTTGCATGCAGCGAAGAGTTATTGCAGCTTGTTTTCTAACAGCATGACCTCTGACAAGGGCTTGAAGTCTCACCAACCCTTTTAGTGCTCGTAAAGCTCTTTTAGCCTAATAGATGTATCACCAAGTCATTTAATCTGATCAAAACTGTTAGGGTGAAAGAATTTGAAATATATGAACAAAAATTATTTAATCAGACGCAATGAAAGAATATAACTGCTCTCAGACATGTATCAATTGCATCAAAAATAGAGATTACATCGATGTAGAAAGAAAACCGTCCAAAATATTCTGTAACACTAATGATTTCATATCCGCAGTCGGTAAATGATGATTGGTAACTACTCTCACTTGAAACATTAAGAATTCCAAATTTATAGGCGAAAAGTAAATCAACTCCAAGTAGCATACAAGTTCTACATTCCAATTATTATTTGCAATAAGGTCATCTGATCATGCAGGGGGCCACTGTGAATGCTATGCACATGATGAAGTCTCTACTAGAACAGCAGTGTCTTTACATGACTTGCTAAATCATTATTCCAAAATCTAACGGTTAACTTCTAAAATGAGTCATTTTTGCCATTTAACAAATGACAGCCACTTGCTACATCCTCTCACACTAAGGTCTAATATGAAGTTCAAGATTTATTTTGGAGTTTTCATCGATATTGTTTGTCTACTATAATATTGATTGAATTTCTTAACACAATCTTTTTTCCTTTTCCCTTTTCTTTTGATAAAAGCAATACAATTTATGCAAAAGACCAAGGACCCAGGTCAGAAACTCGTCGGCTGGAAGTACCCTTCCATTGACTCAAATCATCCATGCAATATAAATATCATTAAGACATATCTAAGTTATAGGCTGGTTACTTGTTCTGAGTTTGCATGTAACCTAGCTATGTCTACTCCATATGGTCTTAGTCACAATAACATATTAAGAGCATGTATAGTCTATGATGTAAGAAGAATGGTAGCCATTGACAGAGAAGAATAACTTCTGGAAACAAACCCCGACTAAAAATGACAAGGCTTGCCAAATTATATTGCATACTCACAATATCACAAAGAGACATAGGATCTACTCTTCTTGTAGTTTAAAAATTTTTGAAATGGCACATTAATCTATTTTGGATGCTGGACTAAATAGGATAGGATATGACTAGATTGAATTAGATTATGTTTACTACTAACTCCCATTTGGTGTAGAATAGTAGAGAATTATATTGTATATATAATTTTAATATTAAGATTATTAAAGAAGCTTTCAAAAATTATTGGTAACTTAAATATTTATTGAATTCACTCAATTATTATTTATTTAAATAATATAAATAAAAACTAATTTAGTGAATTGAAAATATTATACTAATAGAAACATACTTTATTATTCATATGCATTTTTATTATAAATTACAGTATTAGGTGAGTCCATCCTACCATTGACTAACCACATCAGGCCACCTATTAAAACTTATATGTTTCCGTCCCACGTAGAATGGGCCCAATTAAAACTGTCACCTCTGTTACCTAGCTCCACAAAAGGCAGAGGCAACATTTGTTAATTGACCCATCCTACCAAAGACGAACCTATATAAGTCTTTTTTCTATGCCACCTCATCCTTTGTGAAAATCAAAGTGGCAGACAAAAAGGCAGAAATGGGACCTATATACGCTCTACCACTTTGATTTCACAAAAAGCAAGGTGGCATGGGGTGGTTGCTCCAGTCCATTTCACAATGAGGTAGCATGGTGTGGTTGGTACATCCCACCACGATAGGGCAGGACGAACCAGTGTCAATTATAGAAAAAACTTGGATAGGTTTGTCTCACTGTTTAAGTGAAAGTATGAACCAAGCTAAGACTCTATATAAATTAGAGGAAAAATCTTAGATAGGACGGATCTATCCTACCACTCATGCAAAGCGATGAACCAATGAAACCATACCAACTCGATCTTTTGTGGTATCGAGGTGGCAGACAAAAAACAGTAGTGAGTCCCAATTTGTCTTGTGTCTACCACCCTGATCCTACGAAAAATCGAGATTACGTTGTCTCATTGGTCCATCCCATCATGTCAATAGTTGGATAGGCCTATAAAAGTTTAAATTATAATATTATTATAATAATTAAATAATTTCTTATAATTAATAATTCAAATAAAAATTTTGGATAAACTTATCCCAGGGGTATTCAGGGGATAAGTAATCCCATATTGTTGAGAAAAATAGTGTGGTCCGTATATTTATCCTAATCCTCGGTGCCAAACATGAAATTGGGATAAAATGATCCTAATCCCATGCAAATGATACATATCAAACCTTAAGGCTATGTTTAGTATCTAGAATTGGCATGAAATTGGGATAAAATTATCCTAATCCCATGTTTGGTTGCAATTTGATGTTTGGATAAAAAGTGTGGAACCCAATAATTCCAAATTGCAATTGGGATAATTTTATCCCAATCTCATGCCTTGATGGATAAAATTATCTAAGTAATTACATTATATATTTTAATTATAACATAATATTTTTAAATAATAAAAAAATTATAAATAGCAAAAATATTTAATAATTTATATTTTTATCAATATAACATTTATAATTATTTATATAAATTTTTATTAATACAATATTTATAATTTATTTAATTATTTTTATGCACATTATTTTCATAAATAACAATTTAAATACATATATTTTAAAAATATAAATAGAAAGTTATTTAAATTAGCAATAATTAAATAAATGCATATGTGATAGGGTAGAATATAATAGAATAGGATGGATAGACACCAAAAAAGTAGCTCACTTATACTACTACATGCCATCTAATCGAGCTATCGAGGGCAATAATAAAAATATATATATAAATAATTTTAATTATAAATAAGAATTATTTTTAAAATATAATAATAAATATTTGTAATTTAATTTTTAAATAATTTTAATAATAAAATCTCATAATTCAATTCAGTATTGCACCACACCAAATACAAGGCAATGCTAAAAATAATTTAATCCTATTTTATCCCATCTACTCCAATCCTATCCCCTCCACTCCTATGCTATTCTATTCTATTCTATCCTATCGACATACCAAACAGACACGAATGCTAAGTTTGTTGCCAAATATAAGATTACAATTAAACTATCATCCTATGCTAATGATAATTTTATCTTAATCTCTATGCTAATGATAATTTTATCTTAATCTCATGTTTGACACCAATCTTAAGATTGATGAGTCTCTCGCCATCTTCATCAATAGTATGAGACAACTTATTCCCATGGGTGGTGTGGGATCTATAGGACCATCGTAAGTCCCATACCATCTTTATCAATTGTATGAGTTAATTTATCCCAATGGATATCTAAACCTATTTTATTTAAAATTCTATTTTAATAAATCTTTAAAATTAAAATTATATATACAATCCTAGATCACACAAGATAGTATTACACTATCCTATACTAAATAAGAGATAGAATTACATATAAACCAACTCTATCCTATCCCCGCCTATCCAAATATACCAAACAAACCCTAAGCATAAAGGTTTAACTTTTCTTTTGAATTGAGGAGGTCCTGCTTTTAATAAACGATAGCAGATTCCCTTAATTTCCTAACAAATAGTTTCACATCTCTCTTCTATACCTAGTTACAAAAAGGAACCTGTATTTAAAAGATTTCACGATAAGTAATTACATATAATATCTATGAGTTGATGATTAAATAAAGTTAGATGATGCCATGGGGTGTTAAATACCAAAAATCCTCGAAAAGCTGTTTGGATGCGTGTCGCAGCCCATTCTTCTGTCACGATTTGTTGATTGGGGGCTGCATTTTGTATTTGAAGTGAACCTGAAGGAGAGCCAGCTGTATCTGCAGCTGCATTTATATTCTTTTCTTCAACTGGTGGAGCAGTATTCTGATCTAACTCATCATGAAATTTATCTGCATCAATCTCAATAGAGTGCTTTCTCCGGTGCTGAAACCTGCTCACTGCTGTCCTCTGTGACAAAAAAACAATGAGAGGAGAGATTAAACAAGAAACATTTTTATACCATTAACTGTGAAACGCATATATATAGCCCTTGACTTAATTTTTCTTTTACTTAAATTGAGACACAAAAAATAATATTTAATACTACCAACTCAACAATCTTATCTACCATTGGATTGTATAATATTAATGGATGAAAATGTGTTACTGTTATATATATATAAAGCAAATTGCATTAGGACAAGAGAAAGGATGGGAGGTACGATAATGGATAAACAATTATAGTAACCAGGCATTCAACAAATCTTTTGAAAAAGACACAGAGAGCAATTCTAATTCACATAAGAAAAGAGAGAGACAAAACAGAACAGAGGACAATTAATTGATCCCAAACAATGTTTTGAAGTAAGATGCTAATTGATTCAAATTAAACCTTTCTCCCAACTCCATGGGGTTGGCCACAACATGAGTAGAAATAATCTTACTTGAAATATATGCAGCAAGGGAATATCAAATAAATTCATACCACTACTTCAGCACAAATATTCAACTATACTCAAGAAACTGTAAAATTTATAGAGATGAACATTCAAAACAGAACTGAAAAATGATAATACCCACATTTTCATCCTTTTCTGAAGATGGTGATTTTTCTGTTTTCTTCAAACCAACCAACGCCTTTATCCATTTTCCAGAGACACCCATGCTGAAAGTTCAATGATGCTCAACTAGAAACAGACCTGCCAGAGAATGGCCTTTGAATCAGAACAACGCTTGCTCATTGAGTATAGGTCAAATTAGAAACTGAATACATGGTAGGGAAGGGGAAGGGGAATATGAAAGAGGATAGAAAATTTTGCTTCAAGGTAATTTACTATCAATCAGATGAGAAGCACAAGATTACGTCAGAAGTCCTTTCCATATAAAAGATCAGCTTATACCATTGTATACTGACTCACAACAAAGCCACTATCAATGTTCCCAAATCCACCGTCCTTGAGGGTGGATGAGCTCCAGACCACACTTTTGTTGATTCCAGCAGATGAGTAATGAAACGATGATTTATATTTCCCTGTCTGCATATTGACCAACAGTGGTTCATAGATTATTTTCGATGCTCAAGTTTAAGCAATGTTTTTGGCATTTTGAGTTGCTTAAATATTGGAACATATTATCAATCAGTTTTCATCTTTGACCAATATAGTAATTTTGGGCTATTTAATTGTTCCTTTGCCTTCTTTTTCAGAAATGATTCATATGCATGCAACAGCAAAGGGATTTGAACAATGGCAATGAATACAATTTAATTGTAAGCTAACCAAATGGACTAGCATAAGCGTAAACAAATTGATGGACGGTAAGTTTTATAACGACTTCCCACTGCTGTTTTAGTCTAATCCTCGAGAAAGAGAAAAAAAGTGGATGGCTCCTAATCTCAAACTTCAGAACATCGCCCTAGATCAATGGAAGATCTTTACCTTAGTGTCTAGATCTATGATTAGACAACTGTGAATTTCAGTCAAAATTTTCAACTTAAATATAATATTGGCGTAGAGCAAATATATTCCTAAACCAACACATGATAGATAAATTATGGCCATCACATGTTTATCACCATCTGTTAAACACTTTTGGCCATTAATATTGTGTCTTTTAAAGGGAATTTACACCATTCTAAACATAAAGTTTTTCCGCTGTTGATAAATCCTACTTATTAACCCGTGATTATTTAAGCTCAGTACAAGAAAGCAAGTTTGAGGAAGGTTTTCCCATCTTCCTGCATACCAGATTATACAAGCTCCCTGAAATTTTAGCACTTATTTTACAGGCCCAATCACCAAACTACACAAACAGACTATAATTTACATTCATCTTTAGCAGAACAAACAGGTCCTTCAACCACATTTTAAATAAACAGGCTAATTATTATCAACGCATTAATGCAGCCAGTCCCTAGAAAGTACAGATCTGATAATTAAAACTAATGTAAAACTAACCATTTTTAAAAATTTCAACACTCATTCAGTAACCAAACAACAGATCATAAAAGACAGACTTTGGAACTACAACAATGTACATCTACAGATCACGAAGTGAAAAAGCTCAATTCACTTGAAAAAGTCAAAGCCTTTGGACTTGGACTTGAGACAGAGAGAGAAAAGACGAGACAGAGAGGAGGAAGAAGAAGAAGATACCTTTTCAGCCGTTGATCTAGTAAATCAATCATACAACAAAGTTCATTATCTGATTCAATTTAAAAAAGACGAGACGAAAATTTGATAAAAGAGGACGGCAGAGTGAGGCGGAGAGAGTGGGGGGAGTGGACAGTGGAGTGAAAGTGTGCGTAGAGGAAATTGAGGACCAGTGTCGGCTAAAGTATACCGGAGGGGCAGTTTTAGCGGGTGTGAAACGATGTCGTGCGAGTACATGTGGTCAGGTCGTTATCACGCACGCGACCAAAGCGAGGCAATCACGGGACGTGTGTCATCGTGTCAGTTGGCCTACGCCACGTCAGCTTCCGGTACTTGGTGTATGTTAGCATTGGCTGGTGTTCAGGAACACGGTGATAAAACTTGAGCATCAAGTTGGAGGGAAAATTGTAATAATTGCTTCGTAAATTTATTGTTCTATTTTTATGTCAAATAAATAAATATTTTACGCTAATCATATGCACATGCACCCTTGACGTTGTGACAAGGGACTAAGGGGTGTCCCCTATCCTTCATATAAACAATAATTTATATCATAATAATATATATTTATACAATCTAGCCCTAATAAAATTTGTCTTTAATTTTTATATTGTAAATTATTTCTTGAAGATAACTTTTATCTTAAAGTTTTTAGTGATTTTTTATAAAAAGAAAGATGAATAGCATATAAACAAATAATGTTTTGTTAAATTTACATTTTTTATTATATTGATACAAGAAGTGCTTTGTCTTAAACTTTATATATTAAAATTATCTTCATATCAAATTGACCTAAAATCAAAAAATATGATTAATGAAAAAAGTTAGTTTTTTGATAAAGCTCTATGATGCTTAACTTAACTCTTATTTGGTTGAGCCTTTTTTTTAGTTTATCTTCTCCTTATAAGGAGAAATTCAGTTAAACATCAATTTTCATAAGCTCTTAAAAAAATAGATAGTTTTTTTTAATGTGTATATATGAACAAATAAGCTTTATAAAAAAAATATAAAAATGAGCTTTTACTTATCTTTTTTTTTATAAACTTCAGTTTTTTATAATATTATAAAATTTTTAAGTCATTTTTATGTTTTAACTAAAAGTAGAGCTTATTTAAATCATTTTGTTAAATAACTTATTCATAAAAAATAGTAAATAATTTTTTTTTTATAAAATATTTACCAAACAATTTTATTTTAAATTTTTTAAACTCTTATTTTATATAAGAGCTTCTTTTCAACTTTTAAGCTAAAAAAAAAGTATTGCCAAACAATATCTTAAAGTTTCTCTTAAAATGTAAAAGAAAAACTGAAAGGAAAATGAGAGTTTATTTTTATAGTAATTCAATATCGTAGATTTTGTTAAATATTTTTTTAAATGTCTCACATTTTATTGTTTGAAATCGTAATCGTCGTTCATGTGTCATACTCCCATTAATCCTCCTCACAGATCAAAGATCAGTTATGTTAATCATGAGACATAACTATCGTAATAATGGCTCTAACTAATCTACGCATTAAATATGGTATTTAACCGTTCTCCTATATTAGAGTTGAAACATCCCGTGTTTCGGAGTAAGGGCATTTTTATTTTTTTAGTAATGTACGCCCGAGTTCTATAAGGATTTTAATAGTTTGAGGGTTGATTTGAGGTTTTGGAAGAGTTAGAATGATTGAGGACTGAGAATG
>JAVXUL010000012.1:12754227-12787895 GCA_035590515.1 Trichilia minutiflora | reverse complement strand
CATTTTTGATTGAAATTAGTAACAGTGGATATTTTTGAATTTCACCCATGAACAGTGGGTATTTTTGCTTAATTCCCGCTAATTATTCCAATACTATCCTTGATTATACAACTTTAATTAATCATCACATAATCCTCCTATACAATACAGAACAGCCTCATAGTCCTATACAATACTCCGAATAATCCTGTTCACTTGCACTTTAATAATCATCACAAACACAACCTCAACATTTTGAGTGAAGAAATATGGAAAAAACTCAAAATAATCAAAAAATGAATAATATATAATGATTTAGCAGCACTGCAATGGATTATAACAACTTTGAAAATACGATAATTTAGTTCGTTCAAAATTTATAAAGTTTTGCAACTTTAAAGATAATTTTGCTCCATAAAAAATATTTTAAATCATATATAAAATATTTTTTAATTTAAATAAATTTTTAAAAACATAACTAGTCACAAAAATATACATTAAAAAAAATTTATGATAAAATATCATATATTCGTATCTTAATTTTTTAAATTTTTATATTTTTTTTAAATTTTATTTTTTTAGATAACTCATAATATTAAGACTGATTAACGAGTCTTATTCTAATTAATCTTTAAAAAAATATAAATTAAATATACAATCATCTAAATATTTTATTTAAATCATAAATAATCGATTAAATCATATATAAAATATATATCCAATTAATCTTTTTTTTAACTCTATTAAATCAATTATTTTATTATTCATTAATCTAAATCTAAGATTTATATCACACTAAAATCAACACAATAATCTATTAGTTAACAAAAATTTTAGGGCTATAATCATCTTTGACTACTTGTAAAATGAGTATTACTTAAACTACCTTACCTAAGTAATTTAAAAAAAAATAATACATGTCATTAAAGAGAGACAGATTTAAACTTGAACATCGTAATATATAATACAATTACTTTATCACTATAGCCAACACATTAATAGTTTTATATTTTATATATGTAAAATTTATATTTAAAAAATAATTTAAAACAATAACAAATATTAATAATTAACTACTAATTTTATCTTCATTTAAAAAAATATTATTATATAAAACTAATAAAAATGTTTTTTTTTTCTATTTTGTGTAAATAATAAATATAAAAATGATAATTGTATATTAAAATTTAACATATGAAAATTACGAGTGTGCAAAAACTAAATTTAATTATAGATAATAAATTTTAATCTCGTATTAAAATTAACTATTAATTAACATATAAAGTATTCAATAAAAAATAAATTCGAATGTATCTCTATTTTAAGTACACACTATTTGTGATATAAATTTTCAACGTTAATATTAGAGTTAGGCTATATCGTTTTTCTTCTTTCTTGGTTTCCATCTTTTCTCCTTTCTCTTTTTCCTTCTCTCATTTTCTTTTTCTTCTTTTTTGTTCACATTTTCTAGATAATAAAAATTAGAACAATCTTTCCTTCTATTACTTCATTAAGAGATAACAAAAATAAAGCCAGGTATTGCAAAAATGGACGCTTTATTTGGCTATCTTTCCCTGTTGCTATGTGATTTTCTTATGAATTTTCAGATTTGTGGACTCGGATATGAATGATTTGATGTTATGTAGGGTTAAATTTAATAGAGTCAATTATTACATCTCTTGGAAGATCCAACTGTAGGGGAGAAATTGAAAGAGCTAAAGAATTATTTCGGCAGGAGCTCAAAATCTTTTGAGTACACCTTTTATCGATATTCGATACTTTCTGTTTTGATATCAATTGCATACTATAGTGTTGTCCTGTTCGTTAGTAAGTTAAAATGGTTTGATCCTATGTGATGCATTAAGATGGACCTTTATGGTATTCTTGTATAGGTACATCTTGTAAAGCAACCCTTAGATTTAAATCTATGGTGGGTGGATAATGGTTGTGTTTTGGAAGGTTTTGAGTTTTAAACCTATAAATTATATGTTTCAAATTTGAAAATTTCATGGCTGTGTAGGAACAATGGCAATTGAAGATCTATCAAAATATCAGTTTGAATAGATTTAGAACTCAAAATGGTGAGGCTGAAGTAAAAGGAGAGAAAGAAGTTATGGCCTGATTTTTGCAGCACACCACTTGATGGTAATAGCCTCTTTGATGCCAATCTGTGCAATAATTTCTCCCCCATGATTTTCTACTGTTCATTGTTATAGATTTCATCTATTGCATATGATTGATAAGCTTCTTGGTGAACGAAAATTTGTGTTATGTAGAAAGAATCAAAAAAAAAAAAAATAAGAGCAAGAGGTAAATAACCGAATTGAAGAAAAAGATTTCTGTAAGGAACTTATTACTCAATCCAGTAACAATAATGTTCAAAATTACTGCTAATTTTGCTTATGATTTAAAAATTATATAATGTTAGCACTACTAATAGCATATGCATAACATTAACTTATGCCTGTAAATTGATTGAAGACTAGGTAAAAAAATCACTGGGGTCACTCATCCGATACAAAATGGATGAGAAAGAAATTTCTTTTTCATGATACGTTGATATCAACCTACAGCCAGCCAACAAGTCTGAAGTGTCTACTGTGTCCGAGTAAGCTGACAATGCCAAGAAGGTGCGACAAGTCTGAAGTTTCTCCCAAGTCCGGGTTAACTGATAGGGCTCCATAGACTGAACCTGGAGCCTTTTATCTAAGGATAAATTGGTACATTAACTTCAGAATCCGAAAGGTGATTGTCTCCGGCTCCCACCTTCTCCATACTGCTCATTCCATTTTCTTAAATCATTCATGCTCGAGGCATCATAAGCAACAGATGGGCCAACCTGCACAATATAGAACATGAATATGACACAATGGATCCACTTCACAAGTGCAAGAATAAAAGCATGAAATACTGGTGATGCCTCGAGCCATGGGGTATACGCATCTCTGATGCCTTTTTTTTTTTAATACCCTCATACGGCATAATGGGTGGGTACCTGGAAATAGATGAGACATAAATTAATTCACTACCTTGGATTTTGACTGAATAAAATCCTCCAAATTAAGTTGCCTCAATGCCGGAGCTGCATCATTTTTGCCCCTCTGTACAAACAAGTGAGCAAATTCAGGGACGGCCCGCAATGAAATAGAACAAAGATTAAAGACTATACGGGAATAAAGAATAAATTAAGCGGGATAAAACATGTATTTCAAAGCTACAGCTATTCCAGGTATTGCAATGCAATAGATAGAATGGAAATTGCCTCATTATGAGCACATCTTGGCGCAATTCCAACAAGATGGAAGAGTCACCAGAAGCTTCAAGGTTTATCTAACGGACATTGCAGTCTTTTAAGTCCGGATCATGAAGTATGGGTCCATTTGACTACAAGTGATTTCAGTGTGACCTATACAACTTCAGTTTCCTATAAGCTAATTTACAACCACACCCCATCCCCTCCTCCAGTACAGTATGTTTATTCCCATGAAAGTAATTCAATATATGCCGTCAAAGGAGATAAAACAGATTGTCTAACCAAATAACATTTTAAAGGAAATAAAATTCGTTTTCTCCCAATTTGCAAAAAAATAAACCCACTAGTTTGTATAAGATGTTTTTCTATAAGTTCTATAAATTTCTCCAGGATGCCATCACAAAAAGGTTGAGCAAAAAGTAGTATGATTTTAATTTCAATCTCCCCAGAATTAGATCAACGAACAGTAAAGAATATATGCAATAATGATCTCGCATTTTAGATCATAATCAAATGAAAACAGCTAAAAGGCAAGAGTATGTACCTTCTTTTCTTCCTCTAGAAGTTCTTGCACAGGTCTATATGCTGCAGCGATACAAAGGTTCTACACAAAGGCACAAGACAGTATGAGATCAAACACACATCTCAAATTGACAGTAAATGTCAGGTTACTACCTTCAGATCACTGCCAGAATATCCCTCAGTTACATTTGCAAGTTCATGAAATTGGAAATCAGATTCTAAATTTTCTTGTGCCAGAAAAATTCTGAGAATCTTCATTCGATTTTCAGCATCTGGTAAGTCCACATATATCCTAGAAAGCAACCAACAGAACACCATAAGCAGTAGGCAAAGCATGAAAAATTTATAAGCAGCATATTAATTCTACCTATATCAGTAGACAAAGCATGTGAACTAGTATTCAGAACCTTAAGAAAAGTGGTTGACGTAGTACCAAATAAAAGAAAGAAAGGGGAGAAAAAATTGAAAGAATTGGAAGAAAACATAATAATCAAGTCTAACTTTAAAACCGGGTCCTATTTATAGTGGCCATAAACCTAAATGAAAAAGAAAAGAATCAAAGTTCTGATAAGGAAATAGAACTCCTATACTAACACGAACAAGGAAAGTCAAACAAACTAAAATAACCACAATATGACTCTTAACAAGGAAATAAAGTTTAATCCAAGTAAATTAGAAAAGTAAAAAAGAAAAAAAGCTTGATCATTCTACATCGATGGTCAACTATGCTATCAGAATTATTGATCAAGAGAAGCATTTAATAATTCAATATTACCTTCTTGGTAAACGACGAATGACAGCATCATCAAGATCGAAAGGCCGATTTGTGGCACCAAGGATGAGAATTCGTTGGCTTTCTTTTGACCTCAATCCATCCCATGCCGACATGAACTCATTCCTCATTCTCCTAGTTGCCTCATGTTCAAAAGCACCACCACGAGCACCAAGCAAACTGTCAACCTATATGAAATAGGGTCAAAAATTTATTATAGGGAGTTTGTGAAGAAAACTGGAGGAGGAAAATAATATAATCAGCAAGGAATGCCTTCTGGATCGTTGTGGCAATAATGCACAATCAGAAGAGAGAAAATGCAGCATATCTGATGACTAAAATGAATAAACTGTGTAAGAAAACCAATTTTTTGAAAGGTAATTCATCAACTGATCCTCTCATCAACATAACTCTACAGATGGATTGAAAGAAAGCAAGTACATACTTTTCACTTCATTCTTGTTTCTTGTGATCATTACAACAGCATAATTGCACAAGAAATCTTAATTATATTGGTAAACATATCATAGGAACATCTGATTATTAAAACATTACAAAAATTAGCACAGAAACTTTCTCAGACGTACAAATTGGGTTACAGAGTGGAGGATAATATGAACAAAAGAATATATTCTACTGGAGCATGCTTATATTACATAAACACGCATAAACATTGATGACTCAGAATTCTTAAACCTCTAGAGCTTTCACTCTCAAATTTTTTATCCTTTTCACCAAAAACTTTAGCATCTTATTTGTATTTGGCCTCTTTTGACAAACTAAGAAAGAAAAAACAGCAGCAAAATTGAAAATCTTACATCAAAGAACCAAAAAAAAAAAAAAATTATGTTTCCGATTCACATACACCTGTGCGACCGTCTCAATATAGTTTGCTTTTGCTTTTCTGATCATCAAGACATTCTTGAGCAGGAAAACAAATAGGCTTTCACATAAATATGATTGCAAACAAGCATCTTATTATGACACATTTTCAAAAGAGAATTATACCTCGTCAACAAATATTATGACAGGTGCCAGCTTGCTAGCAAAAGAGAAGAGAGCTTTGGTAAGCTTTTCAGCATCACCGAACCACTGAATCACAGAAACAGATATTTAATATATCTTCTGTCGAAAACAACAACAAAATAAACACAAATATTTAATAACATATGGTTGTATAACATTAATAAAGTAGTGACTGGCACTCATTTTGAATCATAAGAACTGAATAATGCATAAAGTTTGTATTTCAACAATTACAACAGAACCAGCATGCAAAACATGGCTTCAGGTTCAATTCTTTCATGATCTGCCCCCATAGACATCCATGGAAAATTCAACTAGATGTTTTGTTTTATTTGCAATATCAAAAGACACAAATTGGACGGTCAGAATTTTCTTCAATGGTAACAATCTGAGAAGCTGTTCATCAGAGGCATAGAAAAAATTAGCTACCTTACTGGTTCAGCTAAAGCACCAAAGGTGAATGATCCAATGTTCCCAACGTGGGATACTAAAAGTTTTACAATCATGTCATGGATCCTGAATTCAATAGAGGCCCCCAAAGGCCAAATTTATTCATTTTTGTCAACAACAAAGGAGTTATGGAATGTTGCTGAGACCTACTCTGATCTAGGAAGTTCTGCTCTAATATATAAGATAAAAACTAAAATTCAATTAAAGGGATCAATTCCAATCTTAAAATATTTGGTGTTAACATCTATTCCTCATGTTCCTAATTTCTCTTGTACCTTTTATTAGTAAGCAAAATTACTAAGGATCTTAATTGTATTGCTACATTTTCTCCTTCCTACTGTGAGTTTCATAACTTGTGCTCAGGAAAGAAGATTGATAATGGTAAAGAGGTGGATGGGTTCTACTACTTTGAGGAGGAAGTTAGTCCAAGTTGAGAAATTCTAGTAGTAAATAGTGGAGTTTATTCATTAACAATGAAACAATGTTACAGAATCATAGATTAGGCCATCCCAATTTTGCTACTTAAAAATTGTGGTACCCTTATGATTCAAGAATAAAAATCCTTCTTCATTTCAGTGTGATATATATTAGCAAAACACCATCGTATCTGTCTCAGCATTATAAAAATCTGCACCGTTTTCTTTGCACATAGTTATTTTGGGCAGCCTCTCATATTACAAATGTTTCTAGGACTAAATACTTTATCCTTTCGTCAGATCATGTTTACTAAGTATACTTGTTTAATGTTAAAGAAAAATCAGAACCTCAAAAAACATTTAATACCTTCCATGCAGCGATTCAAAATTCAAAGCAAAAATTTAGGTTCCTTAGATCTGAAAATGGGGGGAAATAGCTCTCATCTATCCTCGAAAATTATTTTAGAGAAAATGGGACTGTTACTAACCTTGTG
Source organism: Trichilia minutiflora (assembly GCA_035590515.1). Taxonomy (NCBI): domain Eukaryota; kingdom Viridiplantae; phylum Streptophyta; class Magnoliopsida; order Sapindales; family Meliaceae; genus Trichilia; species Trichilia minutiflora. Next base: position 12,780,983 of record JAVXUL010000012.1, on the reverse strand, counting down.
TTGATACTTGATACTGCTCAGTAACATGGAATTGTTAAAGAAAAGGTAGGCACATTTTAAAAGTAGCACAATCCTTATGCTCACAACTTGTTTGAAAATTTTAGGGCTAAAGTCATTCTCACTGCATCATACTAAATTAATCATATTCCTAACTGAATCCTTAATTTCCATGCACCATTGAATAATTTCACGAAAAATGATCCTCAAACCAAAGTTTTCACTTCTCTAACACCCCAAAGTTTTCTGGGTTTATTACATTGGTGCATATTCATAACCATAATAGGAGTAAACTTGATCCTAGAGCATTAAATTGTGTTTTTCTTGGATATTCACTGAAAGGGATACAAATGTTATGATCCAATGTCATTCTGGCACGATAGATGTATGTTAGAAGATAAGCCTTTTTCCCCAAAACTTAATCATTCTCAAGAAGATACATTTTAAGAATCATTATCCCTACACTTTTTGTGCCTGTGCATTTTGTTTCTCCTCTGATGCCATCAACTATGATCACCGGCAAAGAAGCTCCACAATCTAAGCTCTTTGTGTTCATTTATTTCCTAATATTGGCCAATAATTTAGGGAATAAATTCTGGGATGTTTTTCCGTTTTAGATAGATCTTATTTCCTACTTTTCTAGTTAACTATTATTTATGCAGTTTGATATTGTTGTAGGACGTCTTAGCCTATATATATTTGCGCCTACACATATTTGTTTAACCCTATTGTAAATTTATGAATGAGAATTATATTGTAAATTTACAAATGAGAATTATGTTTCTTCATTATTTTTTTCCTACAACATCATTCTTCATAGAAGCATTTTATTTATCTGAAGTTCTGGAAAGGGGAAGTGAAGGACAAGGGAGCCAAAACGTGAACTCCAGGAGAAATATGCATTCCAGAATTAATTATTAATTAATATGGCAAGATATGTGAACATTATGGCAGAACACTATTTTACAGTTACATAAAAGTATGGGATTTGCCAAGTATATAATTCACATATACAGGCAAGCTAACTATCTCTTTCAGCTAAGAAGAGTGCCAGTTCAGTTCTTTCATAATTTGCTCCTTAGATCTCTAAACTCATATTGTGTTCACATATTTAGCAATCACAATTTTCTTTTTTTTTGCAAAAGCAATTTTTTGCCAAAAATACAATTCCCAAATTCAGGAAAAGAAAGCAGGAGATTCAGAATTTCATAATCCTAAATGTGCCAAACAGGAATTCAATAAAAGAGAGACACCAATAATTGTAATTCTGATAATAAATGTAAGTAAATGATCTCTTAAACTCAATAAATCAACATACTAATTCCAATGTATGGAAATAATCAACAAGTTTACAATTAATTATCATAATAAATATGTCTAATAGTATCATTGTGTGTACTTGTATATGTACATATTAGCATATGAGAATTATCAGATCAATATTAAAATTTATCTATATTTTCAAAAGAATAGAAACAATAAGTAATTTATCTAGACATTCTCTCTTTTTCTATGTTTTGGGGTGTGGATGCTCTAAAAGTCATATACCAGTGAAGAAGCTATTTTAGATGCTAAACATAAGAAACTCTATAACTAATAAATGTAGAAATTAAAATAATCTTTAACCTCAATCATTCAAAATCAAATGGTCCAACTATGTTAGGCTATGATTTTTGCAATGTCTAGGGCAACAAAGCAATGCATGTTTGGTGCTTGAGTTTGAACAAAAGAAGTTAAAAGCACAGGGAGAGACATTGCTACATAAAAGTGAGCATTTGAAATGCAGAGGAATAGCTAGTTATTGAAAATCAGCTTTTCCAATATTTGACTTCTATTTCTTTCCTAGATGCAATTGATGCTAATATGCATTTCCACAGGCCTCCTAGAGTAAATCTCTATCTACCAAGAGAAAATAAAACTGATGTTCTAACAAACCTATTCCAGCATGGTATGACAGTTTAAAAGCAAGAAATGGAACTTGCAACATCAAAGAGAGGTGGAAGAACAATTAAGTTAAAATGAGTATCCAGAAATTCAATCCTGGAATTAAAATCGTGATATCTGGATACAGACAGCAGCATACCTTTGATGTAAGAGTTGAACCAGTTATGCTGATAAAATTTGCACCTGCTTCTGTTGCAAGTGCCTTGGCAAGAAGTGTCTTCCCAGTTCCAGGGGGCCCAAACAATAATATTCCTTTGCATGGCTGAAAAAGAACCCCACACAATTATACACTAGAAGGCAGTGCACAAAATTTCAATCAGTTTCCATCAAAATGATTAATACAGATATCTGCTGAGTACCCTTAGCAAATTTCCATGAGAAAAGAGCTCTGGTCTCCTCATTGGAAGAATAACTAGCTCCTTCAAGGCCCCCTTCACATCTTCAAGAGCACCTATATCATCAAATCTCACACCAATTTCGCCAGGAGGTACCACTGCCGAGATGAAATTGCTCTCATACTCATCCTTCGCAAGGTTCTGCCAAAAAGTTGACTTTGTTAGGAGTGTAGAACTAACTATATATGGAGATTTCATCAATTGAACAGCAGTTGTCAAGAAAAGAATATGAAGATACATGCCTTCAAATTTTGGGTGGGCTTTCGAGATGCAGTTTCTTGGTCCCGCAACCTCAAAATTGCAATTTCAAGGCTGATAGCAAAAGATAGCAATCATCTTCAAGCTATTGAAACTTTACTAATAGATAAAAATGGTTAAAGAGAATGAAAAAATACCTTTCCCGAGGCACGTATAATCGGTCCCCTTTTATGGAAGGAAGCAAGCAAGATGATAAATAATGATTCTTTGCCCAGCCGACGACTTTCTCAGCTTCTGTACATAATCAATAAGGTGATTAACTATTGTGCAATTACACAAGGAATGCATTAGTAACCACAATAAAAATAATGCAACCAGTTAAACTTGCAAAGGTTCATACAAAACGTTTTTTTTTTTCCAAATTTAAAAAGGATTCAACAAATCCAACTTAAGCAACCAAATAGCCATTAGGTAACAACTGTCCTAGGCATATGTATGAAGAGTACTACAAAAGTCCTCGAGCAAAAACACAAAATCTAATCATATGTCTGGTGACTATAAAGAATGCCAATGATACATGAACAGAACACAAAGTGATTGCACAATTCAGATATACTTAATACCACAACCCATTGTATAACGGACATTGTAGTGATCTCATAAGAGCAACATACCCAGCTATTTAACATGAAAATGCTTGGCCCTAAATTATAGGTTTTCCAAGATCACAGTACATACAAGATGAACATACCAGTCTCTCTTCCCCAACAGAAATTGATTTAGAATGTTTCAATCTCTCCTACCTCACTAATCTTATTTGTATTAGTTAGTCACAACTGACAAATCTGAAAGGAAATTGATGATTGGACTTCTTAGATAATCTAGATGTATAGGAAAATCAAGGCCCTGGAAGCATGGAAAGTTTGAGAACTTAGATTTGAAGTCATCTTGAATCAAACCAAGTTGATCAGGGACACAAAACAATGCATCTTCTTTCTGTTTCTTTCCCAATGACATGACAGCTTTAGGTAGGACTATACGTTCACTCAAAGATTTGGGTAGAGCATACCAAATTATGATCAATAAACAAACTTTTCTGAGTGATTTTATTTCTTTGAACAGATTTGAGAATAAGCAGAAGAACAAGATTCAAGGACCGTAGCTGGGGTTATTCATGCTTGAAAGATAATCTTACAAACATATGAATAAGGCTATAAAACAGCTTCAACAGACTCCTAGAAAACATTTCAAAACATACTTTGTTATCGGTGTAATGACTCAGAACTAAGGAGATGTTAGACATTTTGACTGACTTATAGACTTCCCATTATAGAGACTTCAAAAATAGGGAAAGAATAAATTTTGATTCAGTGTTTTAAGACTTATGGGTAATCTAAAATATGCCAATTCAAGGTTTGGGCCATAAAATCCTTTCTTTTACAGCTTCAATAGACTTTTAAGAGGGCTGCCGCTTGACTTCATCACTACTGCAACAGTTTATTACCCCACACCAATCTTAATTCACAAGAAAGAACGTTAATAGGCAGACTGATCAACAGATGTGGCAATAATTTCTCAAATACAAGTCCAAATGTGATATTAATTTTATGCCTATGAAATACAGAAAAATGAGTACGCCATCTTCCTCACTGTCATAATCATGCTCCCCAAGCAAATAGAGGACTTTAGTATGCATCCAGGAATTTAATATCATCACTATATTTAAAACTCCCAGTGCCTTCCCATGTATACATCACCTATAACAGGTACACAAACATTTTCTCGTAGTCAGACTTCAACTTTTGTCTGTCCAACTGAATCACCAATCATGCAGCTTAACCTTGCCTATTAAGAAGTAAATTTAGGACCAAGAAACCCAATATTTTGATCACAAAATATTTTTTGCAGAAAAAAACAAAACAAAACCATTATTTGACATCAATGAGCAGAGTATGGGATATTCAAGTATATGGGCTACACTTTGTTATCGTGTCAGCTTCAGTTACTTACTCTGCTTTGTCAGTATCACACCATCAGTGTTTACATGCAACAGGTCCATGCATGATAGCTCATTTTCCTCAAGAACCTGCAAAACATAGCTACTTCAGCAATAATTTCACAGATCTACAGAATTTCAAAACATTTTTATAAGCACCAAGCATCGAAAATGATGAACTTTACATTGTATATATTATTTAACAAATATTCAAATAATTAACATTGCCCAGATATTAACTATAGTTAAAAAATAAATTATAACCAACTTCATACCTTATGTAGTTCATTCAAATTGCTCCTATATATCACAATTCTTCTGTCCTCCTCAACCTGTTTATTAAATGTTCTAAGGAGATCTTCCTCCTGCACAATAGGAACATTTAAGAATATACCATTACAAATATATTCATTTTTCTAGAATATTTAATAAAATTTAAAACAGGCATTTACCTGGGGTGGATATATAGATATAACATTGTTGAAGAGCTTATATATTTCATTATCATCAGATGTCTTTGAAGCTTTAAGTCCTTCAGTAAGGCGCTTCAGGGGCAGTGGCTGAAAAAATAAAGTAAATTAACTGCACATCTTAAGAGGTAATAAAAACTACAATAAGCCTGCCCCTAAGTCCAACTTCACAACCAAGGACAATAAGCAAGCAACATGAATTTTTTGGTAACTATTGTGCTTCTACTTAACTTAGAAAGAATAGTTGAAAAAGTGTTTGGTAACACTAAATTTGTAATTTGAGCTAAACCTGCACTAATTACCCATTAATGAAACGGGGTAACCAGTCCTCCACATTCTACATGAATTAGTGACCAGAGACTTCTTGACCGACCACCAAAATTCTTCATCTAAATTGGGTGAACCATACATCACAAATTACAATCAACTTGCCCTAACTGATTATCCATGAATCACAAAATAACAAGCAGGAACTGCAAATACAAAACTATCAATCAGCTATCCATCTTAGATGATAAGCCCTCTACTTCCTAACACAACTGTTCACTTCTCAGCCAAGTAAATCTACGCATAAAAGGGTTGGGGAATAGAAGAAAATAAGTTGATAAACAGCATCAAACAATACTTGAATGAACACCAAGAAAAACGTGTACAACAAGTGCAATAAGAAACATTAATCCGGATAAAATAACAAGCCTCTTTAAGTCAACTAGGCACCTCAAATACTTCTTGATTCGACCCTCCTTGGTCATGAGAGCTTAATTCAATAGTTCTACCTCACAGTGATGAACAATGATTCAATATTTAACATGAAAATATATATGTTAGCACACATTACTTTGTTTTCTACAAAGACACTTGCCAAAAAATAAAATACAGCAAACTATTTTATTCATCTGGCATAATTGTAATCAATTTCATGGAAGTGCAAATTGATTACATGGCTGACTTCTTGTTCATATCTTTGTACATCCTTTTTTATGTACAAACCTCAGTTTCATATTAGGGGGGGAAAAAACATTAGTAGCACAAATTCTGAAAGTTGTAAAATTAAACACACCATAGAAGACTTGGAATAAGGTTGAAAGCATATTCCCGAGAACACATGAGGTCATATTTCTAAGGCTACTACAAAACTACACGACAAACAAACTATTTAATCAGAACAATACAACAAAATTAAAACAAAATAAAAATGAGACTATCTAGAAACCAGGAAACAGTAGACAAAGCAATGTATTTTGATGGGAAGAGCTTGTGTAAAATGCATGAAGTTTGTGAAATGTTAGGAGCATTACCAGCTTTGCAAGGCGACCGAAATTCGGAAGTATCATTGTCTGTTGAGCATCATAATAGAATAAAACGAAAAAAGGAAATGTTACATCAATGCAGAGTCAATTAAAACAACATAATCATTAGTGTCTCTTACATAGAGCAAGCGATGAAGCTTACAAATTTCTCTTTTTCCTTTGATCCAGTTTCAATTTTGTTCTGCCCACAAATCAAAACCACTGGACCTGATAATTGATCAAACATCTCCTGCACCTTATGGACAAACTCCTTACGACTGGACCGGGGAACTGCTCTGGACAACCACTGAGAAGAGTCTGGAAAGTAGACAATAAGAGGCTGCAAGGAAGGCAAAACCTGCAAACAAAGCAAAAATTAACAAGAAGTCTCCAGTGAATTGTGACAAATGGTGTACACAAAAAAGAAAGGGGAGCTGTGGAATAAGCTAGGGGCTCAACAGTCAATACGGCATAAAGGTTCCTGCTATGAAAAGGGTATTATCATGATACCTCACAGAGTGCCTCCATTGCAATATAGCAATCCTCTGCTTGTGTATCAAGATCATGCTCAATGTCCTTAACTGCACAAGACCAGAACTTTTTCAGATTGCTCACATTTAAGTAAGCAAAAATCAAAACTAACAATCAAAATTGATCTATAAGAAATCATCCATCAACATTCCCTCCCCTCCCCGTCCCCACCCCCACCCCCCCAAAAAAAAAGCTAACTTGAATGATTTTGTAGTTATATATATGAATCATAATTATTACAGAGAACCTGCATGGCTCAACCATCTTTTATATATTTTTCTGCTAGTTATTCTCAGGGCTATCACATGGCCCAACTTTAATGCTCAGCTTTTAATAACAAGATACTGCTACAAACAAATGCACATTACAAAAGAGTACAGCAATACATTATACATGCATATCCAATTAATATCAGACTGAAGATATTTGAAAATGGATGGTTGTCAATTAGCTTAGTAGGTGATTCAATCGTCAGGACTGAGTCTCACTAACAATAAAGAAGGGAGAATTTATAGGATGAGAATGGGCAATTTCTACCCCATAGCTCATGGGCCAATGAAAAAATAAAAGAAAGAAAGTGGGAGAAAGAGAGTAAAACGATTGAATAGTCCAAATAATGCATTCACAGCATTAACTAGAAAGTTGATAAAATTGCAATATGACATCTTCACTGAAATTATAACATACTTATTTGTGAAAATTACCATCTATCCAGTAAACAGGTGGTTTTACAGGCTGCTCCGCTACTTTGTCATTCTTTTCTCCATTAGCTTTACTGTCCCCACTGATATCCAAAATGACTGCAACTCGGTCACCATTCACCTCATACACCTCCCCACATTGCCCATTGGATAAAGGCCTGCAAAATATGGATACTTGGATTAAAAAAACTGCAAGAACATAGTGTGTATGCACTTAAATCTAGGGTAAAAGCATTGGACGGCACTTGAGGGATTTAGTTCTTTCACAGCCAATGAAATTCTTGGATTTCAGACCCAAGATTAAAAACAAAAGTTAGCTACACAAGGAAAATTGCTCAAGATTAAATTCACAGGCTACAGCCACTGGTTCATTCAAATATCAGAAATACTCATTCAAAATAAAAAACATAAATAAATAAGGGAAGACCATCTTTGTCCATATCCACCAAGAAAAAGATGAGTGGGCCAATACAACAAACATGAACCACTCATCACATCTTTACCACCTAAACTTCAGTGCACTTATTCTATAATTGAAATAAGCTTATAATTCTAATGTTCAGTGTTCCTGCACATTTACTTAAAGAGTCCTCACTATGTTCACCTACACCATTTGACCAATAAACCTGAAAAGATCAGCATGATACAGCATTTCCCTAATCATCTCAAAACAGAAGAAGATGAAGCCGGACATTTTTTTTTTTCATGGTACAGAAAAAATTGACCAACAGACAGCAAAAAAGACCAGTGACCTGTAGATGGCGGTCAACTCAAGCAACAAAGAGTCTATCATGTAAAGTCACTCAATGAGTTACTAGACACCATACATTTAAAGTAGATCATTAACTCAACCCGTACCAGCCAAAATGCTGCCCAGTTATCCTTAAGATGATAGTCACTTAGAAAATATATTCAAGCACATCATATTGCAAATGAATCACAAGGGGCTGCCAACGATAGACACTTATATTAATGGGATATTACTAAAATCTGACATATCCTGATTTTACAAACCAAAACAATATTTCATTGGTGATATTAGTTTTGCCCAAGTACTTGCAAACAAATGCCAGCAGTGTGAACAAATGCATGTTTTAAGTATTCATTAGTGCCTCACTAGAGTGTCTCTAGCTTCTGACAACCATGGATCACAAAAATTTTATAGTACTCGGAGCTGCAATGTAGGGAAACTTCTAAATCATGCTATTTTTAATTAACTAGGGACGTTTCCTATCAAAATCAACTTAACAAAACAGTAAAACAACATCTTTCAGATGCTTCAACAATATCCAATTGAAAGGTTTCTAAGACTGAGAAGGAACACTGTACCCAATCAAAGTGAAAAAACAAAATACAATTATTATTGATGATAAACAAGGTAGTTGATGAAGTTTCAGACTACAAAGAAGACTAGTGCTGAAGACGAACTAGTATGTATATTCATTAAACAAAAATATAAAAAAAAAATTTAGCTTATAAAATGGATTAGTCATATTTTGAATAATGAAAGCAAAAGCATATTTTTAGTTTGGATATCATAAACTCAACAGGCAAGTTGGATAATATTGCAGCATTAAATAACTAATTAAGGCTATGACAAAACAAGGAACTGACTTTGATCCTATGAAAATGAAGAACCAACACATGCTCTAAAAGATGCCAATATGAAAGGCATTTAAGAGTTTTCCTTCTCGACGCTGGAACCACTTACCAACCCACCTGCCAGGTATAATGGTATAAGCATTTTTTGGACCATCAGATGTCAGTATCTTCCCCAACATGATCCTGTGATGCATTATATAAGTCAATATCACATGACTGTGAAGCTAAAGTTCACTGGTGGATGAGTTTATGACAGAAGGCTCATAAAAATTGAACAAAAAGATGACCCTCTGAGCAGCAAGCTTGTCTGCCTTCATAATGTTTTAGAACCAAAAATTGGCAGCTGAGTAATATCTATACGTCAATTATCCTAAGCCCTACACAACTAAATCTATACACTCAAGGTAAGGAGGAAAAAAATTCTCACTATGCAAATTAATTCCAGGTAAATTTATAAAATAAAGTATAATCCTCAACACAACAAAAAATATAAAAGAAAAGCACATGAAATGTAAATCACAAAGCAAGAATAGAAATATGACAACGTAAAATCAAATTGCATCAAAGCACATTTAATTTATATGAGTGTTGAGAGCCTAAACACTTCTGATCTCGAAAGGAGAAAAGCAATAACACCAGTAGCTTATAGTGGAGGAAAGTACAACTCAGAAGTAGGTCAATTTTTTTTCCATCACCATAATTAAGGCATATATAAATCCATTTACAGAGTATAAATGTTCCAAAAATTAAATTGATGATAGATTAGCAAATGAAAAGAGTTCTTATTCAAATATTTCTCAATGACAATATTTAACATCACAATAGTCCTTCACCCTCAAAATAGTACTGTCAAGAATTGAAGTAAACCCTCAAACCATATCAGAATTCTTTGGGAGTTTATAAGTTCAAAAATTACAAGTCTGCACCCCTTTTGATGCTCTTAATTTGTATGCTTTCTTTTAATGTTCAAAGGAGAGAGCATTTTGTATTTTGTAATTTTGTAGGCAAACTCTAGCACGCTAGAGCATTATTTGCCAGAATTTCATTGAAAGGTTTTACTTATGATAGACTGACAAGTTATTAGGTTATTGTCCTCCAAAAACAGAATAGGCATTCAGCATAATGCAATAAAGGTCCAGTCATCTTAATTTATGCCATTCATATGATATTTTTTTTACGGACCTAAAATTTATTCTATCTTCAGAAAACATAATAACTAAGTCCTGCAGGCCAGTTAGAGCCCAGATTAGTAAAAGGCCGGTACATAGCCCACCAAGGGGCTCAAGAGAAGAAACCCAGCACTCAGTTTATAATTAAAAAAATAAATATATTACCCAATTCATGTGCATCTAAAAAAATTTAAGCTATAAGGAGAAAAAATTGCACAAGCCTAGTTGATTACTGACAATGGACTAGATATCACAGAACATGTAATTACTTTTCTTCTTCAAATTATCTCCAATTTTCAGTTTCCCTAATATAATACAAATTGTATCCTTTTTTAGTGAGCTAAGTTCTTCAAATCCATATATTTGGATTATCTGACAAATGACCTTTCCCCTGACAATACGTGAAAAGCATTTAGCAGCATCCAAAAGCAGGCCGAGGAGACAGACTTCATTGTTCAAACTTCCAGCCAAAACATTACATATTAAATACAAAAAATCACAGAAAAAGAATCAATTTATAACCTGTTGTCAGCTTCAACTTGAACAGAAGGCCCAATGTACTTCACTCGATCCCCTAAGAAAAGATGAAGAAAGATAAAATCAATGCAAAAAGTAAAAAGACAAAACATTTGGTTAGTATGTAGGAAACACAAAACGGTGCATATGCAAAAAACGCAAAATTGAAACCACCATGAGCATCTGACTTCAAAACATCATCTCAATTAAACCACCACTTCCAACACATAAGCAACCTAGCATATGCACTACAAAGGCACCTTTGCTTCTATAATGAACCCAATTCAATCATTGCCAACCTAGGGTTGTACTATACCATAAATTAAACTAATACACTAAACAAATCCACTTTTCTATCTGCTTTGGTTCAAATTTTTGTCATCCTTAGTTCGGTTTCAGTTTATGAAAATGAAAAACAATGAATTAGGTTTCAAATTTGATTCCAGAGCAAAAGAATTAGTGCCTAAGTAGCTCTCATCAACCAATGAGCAACACAGCACCCTATCTGTCTATTCTCTCCGAACCATAACAGCCTTGGCCACCTCAAACTCAGCAACTGAGCCTCCTTCACATTTGGCCACCTCTGAATAACTGCAAAGCATGTTTCTTCTCCCTCACTGTCCCTCCATTCATCATTTATGTTTTTACCACTTTAGTCTTGAACAGTTGTTGATCCCTTCACAGCATGCAGGAGAGAAAACTGAATTATATTTTACTTGGCCAGCTTAAAGAAAATTCAGGTGGTCTTTTCTAGGCAATGGCAATGTTAGGTTATCAACTAATCTAAAAGTTTAAGTTATAACACTCACAATATGTGAAAGGCTGAACTCATTTAACTTACTAATCGTGGATTTAAATGTCAAACCTAGCCATTCCACACCACTCTATGTGAATTATAGCTGTAATCAATCAGTAGAATGAGTTTACGGAGACTCAAACTCAACCATAAGGTGAAAGACACTCTAATACAATGATATGTTGCCACTTGACTGGAAACGTAAAATTTTAACAGGCCAGAAAATCAAGACAATTTGGATTTTACCTTTCTTGAGTGGTTGTTTGGCTTTATCAGAAGGCTTGCCAGTGTTAGACTTTGATGACTCAGAAGAACTCTCCGTTTCACCTGAGAGCTTCTGATACAGAAACAAGTTCAGAATCAGAAAACAAATCATAGTTCGTAGTTCATAGTTCAATTAAGTTAATATATAAACAAAGACTTGCATAAACATGTCTAAAAACTATACTACAGAAAACAAGCTAGTCACATGAGTATGTGCAAATCAAGGATCATTAATAATGGAAATTTAGAAAATAAAAGAAAAACTTTCTAAACACTGCAAGCCAACACAATATACAACAGTACGCCAATACAAGTTTACAAGCTCATACATTAGAAAATTAAAACATAACAATTGAGACAAAAGGATAGGGAGAAGAAGCCGGGAGATCATCACTTTTAAATTAAACTATTTAGAGAAGTTTTTAAAATATTAGGAGAGAAATGCAATCCAAAAATTGCTCAACATCCTTTACTAGTACTGGCAAAAATTAAAATTTGAGCCAACAAACCACATGTTGCAAACCTATTCTACGTCCAATTCACTTTCTTGTTAGAAAACTAAATATACAAGCCCCAGCAGGAGTCATTTTCCACAAGACAAGTAAATTTTTGAAAATTGGAGCAACAATTTGAGAATCATCATCTCTTAGTTCCCCAGTTTGAAGCTGCCAAAGATCAACCTCAGACATAAACTCCTGCCTTATTTTAACCATAATACCAGTTAGTTAAAACTCCTACTTTGACAATTATATATCCTGGAAAGACTTAAAAGTTATCCAAATATAATTTCTCTAGTTAGGCTTCTCATAACCCTCATTTGCTTAATTAACAAATCCTAATCTGAACGATAGAAGATTTAGTTAAAACTCCTACTTGAAAATTATATATCCCGGAAAGATTTAAGAGGGATCAAAATATAGTTTCTCTAGTTAGGCTTCTCATAACCCTCATTTGCTTAATTAACAAATCCTAATCTGAATGATGTCTCTGACCACTATGATGACTTTTACTGATAGAAGGTCTCTTAGTTATATGGGAAGTAATACCAACACTTATTGTAGACTTTGTAGCATCACTACTAAAGCTTCAAAAATTTCACTTATTGTTAGCTAATTAAGAAGTTAATATTTGTAAATCACATAAAAGACAATCATGCAATACCTGAAATTCTAAGACATTAAATCAAATTAGGTTCTAAGCACTAAACAGTTTAATATATCAGTTACATATTCGAGATGAACAATAAAAGCAATTATTTATTAAGTTGTCCATAATCTAGCAAAATCATACCTTTTCTAAGTCTTCAAGATTATAGGGAACCAGCTTCTTGAGAGCTGCCTCAGCAGTAGCCTGCACATCGACTTCATCATTATCACTACAGTCTGTTTTTGCCTCATTACTACTTGTCCATTCTTCTTCATTACTCGCATCATTCTCGTCTTCAACCTCTGACTCTGAGGTACAGTCCTCATAATCATCTGACTCACATTCTGATGCGCAATCATCACCAAAATCCTACAGCAAATTAATGGAAATAGTGACAAAAATTTACATAGAACATCATATTAATGGGAAATATTTACTAATTCCAATATATCCACAGTATTCAAATCTTACATAAGGAGCAAGAATGCTACTGTCAAGTACCAACAGGGGAACTTGTAAATCTCGTGCAAGAGCTTTGACTAATCTTTCTCGATAAAGCTCAGTACCTATAGAAGGCATCATTATAAACGCAATGAATTTTAAAAATTATTTTCCATATAACAAATGATGCAATTTAAAATAGCTGATACATTTTTAACTTGGATTGGGCAGTGAACAACCTGGAACACTTCGAAGCAATATTCTTCCACTTGAAGATGTCAAACGAGCACCATATGAAGCAGTGAACTTCTTGTGTTTCAAATGGGAAGCAACACATTCCACCAAAACATTTTTGGTGTGTTTGCTATAAAATAAATAAAATAAATAATTACAACCAAGTTGATATTATAAAGATAAAAAAGGAATGATAAGAAATATCAATGACAGGTAATTACTGAATGTAGTACGGAAATGCCTCCCAAGAAATATTTATTTTCTCCCATGGAATAACCCTCCTTGAGAACTCATTTTTGAACCGTTCACGTCTAGTCAAAAATGGGGATTCTCTCTTTTTACTCTCAATAGAGAGCTTCTCGTTATTTAGCCATTCCTTTTGTTCTTGATCTCCAAGTCGAGCATGTGCATCACAGTGCCTCACATCTTCCTTTACTTTTTCCCTTCGATTCTTTCCCTTATCTCCTTTATCAAGGTTAGCACCATCATTAATGGATTTATGATTATTCTCACTTGTATTCCTCTCATCACCTTCAGAACTAAAAACCCGTGACTGGATACTTTTCAAACATAAATTATACCTCACATTTGAACCAGTATAACTGTTTCCGGGAACAACACACCCTGATGAAGTTGAATTTAACAAATATCTTCTTATCGAACTACCATTTGAAAGATGATTTCTCAATGCAGAAGTATAGCTGAATGATTGAGAACAAGCATGATCTGAACAGTTCAGCTGAAACAAATATTTGGATGGCCGAAACACGAAACCCCAGCTCTGATTTTTACCCTTTATTCTCCTTGTATACATTGCTACTTCTTACTCCTAACTGCAAGTACACTGCAAAGTTTGAATTGGAAGCAAAGAATTTCCAGTACATTGATGGAGAACATAACAGATTTCAATGACTCTTTCAATTGACATTGCAGATAATTATAACAAAACAATACCTAAACATTAAATCAAATTTTTTCTTCAAAAATAGCTGCATTTAGAAAAATATTCAACTTTACCATGTCTTTTTTATAAGAAACATAAAATATTAATAATATGAAAGTAGTACTAAGTGAGAGATGCACTAGAGGTCCAACTCCAGATTTACAAAAGATTTATTAGATAAAATTTACCGGATAATCCTATACAAAAATATGAGCTACAATAGACGATAATGCAGGACAGCTTCCTGATCCCTGTAAATGAAAAAACTTAAGAAGAGTCCTGGAATTCTTTAATAACAAAGCCATAAAAATTCTAACAAACCGAATTCTATTCCAAAAATGGTTGATTTCCTCTTGGGAAGAATCCTTGGAAAACCTTTCGTCCTCTCCAATCAAATTAACCAAAAAAATAAATAAATAGTCATTACAAAAAATAACCTTAGATTTTTACTATATCTATTCAATAAGTTTTGGAGATAATCATATACAACCCAGAATGTACTTGAGAGATTAAAAGAAAAAAAAAAAAAAACCAGATATGGCGATACAGATTACTCAAAATAAATGAGAACAAAAATGAAATGTTATACAAGAATCAAATAATAAGACTACAGCATAGATAGATAAAATAATAGTGAACAATTCTGATACTTGGAAATTGAATTACAATTAACTAAGAAACGTAACAGAAACTGCAACACAGGAATGGAACAACTAACAAACAAAACTTTGTTAAGCTACCTAACATAGAAATGAAACAATTTATTGCTCCTGAGATACTAACGAAATTTAACAAGCAGAACTGATATCTCATTACCACGTCAAATAAATAAGCTGCTAACAACAAACCCAACTAATACATAATTCAATAAAATGAAAAGAAACATCCATCCTTCAGCAAGCTAAGAACATCCCGCAAAATGTAAGAAACAGAAAAATTAGAAGCTGCCTAACCTTGTTTGATTACCCAAGACAAGCAGCTCCGTTTTGGTACATATCCAAGATAGACTATTAAAGGGCAATTTTAAGAGAGAAAGATGAAGCTACGGAAAGTGCGAGAAAAGATCAGAAGGTGGTCAAAAAACAAAGGGACAACAGCAGAATTAGGAGATTAGAAGAGATTAGAGTGGCTTCATGTCTTTTGCAACTGCCAAGATTTGTCTTTCAACATGTGTATGTAGGTTTGCAGATTCTCCGTAATGCCAATTACAAATACTAGGATGGGAAGATAGGACCCAATAGGTCCATTTCTACTGGGCCTTCTATAATTCACCAGGCCCACCCAAATTTTTTTTATTTTAAATAAGATTTTTTTTCTTCTGAAATCTTGACATAGCTGAAATTTAAATTTGTCTAAGATTTGAATCTTAATTTATTTGATTTTATAAAATATCTAAAAATTATTAATTTAACATATATATACCCCTTAAAATATTATGTATACTTTATATTATCATAATCATTAATAAATAGAATAATATTTCTTCATTGATCATTAATATTTCTTTAACATTGAATTTCTTTTTTAAATTAAAAAAGTATCAATCATTAACAAGAAGTGAGCAATTATACAAAGAATATTATGGCTTTGTTTGGTATTATGTTGTAATGGGTTTCAAGCCATGATTATTTTAGGATAAAAATTTTATATATTAAACATTAATATAAGAACATATGAATTAACAACAACTATGTGTGTATTATTCCTTGTCAATAATTGACCGATCAATCCTCTTTTTCAAACCCATATTTACTCATAGTAACTACTAATGAACCCATTAAAGTCATTTGAGTGTGTCATGATACAGTCATCTTGCTTCATTCTTAGACCATATAGTTTGTCTTGAGTGAAACACTAGATTGGCTGCTAAGGTGGCTGCTCCGAGGTTGTCAACCCAAATAGCTCTCTCTTTTCTTGATTTCCACATTCAATTCACTGAGCATAGATTTCATCATTCAATCATTGATGTTTAAGTCAGATTATGGATTGAGTGAAAAATGAGAAGGTAAAATAATAGCAATTCGATAAATTAGAAATAATTTGATTACCTTTTCCTTATAATTTTTTTTTTTTATAGATATTCTAGTACCTATAGATGAATGTATATTTATCAAGAAATTGCCAATTGAGGTTACAGGAAGTAGGTTAATGGTTAATTAATTTGGCGTTAGCATGTAGGCTGGGATTTACCATGTTTTTTAAGAGTTATATGCGGATTACCATTTACTCTTTGGAATTTACTATATACCCCTAAATTTTAACATGTACCTTTAGAATTTACCATGTACCCCTAAATTTTAACATGTACCTTTAGAATTTACCATGTACCCCTAAATTTTAACATGTACCTTTAGGATTTATCATGTACCCTCAAGGTTTGTCACTTGTTTGGTTTTTTACTATTGCCTTAGGTGTTATCACTAGGAAGTTGACCTCTTGATCTATCTTTGAAGTTTGGCTTTCAACCTGGGATAAAATGGACCCCAAGGTGGACCTCCAACTTTTGGCTTTCAACATAAAATAAAGTAAATCCCTATATTAGTCTTCAATTTTCACTTTCAACCTAAGATGGTATTAACCTTTTTTGGCCAGATTTAAAAGTCAATCTAACTTCTTGATTAGGTTAAAAAAGCTACGGACTAGGCTCCAACCTTGAGTTAGGCTCCTTTTCCATATTTTTTCCCAACAAGTACCAAAGGTTTAGAATTTTCAATGTGTAAAAGATTACTTCCTGCATGAAGTCTTTCACCATTTCAATAGCAAGTACTTGTTGACCTTCGTATTCACTCTTATTGTTAAGATCACTTGGGTAATTGATGATGTGGTTTGTTGCTTTACTGTCCAGGTACCAACTCTCCCCACTTGCATCATTTTGGGCAGTGACATAGGCTGAGTTTTTCCCTTGCTTTTTTGAATCCTTGACTCAAAAGTTTTCCTCCAATTTGTACCAATAATCCATTGCAATGTGACCAGCCTTGTTATAGATTTGACAGTTTAGTCTGGAAGAGTTTATTTAGTTTCTTCCTTGTATTGCCCTTCCCTTTCCTTTGCTTCTAAGGTTTCCTCAATTTCGATTCCACTTTGTGTTGTTTTTCCTATTGTTTTTCTTTGATTCCATCTCCTAGTATCTCTTTGCTTTGAAGTCAAATTTGCTTCAATGTTCATGTTTTTAAAAAAGTTATTTTGTTCAAGTTTCCCCATATAAGTAAGCAATTAAGAATAGGTATCTTCCAGTGTTATCTCATACTTGTTTGCTGTGATATTAACATATATGGGGTTACACTTAGGTCCAAGTTCTTGCAACATGGCTTGGATTAAGTCTTTCTTACTTTGAGATTTTCTTGAGACTATAAGTGCATCTCCTAGACTTCTAAATTTTGTGTAGACATCTAACAAACAAACAAAACTTTGTTAAGCTACCTAACATAGAAACGAAACAATTTATTGCTCTTGAGATACTAACGAAATTTAACAAGCAGAACTGATATTTCATTACCACGTCAAATAAATGAGCTGCTAACAACAAACCCAACTAACACAGAATTCAAGAACATGAAAAGAAACATCCAACCTTCAGCAAGCTAAGAACATCCCGCAAAATGTAAGAAACAGAAAAATTAGAAGCTGCTTAACCTTGTTTGATTACCTAAGTCAAGCAGTTCCGTTTTGGTACATATTCAAGATAGACTATTAAAGGGCAATTTTAAGAGAGAAAGATGAAGCTACGGAAAGTGCGAGAAAAGCGTTAAGTGCAAGAGAGAAAAGATCAGAAGGTGGTAATAAACAAAGGGACAACAGCAGAATTAGGAGACTAGGAGAGATTAGAGTGGCTTTATGTCTTTTGCAACTGCCAAGATTTGTGTTTCAACATGTGCGTGTAGGTTTGCGGATTCTTCGTAATGCCAATTACTAATACTAGGACGGGAAGATAGGACCCAATAGATCCATTTCTACTGGGCCTTCTATAGTTTACCAGGCCCACCCAAAAACAATTTTATTTTAAATAAGATTTTTTTTCTGAAATCTTGACATAGCTGAAATTTAAATTTGTCTAAGATTTGAATCTTAATTTATTTGATTTTATAAAATATCTAAAAATTATTAATTTAACATATATATACCCCTTAAAATATTATGTATACTTTATATTATCATAATCATTAATAAATAGAATAATATTTCTTCATTGATCATTAATATTTCTTTAACACTGAATTTCTTTTTTAAATAAAAAGAAGCACCAATCATTAACAAGAAGTAAGCAATTATAAAAAAGAATATTATGGCTTTGTTTGGTATTATGTTGTAGTGGGTTTCAAGCCATGATTATTTTAGGATAAAAATTTTATATATTAAACATTAATATAAGAACCTATGAATTAACAACAACTATGTGTGTATTATTCCTGATCAATAATTGACCGATGAATCCTCTTTTTCAAACTCACATTTACTTGTAGTAACAACTAATGAACCAATTAAAGTCAAATTAAGTGTATCATGATACTGTTATCTTCCTTCATTCTTAGACCATATAGTTTGTCATTGAAGGCTAATTTGTTCAAGAATGTATTTCCCGTGTAAAGCTTCTCGACATTCTATCATAACTGGTATGGACTCTTTTATCTCATAAATCATAATATTGCATATAACATTATTGGTGAGATGCAATTCAATGAAATATAATGTGTTCTCACCCAATATATGTCTCTCATTTTTTTAAAAAACTTTTTTGGCTTTTCTTTTAGTTGATTTCTTTAGCCTTTGCACGATACATGAAAGACTAAAAATGTAGGGAATATATTTGGGAATGACAGCTTCACCCGTTTCATGATTGAAGCCATTATGTAACTGTTTGATTAAACTTTTTTTTAGTTTAAAAGTTTAAAAAAAAAACTCTTATATAAAATAAGAGTTTAAAAATTTAAGATAAAACTGTTTGGTAAATTTTTTATGAATAAGTTATTTTGTTTTATTATTTTTTATGAATAAATTATTTGACAAAATAATTTAAACAAGCTCTAATTTTAGTTAAAAGATAAAAATGACTTAAAAAATTTATAATCTTATAAAAAATCAGAGTTTAAAAAAAAAAAAATAAAATCTCTTTTTTATAACTTTTTTTGTAGAGTTTATTTATTCATATATACACATTAAAAAAAAAAACTAATTATTTTTTTAAGAGTTTATGAAAATTGATATTTAGTTGAATTTCTCCTCATAAGAAGAAGATAAGTTGAAAAAAAGTTCAACCTAATAGGTAATATATACATATGTAAAATTATAATTGTAAAACTCTACTTAATTCATATATATAAGTGTAAAATATTTAAAAAAATTTTATAACTATTAAGCCCATTAGGCTCATGTAAATTTTCTGGCCCATGTTAATATTAGGCCCGTGTAAATTTTATGTAAAATTTTTGTATATCCGCACCTCCTTTTAAAATTGGTATCAGAGCCTTATGCAAATATGTTATTCCAAATTTGTTTTTAAAATGCAATCTCCTCACAATTTACATTATCCACAACAATTTATAGAAATTTTTGGATTATTAGATTTACACAATAAAGAGTATTTAGAAGATTTAATTTTTCATTTCAAAGGACATATAGAATTCCACCAACAACAATTAAAATCTAATATTCCAGAAGAAATAGTAATTGATGTCCATCAACAAATAAGTTTATCTGAACATATTTTATCTTGGTTAGAAACTCAATATATTCAATATAAAAATTAATGGAACCTATAGAAACAAGAAGTTATATATTTACTGATAATGATTTACCCTCTTCAAGCTATCGAAAACTCTCAGAATTTGGTGAATTTATTCCTTATATATTGGCAGGATATGAAGGACTTCCTGAACATAAACAATTAAATTGGTTAAATTTATTTATCTCACAAAGATTAGGAACACCTATTGATTCTCAAACAATAAGAATTACTAATTTAATTAAAGTATTTGAACACCAAAACAAACCAGAGGAATTACAAGAAGAATTAGATAAATTACCTTTATCCCTTAGGACTATTTTACAATATGAACCTAATAAAATAGCCAGAATTAGTCATTTAGAAAATACATTAGAACAAAATATGTATGATTTAAATAAAAAGGTAACCAAAATATTAGCTTCATTAGAAGATTTAAAACAACAGTTAGGACTTAATTATAAACCACCACCAAACCCATGAGTTTTACACCTCTTCAAATTCAACAAATAGAAGGATTACAATTACCTGAACGAATCCAACAATTAGTAAATATGTTAGAAATTATAAATAAAAATATTCACACAATACTTATAGAAATTAAAAATCTAGGAAAGGAAGATTACGATTCAGATTTAGAATTTGAAAAGGCCATGAAAGATATACCTAATAAAGAAGAAGTCAGATTACTTACGGAATTAAGAAAAAAGGGAAAAACTAAATTAAAACAAGAACAAGAACAAATATTTGTAATTTCTACATTAGAAAGTAATAGTGACATAGATAGCGATGAGTTAGAACAAATTAATAAAGAAATTTCAAATCTAAAAATTAGTGAAGAAGATATAAACATGGAAACAGAAAGAAAACCTGACGTAGGACAAAGCTCTAATACTAGAATTCCAGGCGCAACAGAACCTATACCATATGAATATGTAACAGACAGAGAATATAAACGTAATCCCCATTGGGTAAGATATGATGAAACAGACTTAAGAAGACAAGAATATCTTAAGAAAAAGAGAACAAAATTTTTACCACAAGAATTATATGCTAATAGTATATCGGGCAAAGGAGCTTGGTTAGACTTAGACTGTCCTCAAGACATAGATAAAACTATTCAAATCTGGATAACAGAAATGCAAGTAGCATTACAAACAAATAGTATTACAGCTGTTAATGCAGGATCATATATAGAAAGAACTTTTATAGGCGTAGTTAAAGCTTGGTGGGAAAATTTAACAACAGAAGCTAAAACCCAAATAAAAGATGCCACACATAAGACATCTATAGAAATACTTAGAGAATTTGAAAAATATATTAAAAATGAATTTAGTATACTAGGAACATCAACAGATGAATATCAGAAAAATGTTATACAAACATATAGATGGAAATTACAACAATTAGCTATATGCGACATGTGCCAAATCCATGAATTCACATGCGAATATAAATACTATTATTATAATTGTGCATTTAGTGATACAGAAGCCCAAACAGCAAACCAAATGTATTATTATAAATTACCCACACCTTGGAGTAATAAAATTATGACTGCTTATGAACAAACAAAACCTCAAAGAACAATAGATACTTTAGGAACTAGAATTGAATTCTTAAAACTAGGCTTTAGGAAATTACGATTGCCTTTCTACATTAACCATACTAGGCTTACTCATCTCAAGCGAATATAGATAGATAGATAGATAGATAGAGAATACCTTTTATATTACAACTATACACCTAAACATAGAAAAATATCATAAACATCTCAAACCAATCTGGCTTCTATGTATTGTTAATTATTAAACAACTATAATTGTACTCCCATTTTTAATAATTAATGTCCTTTTAAAATATAACTCATTTGCAAACTGTTATATAATAAAATGGTAGACAACTTTTAAATATTAATAAAATTCGAGTTATTGTAAAATAGGAGGTAGAGTTAGGACGTGTGTAAAAGAAATTATGCAATTTATACTCATGGCCTTTAATTTAAAGAAATAATATTAAGTATCTTAAATTGATTCTTAATTTTTGAATTTTAAGTGAATTATTATTAATTTTATCTTAAAAAAACTTATAAAAATCCTAATTCATTGATTTAATATTTGAATTTAGACAAAAATAAAGTTACTCTTAAAATAATTATAATTAAAAAGGTTTTATCTAATTATAATAAAAAAATAAAAAATAATTAAAACTAACAAATTTTTTAATAAATTAATTTTTACAATAAAATTAAAATGTACATATAACTAAGTTAGATATGCATATCCTTTTACCTAAAAATATTTTAAGAGGGGTCGGTTAGGCCTCTTGGATTTTTATTACTTATTTGACATTACCTGTCGAAGAGTCAAAGATTTTATTATTATTTTTTTAAAATATTAATTTTTTTTAGTAAATCAAGTAAATAATTTATTAAGAATTGAAAAACTATTTTATCTTTATTGATTGATGCATGAGTTTTGGATTTTGAAGTAAAATTTTTGAACTCTCTTAAAAAATTAAATTATTTAAAATACTATCTTATTTTAATTGGTAATACAGACTTAAAAAATATTTTATTAACCTAATTACATAAAATTTGCTAAAACTGGTAGTCAAACAATAAAAAAGGCTTAAATAAAAATTTTATTTATTTTTATATAATAAAAAACACCTATACTCAAATTGTGATGTCTAATCAAATATAGGATTAGTATTAGATACAATCATCTAATCATATATAAGACCAACCTTAGATGCACCCATTTAAGGATCACCCAACATTGAGATACAAAGACTAGTTAAAATCCTTTTACTATCCTAATTCTCAATTCTTATTATAAAAAATATATCCCTGAATTTTAATATATGATCAACACAAACACAATTATTTAGCATACCCTTATCCCTTAAACCACACTTTTTAGAGGTAAATTTTACTTATAAATACAGTAATAATAAACAAGACATCTGAAAATGCAATACAAATTGGACCCTTTAAAATGGAAAAGAAAAATAGATCCATGAAATCATATAATTTTACTACTTATAATAATTAATTAAATAAATATCCTTTATATGTTAAAAACTTAATAAACTAAATAATTTATTAGATGAAATTATTATAAGTAATGATAGGAATACGAAGTAATTATCTCACCTTGTATCCTAAGCAATTATCTGACTTTCATATTTACAATTATCAAAATGACTAATTTTTCAATGTTATTGCTTAATTAAGGAAGACCATATCACTACATGGATAGATACAAGTCTCTAAAACTACTCAAATAAATAAAAAAAAAAAGAATTATGAAATGAGCTTATTTAATATAATTTGTAACAATTAGTAAAATTATAATATTAATTATTAAAATAAAATGCTCAATAATTTATTGCTTTTAATATATACAATAATATTTTACAATTAAGAAGGTTTTGTGTATTTATAAAGTTTACAGAATGTGTGCCTTGTTATAAAAAAATATGAAAGCTAAGACTTTTGTTATATATTAGTGGCATTGTTATTTTGAAGTTATAATTATTATAAAATAAAATATAAAATTTACCAAAAATTTATGCAACTAAATATTTTTTCAGCCTGCAAATTCCCCCCTTAAATTTGCATAAAAAACAATCACCCCCTTTAGGTTGAGGTGACAAAATTTTAACTATTCATTTTTTGTAATTGATGATCTGAAATTTACCATCTCAATCAGAAGGAGTGATTGAATTTTATACAAACTGCAAGAGATTTTGAAATTCCCCCTTTTCAGCCTCACAATGAATGTACCATATGAAAACTAAATTTTAAGGTTATATAGAAATTTCCATATTCATTATCCAATATGAGTTGGATAATTTATACTCCAAAGTGGCAATGTCCAAACATTTTTATATTTATGTGTAAAAAAAAAAAAAGGTAAAATCATGTTTGTGAAACGCAATTTATCGTGCTTCCAGGGAAATCTAACGGCTGCACAGCGTTAGCCCTAAGCTAATCCTTCGTTCTCCTGTTATTCATTGTAGATACCCACTCAACAATTCCCACGTCAGCATGCGCTGTCTCTTCCATTACCTGCTTCCTCGAGCCCATCATACGACACCATACCATTACAACAGCACAGTCACCGACTGTTAATTCTCTCTGCACTCAAATAGCTAAGCAAGCAACCCTTTATTGTTACCAAAGCTTACTAGTAAACTTTATTGTTTCTTATAATTCGTATATCATCTGATAACGGTACTTGCTTTATGTCTTTAACTTAACTTTTTTTTTTCCCCTTTTCCTCAATTGTTATCTGTCTTTCCTGGTTCTTCTGCTTTGATTGTGTTTGCATGAATTTTTTGATGATCACATGATTTATTGACGATCGGTTTCATAGAGGTGAAAAATTTCACAACTTTGAGCATTGTTTGGTAGGAGTGTTGGATTTCTCGTTTGTTTTTATTCTTGCATTTTCAATGGACGAAATTGCAGTTGGGTGATTGGATTTTTAGATTATGTTGAGAATTGATTGTAGATTTTTACTTTAAAGCTGATGCACTTAAACCTGTGGTTATTTGGATATTCTCTCGAGATGAAAAATCAGTAATGTTCAACATATAATAATGCTTCCAGTATAGGCTGTACAAAGATTGATACAGTCTTCGATGTTGTTATTTGGAGGATTTACATAATTTAATCTCTGATGGATGTACGCTGGCAAGCTAATTCCGGTGAATAAAATCGTGCTTTTGTTTTTGGTATCATATGATTGTTGAATTAAAATGCAGGGGTACGTCCAAATAGAACAAAGCTATGAATTTTCGTCGTGTCATGAACTCCCATTGCTGGAGCATATGTATGTTTGCATTGTTTTACTGTGTTTTTATTGACTTGTTTGCTTACCAAATGTTGCAGAATATGTGCATTTGTTGTTCTCAGATGTCAACTTATGCCTGAGCAGTCTTAACCATTTTCTTAAATAGGCAAGTTTTGTTAATTTGATTTTCAAAGGTTTGTCGTGTGTTTTTATCATGCCTTTTTATAATCCATGTGCCTTTTTGTGATCTATCTTTATTTACAGGGTAAACTTCTATTTACTGATTTTCCCTTGGAATAGGAAAGTCAAGGTAGGAAAAGGTTGATCCTTGCATGGGAAAAGAATGCCAGATTTGGAAGGTGGAATTCGCCGATCAAAGAGGCTCAATAAAAGCCAAGAGAATCCTGTTCCTTTAGCCCAAACTGCTTTGCTTGGTGCTGGAAGAGGTAATGGCCCCAGAATTTTAGTTTCGGGATCTGCTAATATGAAATCCAGTTAAGCTGGTTATCATTGTCCAAGTCCAGGCCCAGCCGGTAGAGGTAGAGGTTGTAGAGCGATGAATCAGGAGAATGCCAAGCCTTTTGCTGCTGGAGTACGTGGCAGGGGCACCATCGATTTAGACTTGCCAGCGAAACAGGTAATTGAGAAAAGGGCTGAGAAATTGTTAGCTGTTGCAGATGAAGGAAGTTTGAGTCCACTTCCTGAAAAGGTATCAATTTTTCATGGTGAACACTTTTAGTTGGTAAAAGGAGTAGATAAGAAAAACAAAAATTACTGTTTTATCATTTTCTAATGTGAAAGTTGCACTATTAATAGCGTGAACTGATATTCTTCCTTTTCTCAACTATTAACTCTGTAGATACTTCTTTAACCTTACCAACTTCGATGGAACCTGGGCAGTAGTCTGAAAGTAAATAAATTATTGTCTAATAGTAGTCAAACTACATGTAGTTTTGTGCTGCATATTCAAAAATATAATCCAGGTTTTTGTGAAATTTGTCATTATTTTATACATTTAGGGTAATTTTGTTGTTTTAATCAAATATATAGTTAGGGTTTGACAACTTTGAATACCAATGTCAGGTGACTTGTGTCTTTATGAATACATGTACTGAGCCTGTTTCTGGAAGTAGTTTATATTTAAATCTATTGTGCGTATTTCTGCTTCAGATACAGTTTGGGAATTCCCCTGTGTACAAGGTAGAGAAAAAACTGGGAAAAGGGGGATTTGGACAAGTTTATGTTGGAAAGAGGATGACTGGTGGTGCAGGGCGCAGCGGGCCTGATGCCTTTGAGGTTTTATTCTCTTGTGCAATTCTGGTAAAATTTCTTAGTAAATGGATTCTGTTCTTAATGTTGTTCTCCTGTTATGGTTGTAGGTTGCTATGAAGTTTGAGCGTCGGAATAACAAAGGGTGCAGTTCCAACCCTCCTTATGAGTGGAAAGCGTATAGGTAGGTGATATTGCACTTGTTTTGTTGTTTGAACTCTGAGTATTATGAGCTAACTGGTCTTTCCTTACCAAAATTATTGTTAGCACCCTTAATGGTTGTTATGGAATTCCTTTGGTCCATTACAAAGGTCAGCAAGGAGAATACTATGTC
>JAVXUL010000012.1:12736873-12749081 GCA_035590515.1 Trichilia minutiflora | reverse complement strand
CTTTCTTTGTGGTGGCTTCAATCAACTCAATATTATGTAGCTTTCTTTCGCCCACTTCATCCCAACATAAAGGAGTTTTACACTTTCTCCCATACAAAGCCTCGTATAGTGCCATTCTTATGTTGGACTGATAGCTGTTATTGTAGGCGAATTCAGCCAATGACAGATATCGATCCTAGTTTCCTTGAAATTCTAACACACACCCTCTCAGTATATCTTCTAGAGTCTGGATAGTCCTTTCTGACTATCCGTCTGTCTGAAGGTGATATGCAGAACTGAAGTTCAACCTTGTACCCATAGCTTTCTGAAGATTGGGCCAAAACCGAGATGTAAAATGAGGATCTCGATCTCACACAATTATCACAGGCACATAATGTAACCTCACAATCTCTGCCATATACAATCTTGCTAGCTTCTCAATAGGACGCTTAATTCTAATGGGTAGAAAGTGAGCAGTTTTCGTCAATCTATCAATAATCACCCATATTGCATCATACCCAGATTGAGTACACTGCAGTTCTATCACAAAACTCAATTCTAGTAACAATAGAAGATATGTTGACCGAACATAAGCCACTGTTACTGAAGACTTCCTACTCAAAGCGTCTGCCACCACATTGGCTTTTCCTGGGTGATAAACTTGTGTTTATGATGACGATACGGCCTTTAGGCCCGATTATGATGCTTATTGTGATGATGGCCATGAGAGGCCAGTATTTATATGTATTGGTGATGATGGCCTTGTGTGCCGATTTTTGTAACTACAGGGTGGTAGCCTGGGGCAGAGTTCACTGAGATGTGGACCCCCAGGTGAGTATATAGTGGTAGCTTAGGGTTGGCCTGGGAGAGAGGCCACCTAGGTGAATGGAGGCTACATGGGTGGACTGCTATGTGATTATAGTTGTGTTGTGATATTGTGATGGGATTTGTCCACCTATGAGTCTCGTCGAGTTAGTGACGGATGTCACCCCATAGTTGCTCGAGGCAAACGTCAGTGCTAGGCACCTTTTTATGATAAAATTGCATATTTTATAACTTTTGCATTTTAAATCTATTTTCATAAAATAGCATGTTTCTCTGCATACAAAATCCACTGACGGTTTCAGGGCACCCACGGTCAGGGTAGTCGCCGGGAAATGTGCCAGCCCAATGATTTTCATAAGCTCAGGGACAGACTTAAGGATCAAGACAAGATCAGAGGATAGACAGGTGTATTCACTGCAGGCGTTATCATGTAGGAACGTGCCCTCTGATGTTAGTATGCTATCAATGTAGGGAGACAAGACACTTAAGAAGATTTTGTCCCAAGTTATTTGAGAAATTGGATTGGTTACAATAAGGTTTCGAGAATGAAATTGGGAAACAAGCAATTCGTTCAAACGAATACAGAATTCGTTCGATCGAATCGGGCAATTCGTTCGAACGAAGTCCCTAGATGTTCGAATGAATCAGGGAGGAACTCTCTAGAAATCTTGGAGCAGAATTCATTTGACCAAACAGGAGTTCGTTCGAACAAATGATCGGTCGTTCGAACGAATGAATGGAGGGCTCTCTTACTTCGAAAGTGCCCAGATTCGTTCGATCGAACGAAAGAATCATTTGACCGAATGGTTGTTTGTTCGAACAAATCCCGCGATTCATTCGATCGAAGGTTCAGTTCATTCAATCGAACAGGCGCAAAATGACGATTTTACTTATTTTTAGAAGATTCTCCTTTGTATTTCTTAAGGGCAAAATGATAATTTCACCCCTAAGTTTATAAATAGAGGCTGAGGGGTCAGATTTTTCATGGTTTTGCTTCTCTTTTCCTCTTTTCTCCCTCTTTTCTCGTTCTCTTTGTCTCTCTCTCTAAATCTTGCCACATTTCATCGAATTTTCGGTTTCTCTTCGCAGACAAGTCGCACTCTACACGTCTCATCAGCTGGGAACATTAATTTGGTAATAGAGGCTCTGGATTCGAAAGGAGGAATTTGGGTTTCGGCCCTCTTTTCTCCCTCTTTTCTCGTTCTCTCTGTCTCTCTCTCTAAATCTTGCCACATTTCGTTGAATTTTCGGTTTCTCTTCGCAGACAAGTCGCACTCTACGCGTCTCATCAGCTGGGAACATTAATTTGGCGGTAAAGGCTTCGGATTTGAAAGGAGGAATTTGAGTTTCGGAGGAAACACTTGAGCTTTTTCGATTTCAAGGCGAAATCGGAGCAAATCGTCCACACCACGAGGTTCGTAGCATCGTTTCTAGCTTGTCTATATGATCATTTTGTAATTTTACGTATTTTGAGTTGTATGGGTTTCACTGTTTATCCGGATAGATTTTCGTAGATTTCGCACGTACATTTTAATTTTAATGCGTAATGTGGGTTATAGAGAAATCGTAGAAGTCGTAGGAAGCTAGAATTACGATTTTGAAAATTTGGTGAGCATAAACAATAACTCCGGCATGTAAAATGAATGTAGATACATGAACAAAAATAATAACAAATGACAGATATACCCTCGGGATCCAAACACGGGTATTACAATTATACTTAGTGAAAGGATATAAAATATATATATACAAATAAGAAAAAATTTTAAAGAAATAAATTTGATAACATTTTTAGTTCTAAAACTATGGCATATTTCATATATCAAACTCATTAGGCTTGCCATACCTACTCAGTGATCACTCTAATAAGGCAAAATCTCGAGTTGTTATGGGTTTTTTATATACATTTTAAAACCAATTTTCATGTGCAATTAAACATTATTTATGTCAAAATCAATAAAATAAAGAAAATATGTATGATAGTTTACTAAAATCTAGCCCACCACTAACATTGACCTCAAGTAATCTATGAATCCTCACAAAATTGTCCTCTATGTTTCTATCTAATGAGTACTCCACTCCAAATGAGGTTGTCACCTTCCTTATATAGGTTTTGTCGACGGACCACTCACCTAGTATGACCATTATCTTATTTCGTACCTAGGCTACTAAACTTTGTAGCTACATTTTTAACCCTCATGACCATCACATCCTCGGCCTCATTATCCATATCTCAAATCAAATCCAAAATAGTTCAATATCAAATCACAATATCCATAAAATCATCATTTCCTATAAAAAGCTATCTATCAACCTTAATTTATTTAAAAACATGTATCAATATCAAAATATCAATCGAATCAACCACAAGCTATATTATTTACTTAAGAAAACATACAATTTCAAACCATTTTTTAATATCCTAAAATAATTAAAAACATTTATAAAAATTTTGAAAGAAAACAAGTAGTTCTACTTATTATATAGGGAAAGTAAGCACTCCTTTATTAGCCCTCACTCCTTAGCACCTCTTAGGTGTTCTTTTGTTGGTATTGTCACCTAAAACGCACATATTTCAATAATCTCATTAATCTTCATAACCAAAAAAGTAAATATAACATATATATATAATTATGAATCCCAATCTGGATTTCTATAGTTGACATTTATATATTTGAGGTATTTCTCATTTTTCAATCCTTTTATCTACTTTCTAACAATTCGTGGTCAATTCAACCTATAATTAATTCGTTTCGTGTCCTAAAAAACATAATTTAATCTAATTTATTAAAATCAATCAATAAATAGTAAAATTCTTACAACACAATAATTATTACTATTCATTTGAATATACATTTTTTTTAAATACGAATTTTTAGCATTTAATTGCATAACCATATATTCTATATCTCAAATAATATAATTTAAATCAAATTTTCATAATTGGGACTAAAACTCTTGGGTGAATAGTAATCCTAAATTTACAAATTATATTTAAATAGTAATTTAACGTATATATAGGTTTAAGAACCTTACTAAAACTTGATTAAAACCTTAATTTGTCGAAATTGAAGTTGATTATAGAAAATTCTAATTTGAATTCCAAACCCTAATTTTCTCTTTACTATTTTTTTGATTGAAATGATGAAACGAAACTTATAGATTATGAAATTATGAACTGATCTGAGAGTCATGGGCTATTGAATTAAATTATGAATATTATTTAAAATTAAATCATTTCCTAAAGAGGCTCGTACAAATATCTTAACAACTAATACCCTAAAGCCGTCTGGTCTGAAAGTTATTGACTGATAAATTAGGTTATAAATTTGTTTAAGTTTTAAATAATTTTTTTAAGAGGTTAAAAGGGTATCTTTAAATCTAATACCCTAAAACTAATTTGTTTGAGTGTCATTGATCGAGGAATTGGATTATGATTATTATATATAATTATTAAATAAAATTGCCCAAAGAATGTTAATTCTTATGAAATAATAAGAATGAATTTTGTTCATTTTTCAATGAAACCCCGTAATTTATGTGTCACTTTAAGTACAAAAAAATTGTGTATGGATTTCTTATTTAAGGGATTTGTGGCTACATTTGAAACTTGTGATTAAGAGATTACTTATTTGAAAATATTAAAAAGAAGTGGAATAATAAATACCTTGTAAGTGAGTTCTTATGTTAATTCATTGTCAAATGTTAAAGTTTTGTATTACTAAGGGAGTAGCAATAAGCTAGTTGAGGGTGTGATAAGTACATAAAAGTGTGCATGCACTAAAGTTTAAATTCATTATTTTATATTTAAAAGTATGATTAACCCTCTCTATTTATATATATTTCTATTCTTTGATGAAAAATTTACTTTATTTGTAATTTCAGTTAATTTTTATTGTAATACAATGAACGTAAAAAGGCCATAACTTTTTATCCAAGAGAGTTATTGAAGTCAATCTTAATCCACTGGAAAGCTAACTCATTAAGCTAAAACTTTCATATTTTTTTCAATCATCAATTTGGACTCTAAGTTATATTTTCGAAGCCATTAAGTAAACCCAATTGCTGTTCCAGTCTAGCCTGACTATACTTCAATATTTTGCCCATATCATTTAATAAAAATTTTAGATTTATATGATATAAGTGGTAGTTGACAGATGAGTCAATTATCTACAACTTTTATATTTACCACGGAAGCTAAATCATTGATTTTTACGATCATCCATTATGTTTTTATGGCTATTGGAATCTTTCAACTTTATTTGTCAAACTTTTTAACTTAATTTATAAAAAATTACAACTACCTATTTTGATATATAACTCTCATATTTGCCTATAAATAAGAGGCTTACTTTATATTTTAAGATCATTAGATATCATAGATAATAATCAGTTTGTAATACATTTTGTTCTATCATTTTTATGTTTTTGTAAAACACTAACTAAGGTTAGGAGATTGATATAAATAAATTAGTAATATGTTTTTTTGATTAATCTTTTGTGCTTCAATGTTTAGTCTTCTTATTTAATTTAAGTTTCATTTATCAAATATGTTTTGATATGTTTAAATTCTTTAATTTTTTGTAGATATTTAGCATATTCAATACTTGAAAATATATTTCTTGATTCATTGTCGACTTATAACACAAAGAATATTTTGAACATTTTTTATGTTATAAATATTTTTCTAAATGTTTTTATCAATTTTGTATCCGGACACAATTGAATTATAAAAAGAATCAAGATTACCTTACCATAATTAAAAATTGTCCATTTCTAAAGTTTTAGTATTTTAATTTGTATTTAATCTCTACTTAATAATTTTTCTTTAAAATTTATTTATCATTTATTCTACCTTTATTATTAGACTTTAATTGAACATCAATCAATTGAACTCTTAAAAAAATATTCTTTATTAAATTCATCGAATTATATTATAATAAAACTATTTATAATTAAATATAATAATTAAATTAAGATCAATCATCTAATCAGATAGCTATAAAAAGTATTTGTAAAACTTCACAATAGTAAAATTTCAAGTAAATTCTCTTCTTGTACATAAATCGAAGACCACATCAACTAAAATGCCTATATATTTTATTTATGATGGTTATGATCATCGCACAAAATAAACAAATATATTGCTGATTTCCAGCCATAAAATTGAAAGTCAACATTAAATTTTTGTGATTTGATTCTTAATCATTTTGATTTGAGCATTTCGACATAAAAGCTAGAATCCAACATAAAAGTGGCCAAAATTTTATTTTTATTATTAGAACATGTAGTTTCTCATAATAAATAACAGATACTAACCAGAACAGAATTTATTTTATTTTTCAATAAATAAGCACAACGGCGTCATTCCACTTGCACACAACTGAAAGAAAAAACATTAGACAATATTTGAATGTCAAGACCCAGTTCAAAGAAAGAAACCTCTAATTCAAGGCATGAATGCACAAATAATAATAAATAAGACCTAAGAATAATATTCATTTTTAAAATATGGTAGATGCTAGCCCTTACTTCAGTACTACTAAGGCTTCCAGAGAATGGTGGTTTCAGCAATCTTAGAAGTAACAACATAAGGGTCCATGTTGGATGCTGGCCTTCTGTCTTCAAAGTATCCTGGATGATCAATGAAACCATAAAGGATAATTCAAAAAAATAACCACCATAAAATAAGTAAAAAAAAAGCAAAATAATAAAAACCAAAACATATGATATCATCAATTCCTTGTTCCTTTATTTTATACAACATATGATATCATCAATTCCTTGTTCCTTTACTTTATATAAAGAGAGATTCTCCCAAGTATTCGACCAATTAGTTTGTAATAATTTAAGCTAATCACCTTCCTTTCTAACCTGTATTCAATTTTCTAATAGTTAAAGATTTAATTATAAAAGTATATTCCAACTCTACTCACTCTACATTAGAATTTTAGAGGAAAAAAAAATAATAAAGAGAGGGAGTTTACCCTTTCCAGCTTTCTCAGTATCACGACCAACACGGATAGACGCCCCTCTATTTGCAACACCCTAAAATAATTTGTTTGTTCAAACCAAGATTAAATTAACAGTAATCAATGTTAATTATAATTAAAATTATAGAATAGTTGGTTCCATGAATATTTATATACCCAAGAGAAGGTGTTGATGTCAGCTGTCTCATGTCTACCAGTCAATCTTCTTTCATTTCCCTCCCCATAAGCAGCAATGTGCTCCTTGTGGCGTAAACCCAACTTTTCAATGGCTTTCTTGATCACATCGATTCCACCATCATTCCTCATCGACTTGGTGCTGTAATTGGTGTGCGCACCAGCGCCGTTCCAGTCACCCTTGATTGGCTTCGGATCAAAGGAAAGTACGACCCCAGCAATTTCAGTAATACGCTGTTTAACAAGTCATCAAACATGCACGCGGATCAAGCGAATGTCCTCAGCTTTTTTTAGTGCATATACATATACACGAAAATGTCTAACTGTAGACATTGGCACCAAAGAAGATATGCACGTATGGATGAATATAGGTTGTTGTCTTACCTCAAGTATGTATCGAGCCAACCATAACTGATCACCAGCATCGATGCCAATAGATGGACCAACTTGGAATTCCCACTACAAATACATATAAATTTAATTCATACGAATAAAATTTAAAATACAGAATATATATATATATATATATATATACACACGTGTGTGTGTGAGTTTATGTATTTTTGTACCTGGCCAGGCATAACCTCGCCATTAATTCCACTTATGTTGATTCCGGCATAAAGACAAGCTTTGTAGTGAGCATTTACGATGTCTCTTCCAAATGCCTTATCGGCTCCAACTCCACAATAGTAAGGTCCTTGAGGTCCGGGATATCCGCCAACTGGCCATCCGACCGGCCATTGTACACCCTTTTGAAGAAGAGTATACTCTTGCTCGATCCCATACCTATTAACATTTTTTCATTTTTTAACTATACAATATCAAGTGTAATCGATCATTCAGATTTTAAAATTAGTATTTTTTATTTATATATAATATGTTATAATGACTCTTGAGAAAAAAAAAATTAAAATCAAGTAATGACTCCAATTTTAATAATTTAAAAAATTTACATAATAAATAAAACTTATTTTAGGATTTTTAAAATTTCATTATGGTAACTTTAGCAGTTAATAGTTTTATTAAATACCAATTATTAGAATTAGAGGTACTCATTCATAGGATTTTCTTAGAAAACAACTCCATTGTTTGCTAGCTGAGTAATTGCGGTGTGATGCCATCGTCATGTTTTAAGTTAAATCACGTGACTCATTTGTCAACCAGGACCCAACAACTTGGATTGGCTGACAGTAAATAAAATTTATGTGGTCCCACCAAAATCAACCGTTAATTACATTATCCATGAACAAATGGGTAAGATCTCCATAAGCATCCGCTAACTACAACATCTATGAACAGGGGTAAAAATTTTATTTCAGGGCTAAAAACGTAAACGACCGTTGACAAAGACTTTGGAGCCGAAAGGTAACTACGCATCCATGTGCCTATGCAGAAAATAAAATGAACATATCTACCCTACTCAGAGAAAGGAAAGTCTTGCATATATCAATCTTACATAAAAAGTCTTATATTTTTACTTTTATTTATTGATATTTTTCCATTTTAATATTTTATTGTAAAAGTTAGTTAATTTTACTATTAATAAATTATAAAATTTAAAATTCGATCTAATAAAAATTAAATTAATTACACTAAAAAAAATTTACTGACACATGTAAAAATGAACATTTTTAACTTAATAAAATTAAAATATTTTTTAATTAAATATTAAAATTTAAATATCTTTTATAAGAAAATAAACAATTCTTTTTTTACATGTCAATCAACACAACTTTCCGTTAGTCGAAGCGGAATCATGTGATCGTCTTCCCTTTAGCTTAACAGCTCTTTAATTAAATAAAAAATTGTCTCTATCAAATCAAGTGCTCTATAAAATAGCGGAAAAAATTAGCTTTTATTTTTAAATTTTTTTATAATTTATAAATTTAAAATTATAAAAAAATTAAGAATTATAATCTTTAAAAAAAATGTTATAATAAAAAAAAATTTTAAATAAGAGAATATACTATACATTTGATTCAACTTATCTTGAAGCTAAAATAAAGCAAAGGCAATTGAAAATAATTTTTATCTATATATATAATATACTAATTAATTAATTCATAAAAATAAATAAATAAATAAATTTTAATTAATTAATTAATTATTATTTTACCATGGCTCTTCGGCCACCACTTCTGGGTTGTTGAATATCTTTGAAGCATTGAACCTCTTGTTTGTAGGGATTGGATCGCCAGCTGGCGTGTAAGCATCGCAGATAACCTGATTTTTAATCAAAAAGACGTTAATACCCCTCCCAATGACCATTTTAGTCAATGTCAATAAATAATAATTATGGCACCCAAAATCATGGGATTGGAAGAGATTTCCAAATCTAATTCCAGCAATTACCAGGATGTTGTTTCCTCTTCTGAACGGATCCTTGTACACAGCTTGTGGACTAAATACAATAAAATCAAATTAAGAAAATTAAAAATCATCAAAATCAAAAAAACAAAAAATAAAAAATAAATTCCCATACAAACTTAATTCTAAATCCGATTTCAAAATATACCTTTGATCTAAGATTCCGGCTTGATACAAAAATATGGTCAATGAAATATTTTTTTTAAAATTATGTGATAGAAATCGATATTTTATTTTCTTATTTACCGAGAAATATATTAAATTAACTGAACTATTTTTTTTTTTAATTTTTGATAAAGGATTTATGATAACTAAGATTAATGTAAATAAAATTCGTACTACAAAATCACTTCACTATCATCACCGGGGGCTTGGTCCGTGCTCGAACCATCGTAATTCCACTTTGGTAACTTGGTAGGGTCCGACACCGGTCCGGGCAACGTCTATTATTTATTCAAATTACATCACAACAAAAATTAGGGCAATTAAAGAAAAAGAAAGAAAGGAAGAAAGAAACTCTCACCCTTGCTTTACTTCTCAAATCTAAACCCGATCCACCAATCCTAGAATAAAGAACAAATGAAATTGTTTTAAAAAATAGAAGAAAAAAAAAGAAATATTTAGTTAAAAAAGGAAAAGAAAAAGAAATTTTAATGTTACCATATGTATTCAGCTATGATTTTTTCAGTTGATTCGGAGAGATTTACGTTTAGGAGATCGTTGAGAAGAGACATGGCTTGCTTACTTTCTTGTTGCTTGTTCGTCTGTTTGTTTTTCAGACAAAGAAGAGAAAGGAATGGTCCCTAATTTGTAAGGGTGTTGGGCGTTTAAATAGAAATGAAGACGACTCACCTAACCTAATGGCCGATAAAAAGACGGTGGGTCAGTGTATAAATGGAAAAATAGAAATAATAGATAAATTGTAAATTTAAAATTAAAGAAAAAAAATAAACTAATGTTGTTGGGGACTTTATAAAAAGGGATTTATCTAAAAATATCTAATATATATAATCGAAAATAAAAAATACCCGTTTTAAAAGTTTTCAATAAAAAATTATTCATTTCACTATTTTTTAATAAAAATATTCCTATTAACAAATTCAATTTTCTTTAACTTCACCAAAATCCTAATTTTTTATTTTTTCACCTTTTCTCCTACCACAATCACCATCATAATACTTCAAATTTCCAATATTATCAAAGACTTCAATAAAATTTTATAAGGTAATCCCGAAATCACAATTCTCTATATTATTTTTTTGATAATTTATTTTATAAATTTAAAATTTTAAAATTATGTTTGATGTTATTTATTGAAGAAGAATGATAATGAATATATTATGGAAACTTTTTGAAAGTGTATGACCGGAAAAAATATGATTGGAAGCCAAGATTTGACAAAAAACGAAGGAAAAATAAAATTTGGAACATTTTTTTGTCTAAGGTCCCTTTTTTGTTTCATTTTAATTTTTTAATATTTTTTTATTTTTTTAACCTTAATTATTTTAATTTTATTTTTTAATTTTATAAAATTAATTTAAACCTAGAAATTTTTTTTAAAAGTTTCTAATTTTATATTTTGAGTAGAATTTTTTTACTCCAAATTTTAATTTGTATTAGTAATATTATTCAACTATTTAAGATCAATTTTCTTAATAGATATCAATAAATTTAATTTGTTAACATAGTAATTAATTAATTTTAATATTTAATAATATTTATATATTAATTTATTCAATGATGATGATAATAATAATAATAATAATAATAATAATAGTAGAGACAATAATACCTTAAATATTTAATTAAACATTGTGATCACTATAATGTTATATTTAATTATTTAAATAAATTATAGTATCAATTTCACTATATTATTTATTTAGTTATAAGAATGAATTAATGAATATATTTTTTTATTGATAAAAATTC
This sequence comes from Trichilia minutiflora, assembly GCA_035590515.1. Lineage (NCBI taxonomy): Eukaryota > Viridiplantae > Streptophyta > Magnoliopsida > Sapindales > Meliaceae > Trichilia > Trichilia minutiflora. The sequence continues at coordinate 12,737,811 of JAVXUL010000012.1, read as the reverse complement.
TATTTTTTCATGCTAAAACCATAGAAATAACTTCTATTATTTAACATTTGATTACAGATATGGTTGGAATAATAACGATTATCACCCGATATAGAGGTTTATGGGAGCGCACCTTAAATGGTGGTGAGATATATAATGGCGGATCAATAATGCATTGTTGTGTGGATGAGAATATTAGTTATGAGCAATTTTTTGAAATGTTGTATGAGAGGTATCGGATTAATCCTACTGAGCAAAGAATTGTGACAAAAGCAATATTTACGGAGAATATACAACCAATTGCAGAACAAAAGGTTGCAGCAGATATTAATGACGAATTTAGCTTTTAAGCTTTTATGAATATTAATCATCCCACTTACATTGCGAGCATAAAGGGCTTATGTCCACTGTTTGCAACCTTTAAACGAATTGAAAATGCAGCAGGTGAAATTCTAGAACCAGCGTTTAGGCCCTCTAGTGGAAGTAATGCATTGACAAATATGATACATGCCAAGCCATTACAAGTGAAAGAGGGCCCTCAATTCGAATTGAACAATATAGAGGTTCAACAACATTACTTCCCACCTACACAAGATGAAGAGACACAATTTACTGAGAATTATGATCATCATCAACAAAAAGATCATCAGAATGAGTACCATACTTTTGACACAGACATTGAGGGTAATTGTCCTACTTCTAAACATCTGGACGAATGACAAAATATTGATGGAAGTCATACTTATAGAGTCAGTGAAATAACTCCATCATCATCGTCAAGTCAGTTTCTAAGGTATTTACCTCCTATTCTACCAGTTATAACCATGTCAAGTGAAGGGTCATCGAGTATAGGATTTGGTGAAGTATGTATTGATCAGATTTATAGGACCAAGCAGGAACTCCGTGATAAATTATCACTGATGGCATTAAGAAATCATTTTGAGTTTAAGGTGTATAAG
>JAVXUL010000012.1:12716931-12730855 GCA_035590515.1 Trichilia minutiflora | reverse complement strand
CTCTTGGAGGCTTGGGGGAGGACTTCAAGCTTCATTGGAAATGGTTTTGAGTGAGTTTTTCCTCATTCACTTGCTTTCGATGTTCAAATGTTGAAAATTTCCATTATTACATGCTTAGGGAACTTAGCAAAGATCTTAGGGTTTAGGTGAGCTACTCCACAACACTGATAACATAACTGCAGATCAAGAAATTATCAGCAATTATGAAAGGGTAATTCTTAAAAATTAAGTATTATACTTACCCGCAGACCCCATCTATACATAAACTCCATGGCCTTGGAATCATTCATGGAGTCCAGTCTTTGGGTAACACCAGGTGATAGATGCCTCCCAGTGTCATTGATGAGGTCTAGAATATAGGGAAAATGCTTCTGTTTTCCCTTATTGATGCCATCTGGCCTTAATTCTCATATCTTCACTGTCCCATAGAAGTTCTCGGAAGGTACGAAAGGTGATTTTGGGGGGTCAGTCCCACCGATCTTTAATTTCTTTTGTCTATGTTCAATTGGAGGGACTTCTCTACCCCTCTTTTGTCCCTTCTCGAATGGGGGGCAGTCTCGGATCTCGATTTCAAAGGTGAGGAACCCTGTTTTCTCCTCCTCACAATAGCACCCTCCCTGTTCAGTTGTTGTCTTTGGGGGGTGTCTATTTAGAGGTCTCTGCTTACTTCTTCCTGCCAAGCTTGCTTAGTGAAGACAGTGCGAATGGATTTCCTGACATTGTGATTTATGCAAATAACAAATAGAAGAGTTAATCACATTTATGACAAGCATATATATTATAACGATGTATATTTATATACAAAATATTTACTCTGAGCAAAATTCTTTTTCTGAAGATTCACAAAGTTTTTACTCAGATAAGTTTTCACTAAACCCGAGGCCATAAGGTTTAAATCAGAGAGCAATGACCTTTAATTTGATGACTGAGACCTAGCCTATCTAATGACTTCTAAACTACGGAGGTTCAGGTCTTTCTCCCTTGTTCATGGCAAGGCTTCACAACAGGTATTCGGGATAGGGAGATGTAGCTCGGAGTTCCAGTTGCCACCCACATAGAACCATTTGTTCTTCCAATCCTTATTACAGGTGGGGTTTTCTTTAATCGAATTAGGCTTTCAAGGCCTTGCCTAAAGGTAATATCACCGAGGGTTCTTCCCAAGGTTTTCTTGAGCACAAACATATGCTCCAGTTCTTTCGTGGAAGGTGGTGAGTCAATTATTTATCCCCATAAAATAAACAGCCCCACAAGTGTCCTCCAGTCATTCAGGTTAAGCTGGTAAAGGGTTATCCTCATCATTGTGAAGACTCGACAGAAGTACACCTGTAGTGGTAACCTGACCCTTAGGTAGAATAGTTCTTCCTTAAAAGCAACTTTATCCTCGGGAGAGTTACTGGGACTCTCACTGGCCTTGGAGGCTCAGAGATAAATATCCTCAGGAACTCCGAAAAGAGTTGTATAAGCCTCAAGGTCAGTCTCCATAATAGTGGAAGTAAATCAATCCTATTCGTATGAAAATGGACTAGCCACCAGTTCCAAACCTTCTCCTAAGTTGTCTTCCCTATGAACAGTCTCAGGTGTGGTTAAAGAGTTGGAAGCAGAAGCCATTTTTGCCTAGAAAAACAAAAGGAAAAAGGTTAATAGGGCTGTTCGGGGAACATCAATAACTCTAAAAGTCTCCTATCATTACTGAGGTGGCTACATTCTATTATCTAGAGTCAAGACTATAACAGATATTCTTTTCTTCCGTAAATGCATTACTAATGTCCAGTAGAGGCCACTAAATCGTCCTAACAAGTTCTAACGTGCATTTTGTTCTATTTAAAGATGTATTCACAGTACGAAAAAAGTTGTAGAAAATATTAACAAGCAGGAATGCTTGAGAGACTTACCGAATATTCTGAAGAGGAGATCTAAAGCGAAAGTTCTCGGATAATCATTGAAATGCTGTGAACAAGAACTGATGAAAACCGTTAAGAAAGTTTTAAGAAGTGCTTTGGAAAATACTGGTTTGCAGATGATAATGAAGAGAGAGAAAAGAAGATTTCAAAGAAGAAGGGTTATTTATAGAGAAAAATGGGGAGAAGATCAGACCCTAATTGTCATATCGAATCTAAGGAACAGGGAAACGTTACATCATTCGAATCCGAAATGTCAAGAGTCACATCTTTCAAATTTGAATTCGCACGGGGCCTACATCTTCAAATGAATTATTACGACCCAGATTTTTTGGTCTTTCAATCTTATCTTTCAATGGGAAGATGACACATGGGTGACGGTTACATTTCCGAAAAGGTTAACTGAAAGATGATGGCAACATAAACGTCGTTACCCCCTGAGACAACTGTGCACAATTTATTAAGTTTTTAATTAAAAATTGGAGGCTTAATATTTGGGTATTTTTATCGAAGTCCAGCCCAAAGGCTTAAGCCCATCATACACACATAACCACCCCATTAATCCTTAAACACGACGACGTTTCGAGACCTCTTTCTATAACACTAAAAGTAATGGGATTGTGTTGGGTAGATCATCCGAAGCCACTAATTCAACAAACTGTCTCGAATTATTCACAATAAATATATGTTCGGAGGAAGTCCTATCAAGACCTCGTCTCAGGGCTTTTCATCAAGCATATACTGTGTATGGTATCATCAAAGGCCTGAAGCATCTTCAAAAGAAAAATCCGGACTCGGAGCCTCGGGGATATGTGCGAGATGGAGTAGCATCTACGATGCCAGCGTATGATATCATCAAAGGTCTGACACATCTCCAAAGGGAACAGCAGGACTCGGAGCCTCTGGGAATTCTAAATCGGGGCCTCGGGTATACTTGCTATAGTACAGCTCCTGCAAACAGTCATGCCCCATAATTTTCGCAACAAACTTTTAGCGAATAATCAGTCAAACAACGACACGTGTGCAAAGGTACAGAATTCCATCATTACAGAATCTAGGAATAAGTGGAGGTATGTTTAACTTTTTACAGACAGAATATTCACACACGAATCAACTGAACTTTTAGCAATAATCATTTTCTTTCTAGCTCTCATACTCAGACACACATAGTAGTCATTACATTGAACTTTTCTATGAAATTTTTACTGTTTTTCGACACTCCCACACACAAACAAAACTTTTACTAATTTAAGTATCGGAAGATTTTCGTCGAGAAATCGACTTTACCCATTAGTTTCTATTATTTTCTAGTGACAGAATTAGATAAAGGAAGAAGACAAAATAATGTTGGAGGTTAAAAAAGATATCAACAAAGTATATTTTTTTAATTTATTATACACAATCAAATTTATAATATAAAAAGAAATTTTATTACATCCAATAATAAATTTAGTGATCTCCCGCGTAAATAGTGTGTTTGTATTCTGATAACTCAGATAATAAAATTTAAATTAAAAATAATAATAAACCTACCAATTTCATTTCATTCGATTCTTAATAATTTCAAATTCTTATTCTCATTGTCGAGTGATCCAAATCTAAGTTTTTGTAGTCTGAGCAGATGAATTAATCAGAATTGAACAGCTGAAGCAACCAATGTTGGGGGGCAGGTTCTCACTATTCGGCGGCGGCGGCGGCGGTGGCGGCTGCTCGAATAGGGTGGGGGACATTAATGACGGATAAAAATGTGTACGGTCCAGGCGACTTCATTTTCGTTACGATCGAGATCTACAATCCTTCGAGTTGAGATGGTGATAGTAATGATGATGCTTTGTCTTCCCTCTTGATTGAAAGCCTTTCATTTCAAATGAAAGGGATTGTAAAATTGGATGCTCAGTGGTTCGTAACTCTGAAGCCGCTTCCAAGATCCAAACAAAGAAGAGGTTTCTCTGTACATCTATCAAAAATTGAATAATTTAATAGGATCTTTCTTCTGTGATTGAGATTTATATTGAATTTGAATTTTTGCAGGGGAACATGTTTTTCTAGACTGCTCTGCAGCAAAATTGATTTCAAATCAGATTGTGTCTTCTGGTGCCACTAAATCATGTTAGCTCATTTGCATTTTGTTTTAAGTGTTTATAGACGTTAAAGCTTATAAATCTCCCTATTCTATATGAATTCCTGTTCTTGTTAGATAACAAGTATTTTAGCAGTGTAAGATTTGGTGAAGAGATCTCAAAAATAACAAATGGTGAGCTGATAAACAGTTAGCATCTCTCACACTCTTCATTATGAATGAAAATTGTACTAAGAAAGAAGAAATAGGAGGTATACATGAGGGAAGACGAAATTGTGTTGTGAAAATGAAAAGGAGACAAAGTCCAAGAGAAAGCCTCAGAACCAACAAAACTATTAAAAAAACTATCCCATTATGTATAGGGGTACCTGATGTTCTCTATTAATGGGCTTCCATTTTGAAGATTCTGGGTCAGATATTTTTTCAAAGAAGAGAGATCTATGGATGCAAAATTGAAAGTGAAAATCAGTACCAGTGGTTCACGCTCTGCAGAGATTGAAATCTAATTAACCAAATTCTTATGTTTTATAAGCTGTGTAGTCTAGTCAATGATTCCTAATAGCTGTCATCAAACTGATGTTTTTCTGCGATTGATTTGCAGCCATTTTTTGTGAGATTATTATTCATAATTTGTGGCTTGTACAATATTTTGTATTTGAAGTCTGTAACATGTGGTGAATAATATTCTATAAACTATTTCACACTTTATTGTAATTTGAGACCATTGAGCTGATAACCCCTTTTCGTTATCTGCAGAGGTTTTTCAAACTGAATTACCCAGCATTATACCACCGTTGTACAGGAGTATTACCATTCGTTATCTGTATTATGTTAAGAGTACATTATCTGGGCGATGGCTGATACTAGAAAGCATCCACACCCGAAGAGGTGAGAAAAAGATCTTATTGAAGTGGTTTGTTCACTAAATTTTCTTGCTTTCTATCATGACTGCTGATTTTCTTTGTATTACTTTTGTTTTTCCATATAGATAGCTCTCCGCTTCTTTGAGGATCAATTTTTTGGTTGCTTTTGTTATTTTGCTTTTATAGTCATTTGTCTTCTGCCCTACTATTGGCCTTAGTTGTTTTAACTCTTCAGCATTTTCTGTATTGACTCTGCTGATTAATGCTATGTTTAAATTCTTTTTAGCTTCTGGAAATGTGCACTACGTTTTCTTTTCTGGTTAACCTGTTATGGCCTAATATCCTTACTATTGTTGTTTATCAGGGGTGTTTGCTATTATTGCTCATTTGTGCTAGACATGTATTTTATGGTAGTCTTTCTAATATGATAATATCTTTGTTAACTGATTTTTTGTGCTTTTTCTTGTATTTTCACATCTTTTGAGGGTTTAAGATCTTTTATCATCTGTTTATCAAATATTTGATATCCTTTCACTCAAAATTTAATTTACTGGTTTCCAATGGGTTTCTACATCAAAAGAGGGCTAATTTGATATTATTTAGTTTGAATACTTGATTTGAAAATTTAGACGACTTTTAACTTGGCTCCATATTCTGGTATCTTTGACCTTGTATAAAAACTAAAGATCCAGGAATACGATGAGCTGGCATAAATTGTTTTGTATTAGATATGTCATAGATGAGAAGAGTAATGGGCTTCTGCAAGGGTAATCTTTTGTGCTCAAACTAGTTGGATGTGAAAACTTTTCGAGCTTTTCTTGAAAGTTTTTACCTTATATCACATGAATGAAAAGAAAAACCCATGAAAACCTAATATAAGCAAAGATTGGATCCTCAGCTCTTCAAAGCTCTTCAAAAGATTGGTTCATGACATGTTTGATCAGAATGATGAAGTAAATGTCATGGTTTCTAGATTTTATTAGCATATGAAAAAAATATAAGATTTGGAGAGCTGTTGGGTAAAGTGAACTTGTCACTGGTGTGAATTAGTAACAAAGAAAGTAGTAATCAGTCTGAGGCAGTAGTTAAAGAAAATTGTTTGGTTTTGTTAGAGGTACATGAAGATTCTAAGCTGGAACATGAGAGGTTTAGGTGACAAGAGAAAGAAAGTATCATAAAAGCTGCAGTCTGTAATTCGGGGCCTGGGATTGTGATATTTCAGGAGATTACATAGGATTGACAATAAAAAATGTCATACAGAGTTTTCTCTATGTTTCGTCCTATTGATCCATCTACTTTTGATTACCTTGTGTTTAGCACATGACTGGTTGTTGGCTAAAATGTGCTTTATTTACACATGTTCTGTCATATGATGAAACCTTCTAAAGAAACCGTTAGTCCCCTGGAAAAGATAAAGACAACTCTATCAAGCGCATGGTTACATGTTTGTATTTGTATACTTTGGACGGAACACCTAACTTTTTGTTGCAGCTGACAACCTTACTTGATTTTTGATGCCTTCGTATGGAGCTATGATCTTCATCAGTTTTTAATTTCAACAGGAAGCTCGTATACCATTACAAATATGGGTCACCCAGAAAAGCAATGGCTTGCTAGCAGAAGGTCAAAATGATGGTGAGCTGCTGTTGGATGCCCATTACACTTAAATTTAGACCAGAAATTATTAGTCTTTTGGCCTCAGCTTTCACAATCAACACATAACCATTATTATGTTATTATTTTTATGTGACAACTGTTATCTAGGATTTATTGACAGCCAATAGTAAAGTACTGCTGACCTAAATATTCTTCATTATTGTGGTATATATTAAATCTAATATGTTTTCCTTTAGGTCCTAAGCTGATGCATGTTATGTAACTAATGTCAGTTATGGGGAGGAAGGAAGAATGATCTTGAGCAAAGATGGATGATTTTGAATCTCAGTTAATGTGAAAAATACTGAATGATCTTGAGCAAAGATGGAGTGGAATATTGTTTATCTTTTGTAGAGCATGTTCTTGTTGTTTTGTTTATTGAATGGTTGCTACTTGAATAGGAATAGGAGCTTGATGATAAACTAGTTATGCACTTATATAAATATAAAAATTATTTACTTATCCTAATTTTTTGCTACACCAGTTATGTATTGGTAAAAATACAGCTGTGTTCATGCTTGTTCGAATTTTATTTTGTATTTTATTCATAAAAAAATCAGTTGTAAATTGGTGCATGGCTATAATATGTGAAGGGACTTGCAATATCTTATGAAGGTTTTGATGAATAACATATGTTTATATTGCTTAAATTAAGAATTGAAGAATATCTGCAGTGAGTGTAAATCATTATTGCCAGTTTAATATTCTATTTTATTGCTGAAGATTTTGATTTTTTTTGCCTGGCTAGGTAGTGCTCTCAGATGATTGGCTCTAACTGTTTTGATTCACTAATAGAATTTTTCTTCTCCCTATGATTATTAAGAAAAACTTTAATTTACAATCCCAAAAGATTGATTTTTAATAATCTATTCCTTTTTCTCCTAACAGAATTTCTCATTATTGTACTGCCATAGTCCCTTGTTTTAGAAGGGCAAAAAATCAGTTGAAATTGCTCATTATGCCCGCTTTTACATGCTTGATGGATATATTGTTGTATAACTTAGTTGAAGTCACTTTGGATGGGGGTTTTATGGGTCTGGAAACTTTTATGGCTTCTAATCTAAAGCATTCTATTTTCATATTTGGTTTCTCTTTGATTGGAAAATTATTGTTATAAGCTCTCAAAAGTATTGTATTCTATTTGTGTACTATGTTGCACCACCTGTGCTACTGCACTCTAATATAAATTTGTAGTATATATGAAATAGAAGACAAAGTAAGCAGTTTTTTCTACTGTAAATCAGAAATTATTTTCTTAATTGGTACTATCTCATTGCGTAAATTGTTTTGGGTATTTTTATCCCGAATATCTGCCTTATATGCCTATTAGCACAACATGATTTTTAAAGTTCTTGCAATTATTTATTTATTTATTTATTTTTGTGGAACCAAAGAAGCCTAAAAGGGCTGTCATGCATGCCAGAGCAGTGCTACAGATGGTATAGCACAGCCCAACTGTAATTCCTGTTGCTTAATACTTGTAAACTTTGGGTGATACTAAAATGGCTATTGAGTAAATTCATTAATGTCACAATAGATACTATCTTATTAAGTAAATTGCTTTCAGCATTTGTATCAAAATGTATGTCTATTAGCTGAAAATGATTTATAATGTTGCTGTAGATTTGTGTAAACATGCCAGCCTAGAGTTGCTGTGTCACATTTGATGGAACCATGCTACTGATACTATATCATAGCTCAACTGTAATTATGCTACTTAATGCTTGTAAATTTTGGGTGATACACACTTGTATGCTGCTGCATATACCGTCAATGAAGAATAGCTTGAGAATTATACGTATGTGCTCAATGGTTTCAGGGATTGTTCCTGCTACCACCATCCAAAGTGATATATATTGGAAAGAGATGGATGGAGATTCTGAATGGGTAAGTTGTTAGTATCGCTTATCTATGTGATGTGAAATTTTTTTAATATCTTAAAATCTTCCCTGTTTATGGAGTGATATACAGCCATTAGAACAATATTTGTCTTTCAAGAATTGTTTTCAGTAGACTTTTCTTTTTGATAACTACTTATTCATTTGATCTTTCGATACAGTTGAGAGCAAATGATATATATGATGGAGTTGAGGAAGGATATGAGAGCTCCCGGGATGAGATCTCTTCTGTTTCCTCCTACAACCCCAGTAAAGAAAAAATATTCAAAACTTTTGGAAGCTCACTGTCGCTGCAATCGTCTACTGCAAGGTCTTCGACTAAGGATATTCCACCTATTGAAGGAGAACTTATGAATTTATCTTCAAATATAGCACCTCCTCGGCTATCTGTGGCTGAAGTTTTGTATGATTCTAGTGCGGGTGAGTAACTTGAGGTTGTGCTAATCACTAGGTTTACACATCTTATATTTTCTTCTGAGTTCAGAATAATACACTTCAAGCATTGAATTCGTGTGTATGTTTTGTAAAGTTTTCTCTGCAATTTCTTTGGCATGCCTGTCAAAACAATGAAACCTTGTGCTATGCTGTTAGATGGTTATAAATTTTCTAAAATGTAGGTTAATTTTTAAAGCAGATGTTTTATCACCGAGCAAATCAGCGGCAGTTCTGTCTCCAAGCCATCAGCAGAAGCTTACGAAATCTCTATCTGCAGGTGATTCGGGAGGAGTATTCCCTTCACCTCAAAGAGGAGGTATTGAACCTGCAGCATGTAAGCATGGTTAACTTTTTTCTGTTCATTTTTCTCACCCAGGATATCATATATTTGGTTTGATTAGAACTTTGTAATAAATCCTGGTGTACTTATTTACTGCAAACATTTTCTGCAGCAGAAGGCTTTATTCGAGGTAGGTCTTACAATATCAGGATGGATGACCAAGTTCTGCTAAGATTTTCTCCAAAAAATTCTGATTCAACGTATTACTTCAGTGATATGGTAATGCAATTTTGCATGATGATTTTGAGACATTGTATGATTTAACATTCTTCCTTTTTATTCTATGTTCTTTATTTTCCACTTTGTGGTTTTATTAACTTGTTTTAACAATAGATAGGTGGAACTCTTACTTTTTTTCACGAGGAAGGAGTTAGGAGATGCCTTGAGGTAATTTCATATTACATCAATCAAAAAATCACCATTGGAAATTATCTGATAGTGAAGTGCGTTAATATATCTCAACTTTGACTTGCGTGTTTGGTGTCTTTCAGGTTTCAATAACATTAGAAACTTCAGAGACTATAAGTCAGCGTTTTGTTCATCCTTCTCGTAGAAATTCCACGACAATTACAAAGGTGTGCTTTTTGATTCTGTGCTATGTTCCATTGATAGGTTATTGAATTAGAGTGGTACATGTTTTGATGGTATTTGTGGATCTCATGTATGCGCTTTATGTTATTCCAAAACCTCACTGATTGACTTTTCAAATACATATTTCTGGGTGGAAAATTATGGACATGAACAATTTGAAAAATAAATAAATAAAATGTTCTATGTGATTTCATTATGGGATGATATTAATGAACCCAGGTACAGAGTTGGTATATTTACCCCCCAATAAATCGAATGTGTTGTCTCAAAATCCTTAAGATAATAAAAATTAATCCCCTGGGGAAGATAAAGTTTTAATAAAAATATCTGGCAATAGGACATAAGAGCAGCTAATACTGTAGTTTGAAGTAAATTGTTATAAGTGTGCATTGGATCTGTACCATCTAGGGCTAGTTCATTACTTCTGCTTTGTGGATCAGGCAGTGAATGAGATTTTGGTGTATGATACTTTGTGATCAAGTCAGTGAGCTAAATAGCTCTATTACATTTGCTATTTCATATCAACAATGATTAATGCCTTTACTTAGATGATCATGGTTGTTCATATGGGAACATTGGTAGAAGAGAGCTAAAGCTTTACATAGGATGGGTCATGTGAATAATATCTTTGATCTAGAAAAAACAACATAGTAAATGCCAGCTATATGGTTCAATGGTCAGATTAGAGGTTATAGACCAATCATCCATAGCCTATTTCATCCATAGCTTATGGAGAATATTCAAGATATTCCAGTAAAATAGAAGAAACTGAAAATTACTTAGTAAGGAGAAAAAAGGTAATTAGCCTGAACCTCCTTACAGTATGTTTATCTAAATCTATATTTCTGTTGTAGTTCTTTTGTATGCATATTATATCTCAATTTTCTGTTCTTTTAAAATTGAAATCATGATCTCTTAGAGACCTGCCAATTAAGTGTAACTCCGGAAGCTTTACTGTTTCTGTGAACTTCTATGGTTTAAGTTTTAAAACTTGACATTCAGATATGCATTAGACATTCTAATGATTTTATTTAGTGGCATCCGCGCTGGATGATTCCTGCAGATTCAGAGTGATCATCACGAGGTTGTTGCAGATTTGGTGCAGACAAGCTTTCTTTTCTCTATTCCCATGGATGGGCCCATGTCCTTCTGTACTCCTCATGTCTCTGTGCAATGGGCTCTTCGGTTTGAATTTCTTACCACTCCGAAGAATATACCATGGTCTAGGTATTACTAAATTTTGGCTCCATTACAGCATCTCACATTCTTATTATTTGCTTATTTAAACAAGTAATCCATTGCAGATGTTCTGTTTATACTGAATTATAGTGAATTATTGTTATCTGCTTAGTGTCAAATGGTGTGATGGTGACAAGCAAGAGATTGAAGGAATTATTTTTAGCTGTTAATGCGAGGAAGAAAGCTGTAAAAGTCTAATTAAGCCGTTGGCCTTCATTGAGTCTTTTGACAAATTAAACTTAAGGTGTCAAGTTTGATCTCATTAGATCAAACTTGTCACTTCAAGGTTAAATAGGAAAGTTTTATTAAGAGTAGTAACTGCTTACACACTTTGACTGAGAATAAAGTTCACATTTTTTCTGTCCTCACAATTTTCATTGATCCCACAAGTGGTTACAAAAATAATAATAACTTTGTTATCTTAAGCTATAAGAATTACAAGATTACTTTCATCAGTTTATTAAGATCATTAAGAATTTAGGGTATATGAAAAGTGGTGTCACCTATGTAAGATGAAATAAGCTCTAATGTATGGTGAAATAAGGGTACTTTAACTACCTTTTGCGGTGTCTACTTGTCTATCTTGGGATAGTTTCCTTGAGGCCTAATGAGTGAATCTTTGCATATTTTTTTATTCCCTTAATCTTTTGCAGTTTTTGAGTATTTTTATCCTCTCTGTAACTTTAGATTTTTAAAATTCAGATATGCGCATCCTCTTCTCATAGAGGGTAGAGATAAAAGTGAATGGGTTCTTCCTATAACTGTGCATGCTCCTCCCCTCGGGACTTCGACTGTTCACAACCGAAACGAGAAACCTTTCTCTTTGGAACCCCTGTGGGTCCGGACTTGAAGGTGAAAATGATTTTTTGTTTAAACTATATGATTTTGTGATAGCATTTTATTTAAATAACATACTTTATGAATTTGCATGTGGAAGCATTTGATGATGTTGCATAGGTCTTATATTGGATTATACAAAGTTGTTGGAGAAGCATTGTGAATACTAAACTTTGGTGATTGGTATTAGATAATGTGCTTACCCTCGGAAGCAACCATCTAAAGTTCAAGCCAGTCCCAGTGGGAAAAAAATATAAAATGAATAAAATCTTTTGTTAATATGGTGCAAACAAGTGCTTAACTCCAGTAAAATACTTATTATCGCTTGTACTAGTTCAATCTTTTGTTGAATCACCGTTGTGTTTATATATTTTCAATTCTGTAATTACTGAGAATTTTATAGCTCAGTTGGTTCATGAATTTATGTTTCATTCTTGATACCAAGTCTCTAACTTGATAATTCCATGCTTTGTTTTGTTTTTGTGTCTACAAAATGGAACTTTTGTCATGGAACATCATCTACTGAATTCAATCTTGTAACACATGATCTGTGTTTTTGTGTTGGAGTTTGATTGTTTACGTTGGTGTGTAGTTGATGTTTTTCAAGCAAAGGGCGATAAAAGAAAAAGCACGGTGAAGAATGGTGTGCTGCTTTGAAGGTACGTCTAACAGTCTTTTAAGGTATGAAACTAGTAAGGAGGCAAGCAAACAATCTATCTCTTGTGGTTATGTAGCCGTGGGAATGGATAATCCCAAGTTTCCTTTTGCCCAAAAGTTTCATTGAAGGCGAAATTTGAATTTGCTTGTCAAGTGGTGATGGGTAGACTCACTAGTTTTTCATTTTCAGCATTTGCAGTTGTAACATAAGATATCTCAATTTTTTAATGTTGATTTTTGAATTAATATTTTTAAAAAATTGGGAATGAAAAAGAACATAGTCGGTCCTTATTTTCGTTTTTATTTGCAAATAAAATAGATGAGAGAAATATTTTTAGAAGGGAATATTCCAATTTTTCCGGCTTTTTAATGTTATTATCACTTTTTAACTTTTTAAAAAATATCAGTGACCTCTTTACCATTAGCATTCTTTTGGTTATGAGACTTGAAAATCAAATTTAGAGAATATTATGTATAGGCAGTTGGGTAATTTTATAATTCAGTTAGGTTTGATTGACCGAAGTTGATGCAAAAAGCTTCTAGAAATTAAGTTTCGGGTTCAATTAAGCCAAATTTTAGGTCTAAAAATTTGTTTTTTGTGGTTTTGATCAAATCTATTATCATGATTTTATAAATTGATATTTGGGTAATTTTATCATTAAATTGATAAAAGTTACTTTGAAAAGGCCAAGCTAATCATGATCCAATATGAAATATAAACAAAATACAAAAATATTTAAGCATATTAAGGGAATAATCCCGTAAGTTATTTATAAAAGGTATGATTCATGACATAATTTGTAATATCCTAAGTTCTTGTCTAATTTTGTAGAGTACTCTCCCTTTTGACGTATAAGCTCATAAAAGATTTGTTGAGAATATATGTATTTCAATCAAGGATACTTTCAAACTTAAACCTTGCTAAGAATTGAGCATCAGTCAAGAATTGTTACCAAAATGAATTCATTTTTTTCAAGCTTAAGATGAATTTATGATTGTCTTTGAAGAGAATTAAAAGTAATTTATTTAATGTTCACCTTTCATGTGTCTTCGTCAAGGAGCCATTCATTATTTCTTGAATTTGATACTCACAAAGAACATGTTAAATTATGCCTCTTGGTATCTAAAACTTTTTGGGTCCTTCAAATTTTAATTATTTTAATAACACAAGTCTCCATAACAATCATAAACTTTATACCCTATTCCATTACAATGATTGCAAGTGATATGAAATTCATTTATTGAAGATGAGGGTTATATTCTAAACTTCCTTCATCAAAGATATACTTTTTGACTATAAGGTAATTTTCCAAAAAATATTTTGGTCATTTATGAATTTTTAAATTATTTCATTTTAATCATCAGTTTTTTTTTTTTTTTTGAGACCTTTATTTTAATTTTTTAAAACATCAACATCATTTGAATTACAA
>JAVXUL010000012.1:12689737-12713373 GCA_035590515.1 Trichilia minutiflora | reverse complement strand
ATCATCAGTTTTTTTTTTTTTTTTTAGACCTTTATTTTAATTTTTGAAAACATCAACATCATTTGAATTACAATTTTTTTTCTATCAAAATCTTATTTTCTCTTTTCAAAGTTTTTTTTTTTTTATTTTCTCAAGGATTCAACCTCAACCTTACTTCATTTCTCCATCAACAAATAACTGCCATGAGTTATAAATTAAGCACTCATTAAGAGCTTATCAAAGCATCAAATCTATTATTTATCATATTTTTTCTCCTCTCTGTTCTTGTTCTTCCAAAATCAATGAAACAATTTCCATGCGATACATTAGATGCCTAAACAATTGCATGCATGGTTCACCACCAACCCCAACTATGCTGCAGTGCCTAGTCCATGTTTGCTGAAGCAAACTGCTGTGTCAATACAGTAGATGATAGTAAAGTTTACATACGCCCCCTTATTATGATCTTTATGAACAATAAATAAATAAATAAATAACGTTATAAATACTAAAATAAATTAGCAAAGAAGTAAATTTTTATTTTTGTATTTTCAATGTTGTTTTGTTGCATTGGTTTCTATGACATATTTATGTAATTAATTTATGCACATATAATTTTTAATAGTATGAATATTTTAGATTTGAGTCTTAATGAACTCAAATATAGATGAAAAATTGCCAAATGAAAACAATAAACTAACCATAACCATCATATATTAGATGAAGGAAAATCACAATAATTTTAAATTTTTATATTTGTCAAAAGAGAGGATAAAAAATAAATAAGATAAAAAAGAATAAAGAGGATCCATAACAAAGAGAAAATGACAAAAAAATTAAAATTAATCCCTAAAAATAATGAATTAGATTTAAAAGATAAAAGATTTTATCCCAATAATTATAAAAATCACGAAGTAAAGGTATGGTTAAGAGTTTTGAACGTCACAAATTAATAAACTTGATAAGTTTGAAGAGTTCTTAGAAAAATAAAAAAAATTCTCTCAATTTAATTAATTTAAAAATCTATAAATTCTGTCTTTTATAATAAAGTTGGCCTCTTTATATAAAGAGAGGTAACAAACCCTAATCTTTTATTAATTATTGGTCCTAATTTCTTACAAATTATGTCTATATTTATCCAATATGGATTAGGATTATGCGTGTACTTAACACTACTTAAAGTTATAAAAACATATCCAAATGGACTTAAATAAACAATAATCTAACTCAACACAACTTGAACTTAACTAAAATAAAGGTTAAAAAAAATTAGTAAAAAAAACATGAGTTAGACATTGAAGCTTATCATTTTTACCATCCAAATTGGCCCTTCCTTCAATTGGTAATGGCATTAAACTAATAGAGTTCAAGGATTAAAATTATATACAATTTTAAAAGATTAATAGTTTATAGTCGAATAAACACTTTTATTGTAGGCAAAATCAACACGAGGCAAACACTTTTTCTAATTCTTCAAATTTTTTTTATTAAAGAAATTAATATTTCCTTTGTCTTCTTTACTATTTTCCTTGTAATTGGAACTCCATAAATGTGCAAAGAATCCTTAAAACTTACCGAAGTACTTGAAATTCCACCTTTTACTACTTCATTCTCATCATTTTTAGTGAAGACGACTATAATTTTATATGTAAACTGAAAGACAAAGAAAGGAAGATGTTATATATTTATACTACAAAGTATAAATAGTGTATATCTCAAATTCGATATAAATAACTTTTTTTTTATAATTGAGAATATCGAGGGTTCATTTTGGTTGATAGACTTCATCTTATTAATCTTTGAAAAGATACTAACTAATCATACTATCATTTAGATATTCCGTTTAAATTATAAATGATTGATTATGATCGAATCTAGGACGTGTATCTAAATCATATATCCTAAACTTAATTTATTAATATTATCACCAAACTATATCTACAAGTGATAATATAAATAATTATACTTAACAGTAAATAACAATATGTGATTAAAATTCAGTCTTTCAAAAATCCAAAGTCATTCTCAACCACGTATATTTCTAATATTTTATGTATCACTATAAAAAGAGAAGTTTTTAGAATTATTTAGTTCTTATAGAATTATAATCCTGTGATTTTAGTTTGCCCTGTTTGCAAGATGAATTAGGTATAACCACAAGTAAATTGGGTTTAGTCTTTGGCTTAATCGAAAAATCCAATATAAAAGAAGGAAAACTCTATAATTAGGCTAAAATTTTGCAAATATCAATTATTGCTTGTAACAATATTTGATCATAACTTTCAAGGTTATGTTTATATTGAAGTCTTATAATTTTAAAATTATGAAATGAGATTACTAAATTTCAAATATAACCGGAAAAAAAATAAGTAATTTTATTAAAAATTAGTATTTATAAAATATTTTAATAGCTTTGATTTTAAAATTAAAAAGAAGCATTTTTAGTTTTAAACATATCATAAATCTTCTAGTGACTCATTATTTCATATATTAAAACAAAAATTTCTTATTTATATTTTTTTATAATAAAT
This sequence comes from Trichilia minutiflora, assembly GCA_035590515.1. Lineage (NCBI taxonomy): Eukaryota > Viridiplantae > Streptophyta > Magnoliopsida > Sapindales > Meliaceae > Trichilia > Trichilia minutiflora. The sequence goes on along the minus strand of JAVXUL010000012.1, from coordinate 12,710,863 downwards.
GAAAACAATTAAATCTATCAATTAATGTGCACAAGTTTAGTCAAACTTATAATAATAATAATAGTAATAATTTTATGATAAATTCATTATTTTATTTTTATTATTTTTATAATTTGAAACTTTTCGTACTCTATCATCATTACGGTGTCTAGCTACATACCAGAATAAATACTCATTTTTGCGGAGTTCGTGACCATAGATCACATGATCCTGTTCTTAATCACTAAAAACGTAGGTAGGAACCATGATATCAAACATAGGAATAAATCGAGACTTATACTTTAACGTATCAATTGAGCGTTGTTTTATGATGATTCGAACTAAGGATATTGAGCATAATATCCCAAGTCCCAACTATCCCAACCATCCAACGGGGTGTTCACCATTTTTAATTACTAAATAAAAATTAAATTTATTGATTTTTAAGCAAAATACAATGATTTACACTTAATAGAAATTCAATAAGCTCAATTTCTCTGTTTTTTCTTATAAAAAAAATTCGGTTTCTCACTTACAGTTGATCATAAACTGACGGTGCAGATGAACCACTAAAATACAAACAAAAACAGGCGCGTCTTCACGGAATGCTTCCATAGAGTAGCGGACACGCTAAAACCCTAAACCTCTCGTCACCGAGCATATAAATCAAGGAGGTTGTAAGCTCAACTCTTCACATTTTCTGTCAAAACCCGACTAGAAATATCTGATAATTAGGGTTTTGTATATTTCGTTTCTTTTCGTTTCCATTCATTTTTCTCTCTTCATATATCAATACGCTGTACAATCTTTAGAAATGGGAAAGTCCAGCAAGAAATCTAACCCCAAAGTACGCTGGTTTCTTCATTCGTTTCTGTTTCGTTTTCTTGGTCTGTTTAGTTTAGTATGAGTTTCGTTAATAAGTTTCGTTGTTTTCTTCGTGTAGGTTGACATAGCTCCTGTTCTAGCAGCTCCTACGAAGTCTGCTAAGAAGGGTATAATTTCTTTTGTATGTCTTACGTCTTTCGCGTTTTCTTGGATTTGGTTTTCTTTTGGGGTTCCTGAAAGTTGCATTTGGAGTCGGAAGTTATATATGTGTCTGTATGTAGTTGTTTATGCATTATTTTGGTGTTTGTTTGAGTTTGTATACGCACTTATTTCTTTTCTGAGTTTCTGGAATTGTAACCTAATTTCAGTACGCCATTTACGGAATTTTGGAGATTTGCTTGTATTTTGTGGCATGAAATGTTGAATTCTCGTCACGGCAAATGTGTTCATGTATTAATGTTATTAAAATGGTTCAGAGTATGAAAAATGAATGGTTTAATCATGTTTATGAGGTCCTTCTTCTTCCAATTTATCAATAAGACGATAGTATTTATGTACTTGGAAGAATTGCAGCAAAAGTCCATGAGGTGTTTCGGAATTTTGTTTCTTCTATAGCAAGGAATGAGTGTATTATTTGTAAGAAAATTATCTGTATTTATTTTTACAAAATTTTTATGCTTTTTCTGTGTGTGTCTCTGTTGTTTGCTTTTGCTTCATTGTTGGTTTTGATTTTTTTTTTTAAAATTAAAATAGGTGGCAAGAGAGAACCTGACGACATTATAGAGAAGCAAGTGAGTGCCAAGAAGTTGAAAAGAAATGACGGGATAGCACAGGCTATTCAGAAGGAGAAGGTTGAAGCAAAGACACAAAAGAGAAACAGGAAAGAGGAAACCAGCAGTTCAGAGGAGGAATCTTCAGATTCAGAGGAAGAACAAAAGGTGACTCTACATGAATTGACTTCTAGAATTAGGCTCATCTATGTTACTTTCATTACTGTTATTCATACTGGAGTCTTTCTGTTTGTATTTGAAATTTGCCACAGAAAAATTATTGATATTAGTTAACGTGACATGATGCCTTCACTTTTCTTGCTAAGATTTTGCAATTTATTAAATTGGTTAATCTTTCTGATTATGTTAATTATTAGGTTAAAGTTGTGACTAATAAGGGAGGAAATGTAGCAAAACCCTCTGTTAAAGAGTCTAGCAGTGAAGAAGAGGATTCATCTTCTGATGAAGTGAGCTGGACAACTGAATCTAGTTATTTTATCATTCTTGTATTAATATGTAACTTATTGATGGCATACTGAATGTTTTGATCTTGTCTAATTCCAACTTGAAAGGAACCTCCAAAGAAACAGCAAATAACTGCAAAAAAGGGTCCTGTTGCTGCCCCTGCAAAGAAAAGCAAACCCACTAGCAGCTCAGATTCATCATCTGATGAGTCTGGTGAGGATGAGGTGAGCATTCTAATTGTGTTGGTTCATACTTAGTACCAATGTTTGATGGTTTCTTGGTTCTGTGCATGATCTGAGAAATCTAATTGCTTTGTTCTTAATTACTCTGTAGTTATTTGTTTTTGGGTTACTAATTTTTGTAATGTTGCTTTCACAATCCTTTTTGGTATGCAATACTAAATTGCTTTTTTCCTTAAGGAACCTCCAAAGAAAAAGCCGGGAGCTGCAAAAAATGGCCCTGTTACCACCCCTGCAAAGAAAAGCAAGCCTGTTAGCGGTTCTGATTCCTCAGATGATGATTCTGATGAGGATGAGGTAAGTGTGATAGTTACATTTGTGCCATGTTCAAGAGCAATGCTTGATATTTCTTGGTGGTTATCTGCATGCTAAAATATCTTTTTTCTTGTTACAAAATATATATATATTTTTTTCGTTTTGTTTTAGGATCCTAATTGTGTTGGTTCATATTTAGTACCAATGTTTGATGGTTTCTTGGTTCTGTGCATGATCTCAGAAATCTAATTGCTTTGTTCTTAATCTCCATAGTTGTTTGTTTTGAGTTACTAATTTTTGTAATGTTGCTTTCACAATCCTTTTTGGTATGCAATACTGAATTGCTTTTTTCCTCAAGGAACCTCCAAAGAAAAAGCCAGCAGTGGCAAAAAATGGCTCTGTTACCACCCCTGCAAAGAAAAGCAAGCCTGTTAGCAGTTCTGATTCTTCAGATGATGATTCTGATGAGGATGAGGTAAGTGTGATGGTTTACATTTGTGCCATGTTCAAGAGCAATGTTTGGTATTTCTTGATGGTTATTTGCATGCTAAAATATCTTTTTTCTTGTTACAAAAAATATTTTTTTTCCCATTTGTTTTAGGATCCTAAATCATCCAAAAAGTTGCCAGCAGCTGGAGCTAAGAAAGGCCCATCTGCTCCTCAGAAGAAAGATAAATCAAGTGATAGCTCCGATGAGGAAACAGATGACAGCTCCGATGAGGAATCGGATGACAGCTCGGACGAGGATGTAAGTGATGGTTAATTGTGTAACTTTTTTTTTCACTTGCTTATTTGATCAACTGATTTGTATCATTTGACTCTGAAATTAATCTTCACATGATGCTGAATGAAGTGATGGTTCAGACCTGGTAATTTGTTGGCTAAGGGAATTTCGAGGACTGCATTTTTTAAACTACTGACTGATATTTTTTCTGAGCAATTCACTTTAAATTCTTAATTTTACTTTTAGTAAAATTAATGTTCATATAATCATATAAGGAGTGATAGTTCTGTCCTCGTAGTTTCCTGGCTGCGGAAATTGCAAGAACTTCCATTTAATATTACTAATTTGCGGAAATTGCTAGCACTTCCATTTAATGTTACTAATTGAAGTAAAATTGAATGATTTTTTATGAGAAGTTTGTGTCAAATTCTTATTATACATTGAAACAACTTATTATGCTATTCAGGAAAAATCAACGAATGTGATTTCTCAGACCAAGAAATTGCCAGCTTCTACTACCAAGAATGGCCCTATTGCTGCTACTAAGAAATCACATGACAGTTCAGATGATGATTCCTCAAGCTCTGAAGATAGTTCGGATTCAGAAGAGGATAATGTGAGTATGGGGTATCCTTTATAAGTTAGAATGTGTTATGTACTGTTGATTGTTTATTGGTTGTCCTAATTTAACTGCATCTCAAGTGAATCTTAGTTCCTTATTATCAAAAAAAATAATAATCTATTTTATTTATGCAGGGAGCTCATGTGAAGGAAACCAAGAAATTGCCAGCTGCTAAGAATGTTCCTGCTGCTGTTGCCAAGAAGAAGTCTGAATCTAGTGATAGCTCTGACGAGGAGAGTGATGATACCAGTGATGAAGATGAGGTTGGAATTTCTACTACTTTCTACTGTGCTTTAGTTTTTGGGATTTTTGATATGCATTTGGTTGAAATAACTTTTTTTATTGTGCATTTGTAGGAAGCAACTACTGTAAAGAAAGTATCTGCTGTGGTTTCGGCCAAAAAGGTTGAGTCTGCTATTAGCTCCTCTGATGATAGTGACTCGGAGGAAGAACAGGTATGTTTTCACAATCAGTCTCAAATGGAATTAACCTGTTGCATATAAGCTCCATGGGTTTTATATTATGCTTGCTATTACGGTAAGTCTTGTTTCGTATTTGACCTGATAATTGTAATACGTAAATGGTGGCGGAAAGCTATTTTCTAGATGATGAGATAGATAACAATTTTGTTGAAATAAAGATGATTCAAAGAGATTTACTATGCCCCTTTGTTCCGTTATGTATGAAGTAGGGTTGTGATAATTTAAGCATACAAGTATAGTATTCAATCCATGTTATTGTTATCCTTGATCCATTATCTAAGCATCCAAATTATTTTCACAACATATATATCTTCAAAAAATTATTTTTCGACAATCTAAATATTTTCCTAGTTATAATTGATTCTCATATGTTCAAATTTTTGTGGTGTTACAACAGCCACCAACAAAGATGGATGTTGATAGTAGTTCTGAGGGAGATAGTGAGGAGGAAAGTAGTGATGAAGAGCCTCAGAAGAAAAAGGTGAATTTTTAAATATAATCTTAAGTTCATGAAAGTTTTCTTTTCTGTTGGCCAATTGTTTCTAAATTAGGTTGTTTGATTCTGTGTCCGGCTGGCGATGATTCCTTTGAAGGTCAATAAGGCTACTACTAAAACTGTTAAAAAGGAAAGTAGCAGTGATGAGGAGGTTTCAGATGATGAGAATGAGGATGAAAGTGAGGAGGAAGAGGCTTCCAAGACTCCTAAGAAAAGGGTAATGCTGTTTACCCCAGGTTTATATTATCTGTAATTGAGTGGAAATAATCTTTTTGCCTTTGATTCCTTGATGATTTAATTCAACAAACTTGCATCCTATGTTGAGGATGTGTGGTTCAATGCATCTTCCCAAGGTGTTTACCAAAAAATATTTCCCAAGTTCATGGAATCCTTATCCTTTTCAACATTAAGTATTATTCAGTTGATGAAGTGTTTATACTATCATGCTGGTTGAATTGATAAGTGATTTATATATTTCTTATAATATGAGTGGAAGCAATAAAATTGGAGGAGCTGATAATATTCACATATGGTTTTGGGTTAGCAATTTGATTTGTTAGCCTGCTTTTTTATACGTAGGAATACATTTGTATTAGTGCTAGTGTTTAAATTTGTTAATTTTTTGGACCAGTAGCAAGTGGATGATTTTACTCGAGGGATTGCATTGCATGTACTGGCGCACCTTTGATAATTTCTAGCAAGTTATCTAACCGCTATTGCCTTTTGACCATAATCATTTTTAGTTGATTCACTAATATTGCCTAAGTTATTCCTAAAACTATTTATTTTTTAATGTTTGGGGAAACAGGACAGTGATGTAAAAATAGTAAATGCTGCATCACCACAGACAACTGCAAAGCAGAGTGATTTCAAATCTGGGAAGAAAGCTGTAACCATCCAATCTGCCTTTTACTCGTATCCATTTTAGCTAGCTCTGTTCTGTTTGAACTCATGGGAACATTTATTATGCAGCCTGAAACTCCCTTCACCCCTCAAGCTCAATCTACAGGATCCAAGACACTTTTTGTTGGCAATCTACCTTTTCATGTTGAACGAGCTGATGTGTATGATTTTTTCTAGCTTCCTGTGGGCTAAAAGAATTCAATATGAAATTTTGACATTTCATCTGATGAGATGAATCTCTCTTTTCAAGTTGACCTAATAAGTCTAATTTTATCCTTCAGGGAAAATTTCTTTCATGATGCTGGTGAGGTAACTGATGTTCGTCTAGCTTCAGATGCCGATGGGAGATTTAAGGGTTTTGGGCATGTCGAGTTTGCTACAGTAGAAGCTGCAGAGAAAGTAAGCATTTACTACTAGTTATTTTGATGTACCAGAACCTGCATGTGTTAGTTACGTTTTTTATGTTGGAAGTATATAATTTATGTGGATTGATGATTTTCATCGTTCATGACCCTCTAGTCTTTACTTTTACAACTTTTTAGTTTTTGCTTGGATTCAAATATATATAAATATTTTAATTTTGTAAATGTGAATGAACATTCTGTTGCATTTTCTTCCACTAAGTGACAAAATTTGGCTTCCAGAGCATAAGAATTCTGGTGCAAGGGATCATTTAGTAAAGGAATATTTTCATTAATGCAATGTGGCGCCTGGGAACAGACTGCATATTCATCGACTAGAGAATGAATAATGAAAGCTAGAAACATTTCAAATATTTATTGTCCATATTTCTGTAGCAGCTAAGAAAAGTTAATTTTGATTTTCAAGATTGATATAGCCTGCGGTCGGTCAATGTAACTACAACCCCTTTTGTTCTACTTTTTGCCAACCCTTTTTTTTTCCTGTCTGGACCATTTGGTACTTGTACATATCTGAATGTTTGTTTTATTGATGTCTCCAAAAGTGAATGGTTAGTTCTGTGAATTGTTTTTGGACTTTCTTCATTGTAATTTGTTATACCAATAAATTGGAAAAATAGGATTTGTGGTGTTGGGTAACTGTCTTTCCACCTTGAGCTGTGAACTGAAATCATTGAAACCTTTGTTATAGAAATAATTTAAATAAGTGTGCTGATGTGTTGATTCTTCTTTGTCATCGTTACATAACTTGGTTCTTATCACAGGCTCTTGAGTTGAATGGTCAAATGTTGGATAATCGTGCTCTTAGACTTGATTTTGCCCGCGAGAGGGGCGCTTACACTCCATACAGCGGGTATCACTTCTAATTCAATCAAATTATTGCTCTTGTTTAGCTGACATGATACTATCATATCTATGCACTTAATTGTCCATTGCCAATCTCTGCAGCAAAGAGGGCAACTCATTCCAGAAGGGTGGAAGAGGTCAGACCCCAACAATATTCGTTAGGGGTTTTGATTCATCACTTGGAGAAGACCAGGTAATTTCATTTAGTACATTCAGTTTAGCCCTTCTTATGTTGTCAAAATTGTTTTCTTTTGAATTCTCATAAATGTGCTTGGAATTCTATTCCTACAGGTTAGGGCTTCCCTGGAAGAGCATTTTGGTTCTTGTGGAGAGATAACTAGGATGTCCATTCCTAAAGATTACAATACTGGTGGTGTTAAAGGGTTAGTTCCTTTTTATATCCAGAATTTGAGTCATTCATACTTGAAAATTAAATCTGTTGCAACTAATAGTCTGTTGTTTAATTTCCCTGGGTGTTATTGAACTGCATTGTTGGTGTGCAGTTTTTACCATTTTTGAAAAGGGATATTGCTTGTTGGGATGAATAAACCTCTTTAGAAGTATTAGTTAGGTTCTTTGTACTATACCATCCTTGGGACAGGAGGTGGAAGGGCCATGTATTTTGGGACCTGCTGGTAAATTATGTCTATGACAACATTCACAGCTATTCCCATTATTTGGACCATCCACATGAATGATGAATGACTAGTCATTTGAGAAACAATTTTTGGGATAAGTTTCGCTATTTGTAGTAGTACTTAATAAACAGTCCTGGCTTTTCTGCTTGATTTTGTTGTCTAATTTCTTGATTGTCTTGTTAATTGTAGGATTGCTTACATGGACTTTGCAGATGCTGATAGTTTCAACAAAGCTCTAGAACTCAACGGAACTGAAATTTCTGAGTATTCTTTGGTGGTGGAAGAGGCTAAACCAAGGGGTGACTCCCGTGATGGATCAGGTGGTGGGAGAAGTGGAGGTAGAGGTGGTGGAAGAAGTGGTGGCAGAGATGGTGGGAGAGGTTTTGGTAGAGATGGTGGTGGTCGTTTTGGTGGCAGAGGACGTGGAGGTGGCAGAGGTGGTGGTAGAGGAAGAGGAACACCAAATAAACCAAGCTTGGCTGCAGCAGGCACAGGCAAGTATACTCTATTTTAAATATTTGCATGTCTTCATCACTGAATCTTGTGCTTCATCAGTATACACCTTACGGAGTTTGCTTGTTTGTTAGCTTGAGATTTTTATCATGTATTGACAAAATATCTTGCATTTTTTATAATGCCAGGGAAGAAGACAATTTTTAATGACGATAATTGAAGCAAGAGTTGAGCACAACAATTTTTCTTTTCTGCAAGTATTATTTGTCTTTTTTTGGGTAAAACTAAATACAAGATTTAACTGTGTATGGTATTGAAGCGTTATAATTGATTAGATAAATGTTTATGTTCGGTTGGGATACAAGTTTTATTGAGTGATGGACGTGCTTTTGCAGAGCAAATTATATATCTTTTTTATGTCTCTAAAGATCATCACCGGTCAATTGTATTAGTTTAGTTTGTGTATACCACATTTAGAGCCTGTTTTCTATCTTAAATGTTACATAAGTTATAACAAAATTTAAATTTACATAACATAAACAAAAGGGAAATGTTGTGTTTAGTGAGCTCAAAACTGAAACCTTAGCTGGCAGCTTGGACGCAACAAAAAGTGCATTGTTAACTTGGTTTTTGTCATTTTAGCCATTGAGAAAGTTGGATGTATGTTATGTTCAACGGGAGCACAAAACTGAAACCTTAGCTTGCGGACCACCTTGGACGTAAACAAAGTGCATTGTGAACCTGGTTTTAGGACTTTTAGCCATTGAGGAAGTTGATTAGTGTTGTTTTCTTGCGTTGGAGAAAGACCCCATAATGGTTCCGAGCCTCCTGAGAAGTTTTCAATTAAAAGCTTAAGCTGTGTAATTGGCTGCTTAAGCTGTGTAATTGGCTTCTGAGATGTAGTCTTGATAAACACCTTGTGCTTGTAATAAGTTGTCTTCCCAGCAGTCCATGTTCCAGATATAGAGTGAACAAATTCAACTGGGGGTTTATCTGCGTGAATCAGTTCAGTTCCATTTGGTATGTGACATATGAGCAGAATCAAAATTCATTCACCTGAGCTTTTTGAAAATCTGACCTGAATTTGAGTTTGGGTGATGCTGCTTCTTGCTTATAGGAGGTTGTAGGATTGAAACAAAAATTAATACCGATAAGAGTTTACAGGAATAATAATAATAAAAAAAAGAGTTTATTTTAATTATTATATCCAATAATTTTAAAAATAAATTTTATTTTAATTTAATTTTTTTTAAAAAAAAGTAAAAATTGAATTTTAAATTCTTAAAAAATACCATTAAATGACGATTTAATCGGTAAAAAATAAAAAAATTAAAGAAAATTGAAAAGAAAAGAAAAAGAAAATAGAGGAGAAGAAAAATTAGAGAAAAGGGAAAAAATGGTTTTTTGAAAATAATTATAAGCATTTGTGAAGTTATTAAAATATCTCCCGTAAGTTTTGTAATATCCTCGATCTGATGAGGTTAGGAAATGACGTCGGGACGAGGGAGTCTGAATAAAGAGCGATTTTTGATAGGCTTTTAGGATGGCAAGGGATATGAATGAATCGAATTTCACATCGGAATGGGAAAGAAAATTATTAGACTATATATGTAGAGTTGAAACCAAGTTGTCAACAAGATCTTTTGGGATAGGTGGTGATTTCTTCCCAATAACTAGTATCAAGATGGGTGACCTCTTGGGAAGTTCTCGAAATAACCCATTTTCAAGAACAAAAACGTGAGGTCCCAAGGATTAGGCCAAAACTGACAATAATGTTGACAGACTTGGATCAGGTAGTACAATTGATATCAAAGCCAACTCTCCTCCAATACGATGGTGATGGTTCGAGGATGAATCAGGCGAAAGCTGGTGGGTTTGTAACATCCCCGATCCGATGAGGACGGGAAGTGGAGCCGGGACGAGGGAGCCTGAGTAAAGAGTGGCTTCTGGCAGGCTTCTAGGATGGCAGGAGAGCATGAATGAATCAAATTTCACATCGGAATGGAAAAGAATGTTACTGAGCTATATATGTAGAGTTGGAACTAAGTTGTCAACAAGGCTTTTTGGAATGGGTGGTGGTTTCTTCTTAAGAACTATGCAGTTAAGTGTGCTAGGGCAAAAGCAGTACCAAGATGGGTGATCTTTTGGGAAGTCCTCGGAATAACCCATTTTCAAGAACAAAACCGTGAGGTCCCAAGGATTTGGCCAAAGCGGACAATATTATTGACAGACTTGGACTAAGTGTTACAAGTTTTCTCATCAAAAACCATCTCAAAAGTGCCAAAATATCAATACATGTTCAAAAGTACCTATATTTTCTTAAATATTATTATATTCTGCTAAAATATCGATATTTAATCATTTTTGAGTAAAAGTATCGAAACATTCTGTTTATGTATAAATACATTCTTATTTTTTTGCATACTAGTATTATAATTTAAAAAATTTGTATTTAATGATCTGGATAACTTCACAAAACCTATAATATATCAACGGAAAGCTAATTTTGAGCTCCACAATATAAAAATAAAATTATGTCCATTAGAAATAAATTTGAAGATCAAAATTCTAATTCTTTCTTGTTATAGTTCATTCAGTAACACCTACTTCTTCTATTTAAATATTAATTTTATTTCGGTTTCTTTCTACTAAACCATCTCTAAGTATACTTTTAGTAGTAAAATGTTGTTCATTAATTGAATTTTTATATTGACACAAGTTTTAATTCGAAACTCGAGTATACAAATTAACACTTTCATGAAAAGTTTTTCAAATTCATTCATTTTCATTTAAATCTTCTCAAATTACTTAAACAACAACCGTCTCATTTATGCAATATCAAGTACCTAAATATATATTTATTAAAATAACAAAAATATTCTTAGATGATAAAATGATCAAAATACCCTTATAACAAAAGTATGGGACTTATATGATATATAAGTATGGAATTAATCACGTTTTGTATGATAAAATTGATTGGTAATGCATTGCTTATATAAGAATTTGGATAATAATTAAGATGAGATATGTTGACTCAATAAATTAAAATTAGAGTTCCTGTTGACTTTATTTAAATTCGAATTCTTAAACGAACGTTAATAAATATTTAAAATCAAAATCTTTGGCCAAAATACTTTAATGTTATACAAAAAAATTTCGTGGTGATGAATTTAAAACATATCGATTAATGATTCACAGATATATCAAGATTAAAATTATAATATTCTATGAATTTTTACTTGATTAAGATTAAACATGTCACATCCCGACCCGTGGGTTTCACCTGTGACAACTGCCATAGACCTCCAGGGTGTATTCAATTCCATAGAATACAACCTATAGACCTGTAAGGCATTCATAAAAATCTGTTTTCAAAACACTTCCAAATATAATCCAGCCTAACACCTAAACTCCAAGTAGATAAAATAAAGCCACAAATATTTCAAATATATTTGAGCACATGAATAAATAAAAACATTCGTTTCATAAAATCCATAGGGATCTATCCATCCCAAAATGAAAGTCAATCATTTATTACAAATCTGTTTATCATTCATAAAGAGCTCATAAACAAAAGAAAATAAAATGAACACCAGTGAACTATGATTTCTACCAATGAGTCGATCTGGCTATACCTGAGCCTTCAGTTTTAGAGTTATCACCACCACCTGAGCTCGACCTAAAGCTTACCCTGAAACTGGAAGATAAGGGGGGTTGAGTATACAAAAGTATACTCTGTAAGTGAACAAGATAAAAGCATAATTGAATAAATATATATGTACATTTTCATACACCGCGAAATCAATAAGTAAAAGTACGCTTTGAAAACAAATAAATCAGAAGAAAACTTTGTTTACTTTAAAGACCTCAAATCACGTTATGAAAGTCATTGGGCTGGCTCCTATTCTCGGTAACTATCCTAGCCGTGGGTGTCCCGAGACCGTCAATGGATTTTGTATGCAGAAAAACATGCTATTTATAAAAATATATTTAAATGCAAGAAATAAAATATGTTGGATTTTTCAGAAAACATGCCCACCACTGACGTTCGCCTCGAGTAGTCACGAGACGACATCCGTGACTATCCTCGACGAGACTCACAGGTAGTCAAATCACCACTCATAATATCAATATATACCATACATCACCAATAGTATCCCTACGTATGAAGTCTCTACTCACCTAGGTGACCTCTATCCCAGGCCGTCCCTAGGCCACCACACATCACACTCACCTGGGGATCACATCTTAGTGAACTCTCTCGCAGGCTACCACCCTGTAGCTATAATAAACAACCGGCAGACAATGCCGTTATCACTAATACGCATAATACAAGCCTCTTATAGCCATCATCACAACAAAAATAAAAACAGGCCAACATGGTCATCAATTACAGTAAATAGTACAATCCGGCCCAAATGCCATATCATCAACACATCAATTAAAATCGGCTCAATGGCCATAAATCAAAACATAAAACTTGGCTCAAAGGTCGTACCATCAGCATAAACACAAAACATGGCCCATTGGCTGTAATATTATAAAACAAGTATAAATATGGCCCACTGGCCATATCATCATATAAAACATATATGCAAACATCAAATCATCCGCAAATCCCTCAAAAATCATATATAACACATATTTATATTCATTTTTGGGTATTTAAAGAATAAAACGAAAAACATTTATAATTATTTGCATATATATTCATTTATAAGGAAAACAATATTTAAACAAAGAAATAACGTAAAAGAGTGTCCACTCACAGTATAGGGAGGGTTCACACTCCTTAGTTCCCCTCGTTTCTCGGTGACTCACACGAGTACCTCGATCTCGAACTGTCGCCTTGTAGTGTAGTCGGTTTGCTCCGATTTCGCCTTTAACTCGAAAAGACTCAATTCTCTTCCCAAAACCCTAGCTCCTTCTTTGCGAATGCATGCTCCTACTGCCAAATTGATGCTCCCAGCATGATAGACGCGTGGAATGTGACTCGTCTGCGAAGAGAAATCAAAATTTGGATAAAAAATCATGTGAGAGGTGGAGAGGATAGAAGAGAGAACGTGAGGGAGAGGAAGAGAAGGAGAAAGGGAGAAGAAGAGTGCAAATTTGACCCCCTAACCCCTGTTTATAGAAAAAAAAGATAAAATTACCATTTTGCCCTTAAGTTTTCTTAAGGAGAAGTTTTCAGAAGAGGGTAATTTCGGTCATTTCACGTCGATTCGATCGAACGAATCGAAGCTTCGTTCGACTGAATCACCCCCTTCAATCGAACGAATAACAGTTCGTTTGAATGAATCCTTCAGCATCTATAGATGTGAGAGAGCTTCTGAATTGTCAGTCGAATGAAATGATGTTCGGTCGAACGAATCAACACTTCGATCGAACGACTCATCCATTCGTTCGAACGAGGCCGCATTCGGTCGAACGAATCTGAAACCAGAATTTTCCAAAGTTTCGATTGAACAAATCACCCATTCAGTCAATCGAACCCGCCAAAAATGGACTTTTTCACTTGAGTCCTCTCCGAAATTGAAAACCATAAATGGGGTTCCAATGTGTACTTCACATAAACACTTTTTAATCAACTTAAATGTCAAATATGCCCAAAAACAGGCGAACGAACTATCGATATGCACGATGGATACAAATACATAAACAAAAAATATGATAAAATTACAAATATGCCCTTGACGTACAGACACGGGTATTACAATATCCGTCATTTTTTTTTCACCCATTAGTTTTTCTATTCTCAATACCATCTAAATCATCTCTTTATACCCTTGGTTACTAGTCAAAACCATCTTTTCTTATATCTAGATGTTTAATCCTTCTTCAAACTTGGGACATAAACTATCTTCATTTGCAAGGTCAAGGAGGAAATTCACTAATTCTCTGAGTTAAGTTTCATATTCTATTAATATATTTTCCATCTATTTCAATCTTAAAAACTTTTGCTTCTTTTAATTGCGATGGAAAAGGTGTAATTATCATGACCCCGACTATAAGGCCTACTCGTGACAACCAGCACAGATTCTCAATATGCATTCCTTAGGTATATAGCATATATTGAAAATTTATAAGGCTAAAATGGTATATGTTTTCTAAAAATACATATAAAACACTTCCAATAATTTTTTTCCAAACTTTCCAAACTACCATTAACCGAAATCAATCCCAAACACTTCTTAAATAAACATCCAGGCCATCATATTTGAAATCACATATCATCGTATTAAAACATAATAGTTATTACTGACAAAGATATTTATAGCATAAAATACAGTCATTCTATTACAAAGTACAAATATTAAAATTTACATTAAAGTTAAATAGTTTTTAAAAATAAAGAAAACTATAATTATTATACAACTCTCCCAGTGGACTCAAAAGAAATCAGAGTGAGCCAAGTATAAAAGTTATACCTGAAATCACTGCTCCAAATGCTATCATCACCCTTCCTAGTATCTCGGCTATGCCCGAAATTTTTTGTGAGTGGAGGAAAAAGGGATGAGTATACTATTGTATACTCAGTGAGTGAAAATAAAAATGAAAATGTATGTTAATTTAAAATTATTCGAAAAGAAAACTTTAAAATAATTAATAGATTTGAAAACATTTTTGTATTTATTAAAACATAACGTAAAACAAATAAATAAATCATTGGCCCTAGACACCTTCTCGATAATTACTCTGATTAAGAGCAAACCTGAGCCATCAATAGATTTTTTATGCAGTTTTAAAATAATGGATGTTAAAATAGATATTCTTTTAATAAAAATAGAAGTATGTATGCTATTTAATGAAAAACTTGGCCATCACTAATGTTGGCTTCAAGTAGTCTGTGAATCTTCACAAGATTGTCCTCAACATTTTGATCTAGTAGATCATTCTATCATAAATGAGATCATTACTTCCCTTACACCTACCCTGTCGATGTATAACTCATCTAGTACGACCCTTGTCACGGCTTGTACCTAAGCTACTTAACCCTGCAGCTATAATATTGGCCCACCTAACCATATAATCATAAAATAAAATATATATAATTTGGCCCAATGGCTATATCATTACAACTAAATCACAAGACAAGCAATCTAAATTCAAATAAGTCAATAATAATTATATGTATATATGTATACCAACAATAGAAAGCCTCCAGACAATTCTCAAAGCCATTATGAATTCAAAATAAATGAATTTGCATCAAAGGTACATTGGTCTCTTGGCCATATACATCAAATAAAATCCATTATAAATGATTTATCCTTAAAAACTTATAAACATAGATAGTAAGGAAAACTTAAAGTTCTAAAACAACTCAAATACTTAAAATTTTAAAACATCTATAGAATATTTTTAGAAAAATAAGAAAATTTCACTAGTGGAGGGTAAACACTCTACAATCAAGTCTCTGTCCTTGGCACCTCTTGAGTGTCTCCAGCTTGACTACCTAACACACTTATATACCAAAAATCTCATTAATCCTCAAAATTGAGAATATATTATGACTTATATACACATGAATTGATCCTAGGCCGAGTATCCTATAGTCTACTTATATATGTTTACAACATTTTTCTATTTTGACCATTTAATAAATTCATGACACTTTAAAGTTAATTTAAACCTATAATTCATTCAATTAATAATCTAATCAACACCATTCGGCCTTGTTATTGAACTATTTGAATAAACAGCAATCCTAGATTATAAAATCAATTCAAATGAAATTATAATGTATAAATGAGTTTAATGGGCTTACCAAAAAGTCAATAGAAGTTTATACTCCCCGAATGTGGTGTTGATCACTTGAAATCCCCAAGTTTGGGTTTAAAACCTAACTTTATTTTTGTTATTTTTGGTTAAAAAAGAAGAGACAAACTTGTAAAATGTAAAAGAGATCGTATAAAGTTGAATTTAGAGAGGAATCAAGAATAAATTGGTTGGAAATCAAGGAAATCACTAAAATATCCTCGAGTTATAAAAGAAGAAAATTCCTGAAAAGGACAAAAATGATAATTTCACTCAATTTTTGACCAATTTGATCAAACAAGTCAGCCAATTTATTTGACTAAATCATGGTTCATTCGAATGAATTGAGTCTTACGACCGACCAAGATTTTCACGCAACTCTGAAAAATTTTTGTCCTCTTACTCATTCGAACGAATTGGACCATTCTTTCGATCGAACGTTGACTCGTTTGAACGAATCAATCGATTTGTTTCGCAAAATTTTTCATGATTCTCTAGAATTTTGGGCAACTTATTCAGTTGAATGGTTCATTTAAATGAATCCTTAAATTCATTTAATCGAATGTCTTCTGCTTTGTAATTCTATTGTGGTCAAATTCCTGTTCAGCTTTTGGTACCTATTTCTATTTTGTTATCTTTCTAAGTCTTTCTAAATCTAATATCGATCCTTATAATACTATCAAATTTTACAATACCAGGATATGCATTTTATGAACATGACAAAAATGCTTTTTAAAAGCAAAATAACTAAAATGCCACTAATTATGGATACGAGGCATTATAATATACCCCTTTAAAAGAATTTTTCCCTCGAAATTCGCTCACCTAAGTGTTAGAATAAATAAGGGTATTGATATCATATCTAATGTAGATTCTCATGTCATCTTTTCTATCATGGCACTCTACCATAAAACTTTCACCATTTGGATGACTTTACTTCGTAAAATTCATTCCTATCGGTCTAATATTGCAACTGGCTCCACTTCATAATTTAAATCTTTTCAGAGCTCATTCGATGGGGATCCTATAACAAAGCTAAAACAATAAAATCATAGTACACAAGGCCAAAATCAATAAGTTATGGTGCACCAGGCTAAATTTATAAACTATAGCATACAAAGCTAAAACAAAAAAATCATATTATAAAACATTAACACTCTGACCATATCCATTTAAATCCATCATTTAGAAAAAAATCACAATATATCCAGCTTCTTAGCCTCCAGAGTCCAAAAATCATCATGCCATAACTAACATAAAATCATCAAATATTAATAGTCATAGTTACCCTATAGCCTCAAATACACACACACACACACACACACACACACACACACACATATATATAATCAAAAATATCATAATCATTTTCTAAATATACCACAAACAAGGGACCCTCCCGGTCTCTACACAATCAAATAACCAACATCGTCTTCCAACACAAATTATATATATATATATACACACACACACACACACATGTATGTAATTAATTTCTATTGCTCTAAAGCATATAAAAACATGTAAATATTTCTATATAACATTCAAAAGAGGAATAAGAACAAAGAAGATATCCACCCACTACTCTGTGACGAGGAATCGCTCTATTGACATCCTCTTTGCACCGATGGTTCACTAATCAAGAATTCTATGCGTCCATACATATATACAAAAGGTTCGATAGTCTTTCACATAATAAAATCATGCTAAGAAATGTATGATGCACATGATTACTAGTAGATTCATCATAATGATCCTCATTACTCATTCATTAGGTAATTAACTCATTCTCTCTCTACACAGCCAACTTTTTTACTATCACCATTCTCACTCATCAAAGAATTATTTCTAATTTTCTTAACACTACAATATACTTAAACATGCTAATTTATCAATCCAATTGATTAATTAGATTATGTCCAATTTTCAGGTTTTCAAGAATAGTCAACTCTAATCGTTCTTTTTCTGATTCATGCACAATGATAATTTAAATCAAAGAAATAAGCTAAAAGGTGTACTTACCCAATTTTGTCAATAACACTTAAGCCCCTTTTTTGTTTGATTCCATCTCTTAACTACTATTCACCCCAAGTTCTTTTCTCTCAATTCCTTTCAAATCGTCGGGTAATACTCTGATCACACAGTGCTTTTGAGCTCTGGTGTTAATTCTTGGAGTGATTCCATAAAGAACAAGGGAGATTAATGGAGATTTGAGTGAGAAATGGTCTTAGATCTAAAAATGGAGAGAAGCAAAGACAGATAGCAGAGAAAAAGAAATAGGGGAAGAAGAGGCTTTTGTGTGCATATATAGAAAGCCCTGAAATGACCAAAATATCCCCTACAAATCATGCTAAAATGTCTGATTCGTCCCCAAGTATCGATACTGTGGCTTAAAAATGGGATCCAGGTTTGGCAATGTGTCCAAGTATCGATACTTCTCCCCTAAAGTATCGACACTCTTGCCTAGAAGCGGCTCGACAAAATCCGTCTTATGTCTCAAAGTATCGATCATTTTCTTTTAAGTGTTAAAATTGACTTCATTATCTACAATATCAATATTTTTCTAAGTATTAAATCAATACTTTACCTTTCACTATTCTTTGTACCTCCGAAGTATCAATACTTCTTAGCAATGTGTTGATACCTTCTATCTTAAGCGTAATATGACATTACCTCCATATACAAGTATCGATACTTCTCCCTACGTATCGATACCTTCTATTATTGGGCATAGCGTAATGAAGCTTACGCACCTAAGTATCGATACCTCTTGGTAGTGTATTGATACTGATGACCCTCAGCATCAAGTATCAATACTATCACCTCATATATCGATACTTACCTCTTTTTTCATCAACTGAGGACTACCACTTCAAATATTCATCTTGGGCATCCTTTGCATGAGCATCAATGCCTAAACCATGAATATATACATATTTTCATTATTCTTATATTTAATACAATAAATGTAGATACATATGATAGTACTCATGCTTCTACTTTTCTTAGTCAACATTGAACTCATTGAGCCTTTATATTTTACGAAGCTATTTCTTAAGCAAATTTAGCCCTTTAAATCTATATCTACCCAAATTGATTTCTACGTTATTATTCTATTTATCCATACTAAACCTTAGCCATGAGAACGTATCAAATTTTAAGATTTGAACTTAAATCGGAGGTTAAAAGCTCACCCAAAGCTCCAATGTAACTCAGGAAGCCAAGATTCTTGTCAGTTTTGTGAAACCCAAATGATTAGAACTCTAGCTAATTTTTGAAGCTTGAATCTTGCTTAAATTGGAAAGTGTGGGTCGAATAGGGATTAAAAACATTGTTGGGGGTTTAATTTCGGTAGAAAAATGAAGATTAATTGATAAAATCAATTAAAATGAGGATCGTTTGGTCGAATCTTGAAGAGGAAAGATGAGAGAGAGACAAGAGAGTTTGAGAGAGGAATACAATCATGAAAAATGAATGATTTTTGCATTAAATATCTTTTTATAATGTTCTGTGAAATTATCAATGTGGTCTTACTAGATTGAAGGAAGAAGATTCTAGAAGTGGATAAAATGAGCTTTTTCATAGGGTAGATATTTTGTTTCCACTCATCAGAATGCTGTCAGTGTATGAAAATCTGCAGAAAGTATTGATATTTTCCCTTGAAGGTATTGATACTTTCTGTTTTAGGGCTTAAGGTATCCATACTTTCTTCTATTTTAGTTCGCCATCGTTTCAAACGTATCACACTTTTTGTAAATAAGCATCGATATTAGGATTGAGAGTATTGATACTTTGGTTGTGGGTGTCGATACTTCCTTTTAATCTATCAATTCATTTAGCCCTGACTTACAAGTATTGATACTTTCCTCAAAAGTATCATTACTTCTTTACGTTAAAGTCTGACTCCACCTTTCCTACAGTTTTGCACATTTCAAGGGTAAGTATCGATACTTTCTCTTAAAGTATCGATACATTCAGTCCTAGCTCACGAGTATCGATACCTTCGTTAAAAGTATTGATACTCTCATACGTAAAACTTCACCTCCTCCTTGATGTATCACGCTTACTTGTGGAAAGGTATCGATACTCAGCCCTTATGTACTGATACTTTCCTCAATCATAGATATGTATCGATATATTTTCTCTCCGAGTATCGATACCTTAGCCTTACACTCTCTTGTTTACAAAATATTAGTTGAATCCACTTAAAAATAAAACTAATCTTTAATTTCGTTCAGGTCCTTGGGATTACACCTTTAAAATTCAATCTTAGCCAAATC
Organism: Trichilia minutiflora; assembly: GCA_035590515.1. NCBI lineage: Eukaryota > Viridiplantae > Streptophyta > Magnoliopsida > Sapindales > Meliaceae > Trichilia > Trichilia minutiflora. Next base: position 12,690,706 of record JAVXUL010000012.1, on the reverse strand, counting down.
AAATATCCAAAACAATTATTAAACTTTAATGGTGTGTCAAAGATCTACCAATTATGCAAGTGCACACATAAAAGTAGTATACAAAATAACCATGTTACCCCTAGGTTTTAGACACAGGTCTCACAAATTAGATTTTAATTAGTTTTTAAATTTTGTTTCTAAACATTTAGGTAAATTTGGTCTTAAATCAGATATAATAATTAATTAAAGTTCAATTAATTTTCTTCATTGAATCGACATCAAAAGAATTGAAAAATTCTTTCTATATTACAACTTGGATATTGCGCGCTTGCTATCTGCATATTGAAGGAATTATAACTTCCAATAACACGTGACCAATATCGACCTATTTAACATCTAATAATTCCATCCGGCAAAACTTGCCCCCTTTAAATCTACATTATGTCCATTCCAAACAATCGGTAATTCTTGTTCACACATGTTTCCACTTCACGACAGTCTTCCTTTATTTTTCATTTCGTTATTTGCAGATAAGATTTTTTCCTAGTATAAATACATAAACAAAAGATAATGTCATAAGACTCTCTTAACCTTCATTGAAAGTACCGAACCTTTGAGAATTTCATTTGGTTTTTATCTATTCTTGTGGTTTTTGGAGAGATTCATAACCGTTTGCAAACAAGATATGATGGAACCTGTTGTATTCTTAAACTAATAGAGATAAAAAAATATAACTAACTAGATGCTTTTGCATTGAAAATGACAATGCTTTTTAGTTTTCTTCATCTCAATAGTGTTAACGTTTGTATATTAAAAAATAAAGCATGCATATTTTAAAGTTTTATTTAACATAATAATATTAGAACTTATCTAATTACAAACAAAAATATGTATTTTTGTTTAGCATGTTTAAGACCAAATGAATTTTCTCTATTAGAGTTTAGGACACTTAAAATTCAATTTCAAAGAGGTTTAGATTGTTGAAATTGAGAGAATGGAAGATCGATA
>JAVXUL010000012.1:12670258-12689637 GCA_035590515.1 Trichilia minutiflora | reverse complement strand
ATCTGGGACATATCTTGCATCATATAAAAGAAATAAATAAATTAGCAACTGAACATAATGCAAGATAGAATAATGCCTTTTAATTAATCGTAAACAATTTATAATTAATTACAAAAGGTATATACTAAAGAAATAATGATCCAGAACCATATGACACGATTGGTTATAGGGCATATCTCTAACATGAATACCACCATAAATTTGTTAACTAATTTATCCATTAATAACACTGTTGGGGTATTTTGTCACGGCTCAGTCCGCTGGCCCAGACCCATCTTCATGCCCTTATTTAGGCCCGTCAAGTGTGAATGTCACTTCCAGATGGACTCTCTGATACGACGTCGTCCAGAGAAACCGAATACATTACTTGGGAGATGGCCAAAACGCCTCGGGCATTCTGCTCGAGTCTACCAGTCAGGGGAGGATCCTCCAAGTTATTCATGGCTAACCAGCGCTTGGGGTTGGGGCCTTCTATGACAAGCCTCTTAGGCTCGGGGAGTCGGACCAATACATTTATACAGAGCAGTAAGTATTCGCAGGCGTTCTGGATTTACAAGTCTTCGTTGTATTACCCTCTGGCGACATCGCAGTTACGATTTGCTGTATAAAGGCCTCCCGAGAATTAGGGGATTTCATTCTCGAGAGAGCTGGAAGCTTCACTCGGAGGAACCTGCACTCGGGGGCTCGGGGATGACGTGACAAGGAATAGTATCACGATTTCCCATACCTTCTGACTTTTGTAACAAGTTAACCTGGGCACACCAATCACACGGCAATACGTGTCCAAAGGTACAAACTCCTAGGTTTCTAATATACAACATTCAAAAATCGAGGAAGGTACATATTCTCTTATTTTTCACTCATCCCAAGAGATTTTTCATAGACATTGGGTGAGAATTTTACAGAAACTTTCCAAAAGTAAAAAGGTTTTTTCTGGACACTCACTCTCATTCTAACTATCCGAAGTTTTCATGTTCTTAACTTGCATGCACACCTCTTTCACATATTAAGTAAAAACTTCTCTAACTTAACTATCGGAGGGTTTTCGCCAGAAAACTGATTTTATCCCTGAGGTGTTCTGTATTTTATAGTCTCAAAGCTTAGAAACGGAAAGCGAAGACCTGCTGATACTCGAAATTGAGAACGAAATCGACTTCTTACGTCAACAAACACTTTTTAATAAACCCAATTTCTTTAATTTATCGAATTATTTTACTTATCATCAAAAATATATACAATCATTAATTAGAAATTATATATCGACTGTTTTTGTAACAACTAGTATGTGGTTGTGGTGTGGGTGGCACTTCATAGCACTCTAAACTTTTGAACAATGGGCGCTTACAATTTTAAAGTAAGAATCTACTTACAATTTTATTACAAAACAAAAGTAATACTTGTAGAAATTATCATAATAACAGTTTAATTTCTTAAACCAGTTTGATTAATTTGAAAGCAAAATCATACATAATCTACTTATCTCAAACTGAGCAATATAAATTATTATTACTAATTAACTACAATAAAAGTATCTCTTCTGATGATTAGGAAATAAATAAAGTTGTCATAGGATTATTCATACAAAAATTATCTACCCAAGCTTCATTTGTCTATAACATGTATCCAAAATTTTCTGCTAAAAATATAAAATCAATAAAGGAACTAGGTCAAAATTTTAAGGTTCTTCTTCTTTTCCTTCTTTCTTTTCTATTGTCTTTTTTCCTTCTCATATTTCTTTCTTGCTCTTCATTTTCCCTTCACTTATGTGAATATCCAAGAAAACGAAGAAAAATCCCACTTGTATTTACATACTAAAGCTTCGTATTACACTTCAGCCCACAAATGCTATGTGTCAGTGTCATCCTTTCTTGTGCATGATAATGTGACTCCATGCGATGCGACCGATTCTTTAAAATTCTTTCTACTAATAAAAAATTCAAAATTTCAATAATCACATATATACCCTTCAAAAAAGTTCATTTTTATTCATATAATTAATTATACCAAAATAAGTTTTTAACAATATAAATCTTTTAGATTTAATTAAGGCTTGGATAGATTCAAATATAGATGAAAATCACAAAATGAAAAACGACAACAATGATTCCCCAGATAAATCTTATTAATTGTAATAGAAATTTGCGAACATCAATTAGTACTCTTAATAATTTTGATGACGGTTGGCCTATTTGCACTAAAATTATTATTCTGAATATTTATCATAAAAATATTTTTAATTTAAATTATTATTAAAAATAATTTAATCTAAATATATAAAATCACTAGACATACCAAAAATCATCTAACAGTCTGATGATTAATTTTATAATTTTTATTTATATTTTAATAATTAGTGAATCTTTTTAATTAAATTTATGAATTAATGTTCACCATTTTAGTCATATTTATAATATAATGCTTTGTATGATAAATTCACCATTTTTTTTGGATTATTAAATAATCACAATAAAATAATTAAATTTACTGATTTTAAAGAAAAATAAAATGATTTACCCTTAATATAAGTTTAATTCCTTTTTTCTTAAAAAAAATAAATTGGCATCTTACTTACAGTTGATCGTAAAACGAGCGGTGGAGATGGACACACTGAAAAACAAAACCAAAGGAGGCGCGTCTCCACGGAATGCTACCATAGACTAACGAACATGCTAAAACCCTAAAACCCTTGGCGCCGCGCGTATAAATGAACAAAAGTTGTCAGTGTCTCCTCACATTCTTTCTCAAAACTATAGAACACTGGGAATATCTGATAATTAGGGTTTTTTATTTTTCTTTTTCTTTCAATTTCGTTTCTTTTTTCTGTTTTCATTTCAGCGTACGGTACAATCTTTAGACATGGGCAAGTCCAGCAAGAAATCTAACCCCAAAGTACACTGTTTTCTTCGTTTGTTTCTCATTCGTTTTCTTCGTCTGTGTAGTTTACTTTGCGCTTAAAGTTTGATTTTTGTTATTGGGTTATGCTGTTTTGTTTCGTGTAGGTTGACACAGCTCCTGTTCTAGCAACACTTACGAAGTCTGCTAAGAAGGGTATAATTTCTTTTGAATGTCTTATGTCTTCGTGTTTTCTTCGTTTTGACTTCATTATTGGGTTTTGTTTTCTTTTGGAGTTCCTGAAAGTTGCATTTGGAATCGGAAGCTATATTTGTGTCTGTATGGGTTGTTTGTACATTATTTTGGTATGCGTTGTATTATTTCGTTTTTGAGTTCCTGGAATTTTAAGCTATTGCAGTATGCCATTTATGGAATTTTGGAGTTTTGCTTGTATTTCATGGCCCAAATGTTGAAATCTCATCAAGGCAAATGTGTTCATATGTAATGTTATTCAACATGGTTCAGAGTACAAAAAATGAATGGTTTAATCATGTTTATAAGGTGCTTCTTCGAATGTATAAATAAGATAATGGGATTTCTATACACAAAAGAATTGCAGCAAAAATCCTTAGAGATGTTTTGGAATGAGTGCACTATTTGTAGGAAATGATCTGTGTTTACTTTTGCAATATTGTTATTCACTTTCTTCGTATATCTCATGTTGTTGATTCTGCTCCATTTTTGGTTTTTGATTTTTTTTTTTTAGTTCAAATAGGTGGTAAGAGAGAAGCTGAAGACAATGTACAGAAGCAAGTGAGTGCCAAGAAGGTGAAAAGAAATGACGGGATAGCACAGTCTGTTCAGAAGAAGAAGGATGAAGCAAAGACGCTGAAGAGACACAGGAAAGAGGAAACCAGCAATTCAGAGGAGGAATCTTCAGATTCAGCGGAAGAGCAAAAGGTGACTCTTATGTAAATTGACTTCTGTTATTCACATTTATGATATTAGTAAACTTGACATGATGCCTTGACTTGTTATGTTTTTGCAATTTATTTAATTGGTTTATGTTTTTTACTACTCTAATTATTAGATTAAAGCTGTGACTAATAAGGGAGGAAAAGTAGCAAAACCCTCTGTTAAAGAGTCTAGTAGTGAAGAAGAGGATTCATCGTCTGATGAAGTAAGCATGACAACTGATTCTAGTTATTTTATCTTTCTCGTATTATTATGCAACTTACTGATGGAATACTGAATGTTTTGATCTTGCCTAATTTTGACTTGAAAGGAGCCTCCAAAGATACAGACAATAACTGTGAAAAACAGCGCTGTTGCTACCCCTGCAAAAAAAAGCAAGCCTGCTAGCAGCTCGGATTCATCATCCGATGAGTCTGATGAGGATGAGGTGAGCATGCTAATTATCTTGGGCTATATTTAGCAGCAATGTTTGATGATTTTTTGGGTCTGTGCATGATCTCAAAAATCTGAATGTTTTGTTCTTAATCTACCAAAATGTTTGTTTTTGAGTTACTAATTTTTTTAATGTTGCTGTCACAACCTTTTCTACTTTGGAATTATTGAAAAACGCTATATTGTTTTTATTCCCCTCTCATTTGGTCTTGGAAGGAACCTCCAAAGAAAAAGCTGGCAGCTGCAAAAAATGGCTCTGTTACCACCCCTGTGAAGAAGAGCAAGCCTGTTAGTAGTTCTGACTCGTCAGATGATGATTCTGATGAGGATGAGGTGAGTATGGTGGTTACATTTGTGCCATGTTCAGGAGCAGTGTCTGATATTTCTCGGTGGTTATGAGATACTAAAATATCTTTTCTCTTGTTACAACATATTTTTTCATTTGTTTTAGAGTCCTAAATCATCCAAAAAGTTGCCAGCAGCTGGAGCTAAGAATGGCCCATCTGCTCCGCAGAATAAAGATGAATTAAATGATAGCTCCGATGAGGATTCAGAGGATAGCTCCGATGAGGAATCGGATGACAGCTCAGACGACGATGTACGTGATGGTTGATGCACAATTTTTTTTTTTTTTCGATTGCTCATTTGATCAACTGACTTGTATCATTTGACGTAATTTGTTGGCCGAGGAAATTTCGAGTACTGCATTTCTTTAAACTACTAACTGATGATTTTTTCTGCAGCATTCACTTCGAATTCTTCAATTTACCGATAGTAAAATCAGTTTTTACATAATCATAAATGAAGTGATAGTTCTGTCCTCGTAGTTTCTCAGCTGAGGAAATTGCAACACCTCCATTTAAGATTACTGATTGAATTAATTTTTTGGGAGAAATTTGAGTCAAATTCTTATTATGCATTGAAACAAGTTATTATGCGATTCAGGAAAAATCAACGAAATTGGCTTCTCAACCCAAGAAATTGCCAGCTTCTACTACCAAGAATGGCTCTATTACTGCTCCTAAGAAATCAAGTGATAGTTCGGATGATGATTCCTCAAGCACTGAAGATAGTTCGGATTTGGAAGAGGATAATGTGAGTATGGGTATCCTTTATACGCTAGAATGTGTTTGTGATGGTACTCCCAGGAAAAGAGAAAACATGAACTTTTTTAACAGCTGGTAGATCCATGTACAGTGTATTTTTGATTGGTCATTGTTGGTTGTCCTAATTTAGCTGCATCTCAAGTTAATCCTGGTTTCCTATAATTGAAAAAAAAATGCAGGGAGCTCGTGTGAAGGAAGCCAAGAAATTTTCAGCTGCTAAGAATGTTCCTGCTGCTGCTGCTAAGAAGAAAACTGAATCTGGTGATAGCTCTGACGAGAGTGACGATACCACTGATGAAGATGAGGTTTTAATTTCTACTTCTCTGTCATGTGATTTAATTTTTAGGATTTTGGATATTAATTTATTGTTAATGAGGGAAAGACAAAAAATCCCTTTATTAGGAGCTGCTAGATCCATGTACAATGTATTGTTGATTGGTAGTTGTTGGTTGTCCTAATTTAACTGCATCTCAAGTGAATCCTGGTTTCTTATTATTGAAAATATATTAACCTCTCTATTTATGCAGGGAGCTCGTGTGAAGGAAGCCAAGAAATTGTCAGCTGCTAAAAATATTCCTGCTGCTTCAGCCAAGAAGAAAACTGAATCTAGTGATAGCTCTGACAAGGAGAGTGATGATACCAGTGATGAAGATGAGGTTTGAATTTCTACTCCTGTCTAATGTGTTTTAGTTTTTGGGATTTTGGATATATAAATTTTTTGTTCTCGTGCATGTGTAGGAACCAACTGCTGTAAAGAAAATATCTGCTATCATTCCCCCCAAAAAGGTTGAGTCTACTAGTAGTTCCTCTGATGATAGTGACTCGGAGGAAGAACAGGTGTGTTTTCACAATCAGTCTCAAATCGAATTGAGACTATAAACTCCATAGGATTTTACTCATACTTGCTATTATGGTAATCATTCCATATTTTGACCGGATAATTGCAAGACATAAATGGGTGCAGAAAGTGGTTTTCTATATGGTGAGATAAATAATGAGGTTGTTGAAACAAAGGTGATCCAAAGAAGTTGACTATACCCCCTTTGTTCTCTTATGTATGAAGTAGGGTGTGACAACATAATTTAAGCATAAAAGTCTATTACTCAATCCTTGTTATTGTCATCATTAATCCATTATCTATGCATCCAAATTATTCACAGCATGGTCACCTTCAAAAAACTATTTTTCAACAATCTAAACATTTTCCTAGTTATAATGAATGCTCATATGTTCAATTTTTTACGTTTCTACAACAGCCACCGACAAAGATGGATGTTGATAGTAGTTCTGAGGAAGATAGTGAGGAGGAAAGTAGTGATGAAGAACCTCAGAAGAAAAAGGTGAATATTTAATTATAATCTGAAGTTCATGAAAGTTTTATCTTCTGTTGGCCAATTGTTTCTAAGTTAGTTTGATTCTGTGTTATGATTTCTTTCAAGGACAATAAGGCTACTGCTAAAACTGTTAAAAGGGAAAGCAGTAGTGATGAGGAGGATTCAGATGATGAGGATGAGGATGAAAGTGAGGAGGAAGAGGCTTCCAAGACTTCTAAGAAAAAAGTAATATTGTTTTCCCCAGTTTTATATTAGTTATAATTGAGTGGAAATAATGTTTTTCACTTTGGTTCTTTGCTGATTTAATTCAACAAACGTGCATGCTGAGGATGTGCTGTTCAATGCATCTTAACAAGTTGCTTACCAAAAAAATATTTACCAAGTTCATGTGGTCTTCATCTTTTTCAAATTCATTAAATATTGTATAATTGATTAGCTGTTTATATTTCTTATAATATGAGTTGTGTTTGGATTACAAATTTGATTTGTTAACCTGCTTTGAATAAGTTTCAATTAGTGCTAGTGTTCAAATTTCTTAATTTTTTGATTGCATGTTCTGGCACACCTTTGATAATCTCTAACAAGTTATCTAACCACTACTGCCTTTTGACTGTAATAAATTTTAGTTGATTTACTGATATTACCTAAATTATTCCTGAAAATATTTCTTTTTTACTCTTTTGGAAAACAGGACAGTGATGTAAAAATGGTAGATGCTGCATCACCAAAGACAACTATGAAGCAGAGTGATTTCAAATCTGGGAAGAAAGCTGTAACCATCCAATCCGCTTTATACTCTTCTTATTCGTTTTAGCTAGGTCTGTTCTGTTTGAACTCATAGGAACATTTATTATGCAGCCTGAAACTCCCTTCACCCCTCAAGCTCAACCTACAGGATCCAAGACACTTTTTGTTGGCAATCTACCTTTTCATGTTGAACGAGCTGATGTGTATGATTTTTTCTAGCCTACTGTGGGCTAAAAGAATTCAATATGAAATCTTGACATTTCATCTAACATGATGAATTTCTCTTTTCAAGCTGACTCTTCTAATAAGTCTAATTTTATCCTACAGGGAAAGTTTCTTTAGGGATGCCGGTGATGTAATTGATGTTCGTCTGGCTTCAGATGCTGATGGGAGATTTAAGGGTTTTGGACATGTTGAGTTTGCTACAGTAGAAGCTGCACAAAAAGTAAGCTTTTGCAACTGGTTATTCTGATGTACTAGAACCTGCGTGTATGTGTAATGTTTTTGATGTTAGAAGTATATAATTTGTGTGGATTGCTGATTTTCATCATTCATGATCCATATAATCTTTACTTTTTCAACTTTTTAATTTTTCGCACAGATGTATTTTGTAAGTGTGACTGAACATTCAGTTGCATTTTCTTCCACTAATTGACAAAAACGTGGAGGACAAAAGGCTTCCATGGTATAATAATTCTGGTGCTAGAAATCATTCGGTTAAGGAAAATTTTCATTAATGCAATGTGAGGCCTCTGCACTGATTGCATATGTATCGACTGAAGAACGAATAAAGAAAGCTAGAAATATGTCAAATATTTATTGTTCATGTTGCTGTAGCAACTAAGAAAAGCTAATTTTGATTTTTGAGAAAACTGTGCATGAGGCTTATTGATATGGCCTATGGTTGGTCAATGTAACGACAGCCTCTTTTGTTCTGCTTGTTTGTTGGCATTTTTTTTTGTCTGGACCTTTGGTACTGTACATCTTTGAATAGATGTCCAAAAATGAATAATTAGTTTTGCGATTTGTTTTTGGAATTCCTTCCTTGTAACAGACTGCTATACTACCTTGAGCTGTGATGGTATATAACAGTCTTTCCACCTTGAGCTGTGAACTGAAGTCATTGCAGCCTTTGTTGTATAAATAATAAATATAAGTATGCTGATGTGCTGATTCTTCTCTGTCATTATTACTTGCATGGTTCTGATTGCAGGCTCTTGAGTTGAATGGTCAAATGTTGGATAATCGTGCTCTTAGACTTGATTTAGCCCGTGAGAGGGGTGCTTACACTCCATACAGCGGGTATCACTTCTACTTCATTCAAATTATTGCTTGTTTAGCTGACATGGTATTGTCATATCCATACAATTAATTGTCCATTGCCAATCTTTGCAGCAAAGAGGGCAACTCATTCCAGAAGGGTGGAAGAGGTCAGACCCAAACAATATTCGTTAGGGGTTTTGATACATCATTTGGAGAAGGCGAGGTAATTTTGCTCTTTTTATGTTATCAAAATTGTTTTCTTTACAATGCTCATAAATGTTCACGGAGTTTTAATCCTACAGGTTAGGGCTTCCCTGGAAGAGCATTTTGGTTCTTGTGGAGAGATAAAAAGAATGTCCATACCTAAAGATTACAATACTGGTGGTGTTAAAGGGTTAGTTCCTTTCTTTTTTATCCAGAATTTGAGTCATAGATACTTGGAATTTAAATATGTTGCAACTAATAGCCTGTTGTTTAGTTTCCCTGGGTGTTATTGAATCGTACTGTTGGCGTGCAGTTGTTATCATTTTTGAAAAGCAATATTGCTTTTTCGGATGAATAAACTTCTTTAGAAGTATGGGTTAGGTTATCTGTATTATACCATCGTCCTGAGGAAAGGTGGAAGGGCCACATGTATTTTGGGTTGTAAATTTTGTCTATAACAAGGTTCACAGCTGTCCCCATTATCCTACCATCCACATGAACGACGAATGACTAGTCATTTGAGAAACAAATTTTGGGATGAGTTCTGCTATGTGTAACATTACTTAATAAACTATCCTGGCTTCTCTGCTTGGTTCTGTTGTCTAATTTCTTGATTATCTTGTGAATTGCAGGTTTGCTTACATGGACTTTGGGGATGCTGATAGTTTCAACAAAGCTCTAGAACTCAATGGAACTGAAATTGGTGAGTATTCTTTGGTGGTAGAGGAGGCAAAACCAAGGGTTGACTCCCGTGACGGATCAGGTGGTGGGAGAAGTGGAGGCAGAGGTGGTGGAAGAAGTGGTGGCAGAGATGGTGGGAGAGGTTTTGGCAGAGATGGTGGTGGTCGTTTTGGTGGTAGAGGACATGGAGGTGGCAGAGGTGGTGGTAGAGGAAGAGGAACACCAAATAAACCAAGCTTGGCTGCAGCAGGCACAGGCAAGTATACTGTATTTTAAATATTTGCATGTCTTCACCACTAAATCTTTAGCGTGATCAGTATACACCTGTTATGTAGTTTGTTTGTTAGCTCGTATTGAAGAAATATCTTGCATTTTGAAAATACCAGGGAAGAAGAAAACTTTTAATGACGACGATTGAAGCAAGAGTTGAGCAAACCATTTTTCTTTTCTGCATTTCAATCGTAAGATGTATTTTTTAAAAATTTTTGGTTAAATTAAATGTAAGATTTAAATGTGTTCGGTATTGAAGCTTTATAACTGTTTAGGGTAGATGTATGTTATTTTGTTGAATACAAGTTCTTTGACGTACATGCTTGCACTGAGCAAATTATAATTTTGTCTTTAAAGATAAATCTCTCTCGTCAACTGTATTGGTTTAGTTTGCAACTTGTCAACCATATTAGTTTAGTTTGCGAATGCCACTTTTGCATTCGTTTTCTCACATAGACAGCACATATTTTATATTATTATTTATATCAAAATTTAAATTTACATAACATAAACAAAATGAGAACAGGGAAAAAATGTTGTGTTCAATGGTAGCTCAAAACTGAAATCTTAACTTGTGGATTGCCTTGGAATCTGTTTTTAATTTTTTTTATCCCTTGAGGAAGTTAGGAAGTGTGTTCAATGGTAGCTTAAAACTGAAACCTTAGCTTGTGGACCACCTTGGACATAAACAAAAGTGCATTGTGAACCTGGTTTTAGGACTTTTAGCCATTGAGGAAGTTGGTAAGTGTTGTTTTCTTGAGTTGGAGAAAGACCCCATAATGATTCTGAGCCTCCTGAGAAGTTTTCAATTAAAAGCTTAAGCTCTGTTATTGGCTTTTGAGATGTATTCTTGATTATCACCTTGTGCTTGTAATAAGTTGTCTGCCCAACAGTCCATGTTCCAGCTATTGAGTGGACAAATTCAACTGGGGGCGTATCTGCATGAATCAGTTCATTTCCATTTAGTATGGCATATGATCAAAATAAAAATTCATTTCAACTGGTAACGTTTTGAACACCTGACCTGCATTTGAGTTTGGTGATGCTGTTTCTTGATTATAGGAGGCTGTAGAATTGAAGCCAAAATTAATATAGACCGTGCTGGAATAATTTGAATTGAAACAGGAAAAAGAACATGCTACTAATATTTACTTACCCAGTGTTGTTTGGAAGGGTGCTGTTGATTCTTTGTTATGGTAGTATCCTGCAAAAATTTTCCACGAAAGTTATGCTTCAAAAATGTTCTATGATTTCTCACTATGTTATGTTGTGTAAGATAGTTTGTACCTGAAGTTTTGGATAAATCATGTAGCTTAGAAATTAAACCAACAAGAGGAGCAGAAGCAGAGAGTGTAGGTTCAGTTTGTTCATAATTAGAACGATCATCAGAGAAGTTATCGTTCTGGTCAGGACCTCCAACAAGTGCTCCGTAAATGACATTAGGGTTTCCCTCATTGCGATGATACCATGTTTCGAACCCTTGGACACATCCTACCTCAGAATGGAGTGTGAATATAGAAGCAATAGAGGAACCTCTATGATGAACATGAACTGGGTACTTTTGACTGTATCCCACTAAGTAACTCATTGACTTGGGGTTTTTACCAAGAATGTAATCAGCCTGTCAACAACATATTAATAAAGATTGATAATTTGCAATAAATAAATATCAACTAATTAAAGATTGTTGCCCCAGGATTCCACTTTGAGGTACATAAAGGTTAGTGTATGAACGTACCTGTGACTTTGCGAAATTGATAAGCTCCTGTGGTTGGGTTTGGCCGTCTGGACAAGTGAGCTTAGCATATGTAGTAGATAGATAATCAGCGTAGACAGCAAGAAGAAATGCAGCAGCTGATACATATTGCATATTGTTCCACTCCCGCACATACATTAATCCCCCTGATTCATGCCCATAGATCATACAAGAGTCATTTTATTAGAAAATAAAGAAAACCCAAATAAATAAAAAGACTAGTGGCATGATTGTCTCGTGTCATATTGTCATTTTTTTGAGATAATTGAACATTATCGAGAATAAAAGAAAAATTAATTATATATGACATGTAATAATTATATAACATGGTCATATGAATTTGTGTAGGGAGTTTGTATGGCTAACTTTATTAGCTAACTTTATTAAAATGATAAATATCTAAAGTAGAAGAGTGAAAATTCTAACCAGGAGTCAAATGGACATTGTAGCCCGCATTCTTCTGAATACATGCACAAGCAAAGTAATCTGCTTTGGCCTTATATTGTTTCAGAGTTGCAGTGTATGGACCATCAACCCCTCTTTCCTCCGATTCCATTAGTATCTTGGAAAGAAGGATTTGAACCCCAGCATATTTGTTGTCCCATGAGAATTCTTTGACTGCCCATCCAGTTCCACCCATGTATTCAGCATTGTTCACCACATATTTCAAGTAGTATTCATCGTTGGTTGCTTTGTAGAGCCAGGTCGCAGCCCATAACAACTCATCCTATCATCATCATCATAATAATAATAAAATAGCAAATATTAATAAGCTTAAGCATCTAATTAATAAATAATTGACAGGATAAAAACGTTTACATCTTTAAAATATAGTTAAATATATATTTCAAGTCCTATTTCTTTCAAAAATACTTAACAGAGGCATTAATTCATTGACTGATCTTTTCCACGAACTGGGTCTACGTAAGTATTTTACAATATCGTTAAAGTAAAGTGTATATTTTATTGTGTATAAAGTAAATTGGTAAATAATTACTTACCGAATACCCTGAAGAAGCATAAAACTCCTTGGAACATTTGATGGACTCAACGTATAAACCTCTGAATTGATCAGCAAATGAGAACAACTGCTTCGCATGGAGCAACAGAAGATCAGAGTAGGAAGCGTTGTAAGGTTTGAAAACAATGGCAGCAGCAGCGAGAGCAGCTGCAGTTTCAGCAGCAAGATCAGAGCCAGGATGATATTGATCAATTTTGAAAGCTTCTCTAGGAGTTGTCATATCTTCAGGACGTTCCCAACAATAATGATCAGACTGACCGTCTCCAACTTGACCCCAAAAAGTATTAGGTTGTGTATGTGCTTTGATGAAGTAATCAGTACCCCATCTAATTGCCCATAAAGTGTGACCCATTTGGTTTAAATCACTGATCACTTTCCTATATTCAATAGCTCCCCAAGCTAGCATGGTTATGCTATATGCAGCAGGCAGTCCGAATTTTACATGATCTCCAGCATCATAGTAACCTCCAACCAAGTCCACCTATGTCATATTTCATTAATGAATGAACGAATGAATTGATCACGTATACATGAATTATGAAAGGAGAAAATAACATATTTACCTTTTAACTTTAGAAATTGACATATTTACATCCCTTTCTGTCAAATAAGAAATAGGATTTGCACCCTTAATCAATTTGGATGTTAGGATAGTATTATTTGAGTTCATTTTTATTCATAAATTAAAACTCAAAATTTAAAATTTTGTTAATATATCATTTAAGTTCTATTTGACTAAGCTTAAATATTAAAAAGAGTTTGTGAATAAAGGAGTTAAATGATATATTTATTAAAATTTATATTTATATTTAATTTTGATAAATAGCAAGTACTCAATTGATAAAATTTTAACAAAAAATATCGAAGTAAGAGGTATAAGAACATATTTGATGTTAGTAGTTTTTACCTAACTTCAAAATTAAAGCTATACAAAATTTTTAATAACACCAATTCTTAATAAAACCTAATTATTTTTCATTTTAGATTTAATATTTTAGATTCTATTTCATACAGTTATGTTCCCACAACACTTTAATACAAAAATTTCCTTAAATGTCAATTTCTGAATCGTAATAAGAAAAATAAATTTTCTTATATTCTAAGGGTTAATATGTTATTTTTTCTAGCATAAAACTCATTAGAAACTTACCCCTTGCAGAAACCCATCCTTTAGCCCCGAGTCTCCCCTCCACTTGACTCTCTGGTTCTGCAGTAGCTTCCCAGACCTCTGAGCTTCAAAGAACAAGAAAGTTTTGTCGAGAGCATCAGCGTAGTTGTAATCATATTCAGCAGAAACAGAAATGGCTGAAACCACCACACCAAGTAGAAAGATAAGCATACAAAGCCTTAAGCTCCTCCTCATAATCATGATCATCTTGATGATAGTACTAAACGTATCCTGCTACCGCTATAGCATAGCATATTGCGTTCATTGTCTCTCTATATATGTGCATGGATTCAATACATGCAGATGAAAAAGAAGGGAATACTCAATAGTCGTAGCCTTCACGTTCGAACGATTAATTGACAAATAGAGCAAGAGTAGAGGTTCTCACGTTGTATTAATTAGATATTTAATTATTTATTTATTAGTTTTTGACTTTTATTTTATTTTAATGGTGTAATGAAGTGAAGGTTGTTTTATAATAATTTATTTATGTTACATTCATGGAATTTAGAAAGAGCCTAGAAGTCAGGTGGGGTGATGTGGAGGGCTTAATTTTGATTACCTTATTAATTTCTGGGTTGTTGAGTTGTTAATTTAATCAGATTAGAAATGGCCAAGATAATTATTGTTTTTTATTCTCAAAATTATTTTTAAAAAAAATTAAATTCATGATGTTATTTTCTCTTTTTTCTTTCTCTTCCTTCTCTTTCTTCAATTATTTTTTTTCATCATCAGATTAAAAATGAAAAATTCCTAATGAGACAGGGTTCTCTTGCAAGCAAGATAATTGTAAAATTATCAATTTTTTTTAATTTTTATTTAATTTATTAATCAAATTTATTTTTTATACTAAAAATATAAAAAAAGCATCATTATCCAAATTAGAGAAAATAATATTAAAAATATAAATTCTTGTATACAAATTTATCTAACTATTAACTATTAATTTTTTAATAATTTATCACCATCACCTTTAAATACCAAAGTCCACCGCCATCAATTTGCTGCCACTGTTAGTCATCGTTGTTTACTGTTTGCTGTAATATTTTGATGTCATTGTTGATATCATTAGAACCGCTGTTAAATACTCAAGGTAATGATACCATTATTGTTGTCATAATCAGCTTGTTGTCGAGAAATCCAAACTTGAAGTTCTAAAATTTTAGAACTTCAACTCCAAATAATGACGGTAGTAGTAATAAAATCGCATAAAATAATTTATAAAAATTTTAAAGATGTTAATGTTATTCTTGGACAATACCTAGGGATCGGCATTGTTCGATTTAATTCAGTTTTTAAATTGAATCAAACTACATGATTTTAGAGCTGTCTAATGGGTCGGGTTGACCCGCGAATCGGCTTGATCCGACCCATAAAAAATCGAGTCTGAACCAGTCCGAATCATTATTTATACGGTCCGGGTCAGTTTCGGACCAATATAAACGGTTCGGGCCAGTTCTAAAATTCCGGAACCGGCCCGGAACCATTTCGAGTCTGTTTATTTGGCACCGGATTGAACCGACGGTTCCAAACTGACGGGTTGAACCGGCCCGGACCGTCGGTTCGACCTAGGTCAATTTTTTTAAAATTTTTTTTTAATTTAAATATTTTTTAAAAATATTTTTATAAATTAAAAAATTAATAAAATCGAAACCGAACCGGAACCGGAATCGAAACCGAACCGAAATCAGAACCGTCTGACTAACCGGCCTGGCCCGTTACTGTTCTACTTCCGGTTCCGATCCGGTTCCATGAAACTGGAATCGTCGAACCGGTCAGGCCCGGACCGTTTAAGCTTTCGGTCTGGTCCGGTTCCAGTTTCATGGAACTGTCGAACCGGGTTCGGGCCCGTTAGACACCACTACATGATTTCAATTATTTGAATTTTAAAATAAAAACAAAAGAAAATACTAAAATCAAATCAACTGAACCTATGTTTTTAGTTTTTATAATTTAATTATTTATAATTTACTTTTTAAAATAATTTATTTTTTAATTTAATTTTTTATTAAGTTAATATTTTAAAAATACATTAATAATAATATGTCAGTGTCGCTATTTTTAAATTTTTTGATTTGATTTTTTAAAAATAAAATAAAAAATCAAACCGAAATAATCATTCTTTTATTTTATAACTAACCAATTATTTTATAAAAATTTAATTTAAAAAAATCGGACGATTTGATTCAATTTGACTTGATATTTTTTATTTGGTTCTTTTTGCTCCGTTACAGGTAATGTTATAGTGACAAATGGTGGTTAGAGATGACAATAGGTAGAGGACCTAATTTGAGCTAAAGATTCAGTTCAATATTTGAATTGTTTTAGTTATTATTATTGCCCTCTGAATTTAGTTCAATGCTACTCTTTAAAAAATTTGGATCATGATTTGTTCGATTGAAAACCCTGATTCGATCAACTGAAGTTACTTGCTTGCTCTTTAAAAAATTTGGACTATGATTCAATCGACCGAAGTCCTTGCTTTGGTTGATCGAAGTTGTGTGCTACTCTCTGCCTGCTTCATGCTTGAGTTTAGTCGACTGAATTAGGAGATTCAATCGATTGAATTTCTTCGCTGCCTTCTCTTTCATGCACGTCTTCTCTATTTTTTTTGACATGCCTACCATGCACGCTCATGTTAGTCTCCTCCACTTGGAAAGAACTTGTCTTTAAGTTATCTTCGCTCTCTGGATAGATCTTTATAAGTATCATAATACAAAAACATATGGGTCATGTTAAAGGTGCAAGAAATACCTATAAAGTCAGGAAGATCTACCATATAAGCATTGTGATTTATCTTTCTCAACACTTGATATAGTTGATACTTCTTCAATTGAAGCTTGCTATAGATGCTTAAATAAAAACTCTCATTTGATAAGAAAATCATCGACATGTCTCCCTTCTTAAGTATTCTTATCTTCTTATGTTTTTCAACGGCCTTCTTATATCTAGCATTTGCCGCTTTTAACCTTTCTTTTGTTGGAGATATATCCTAAATCCAATCGTGTTACACGGATCAAAGATATTATCTATAGTAAATATATCTTAGTGATTAATTATAAACTATTTACAATTAATGACAAATAGCATTTTATTATCATTTTATATTTTTTCAATTGCGATTTATAGATTATTGTAATAATGTGATATCCCGTAATATATTATATGTCAAGACTCTATCTATCAAGTATTGTGGATATGAGAATAGAGTATATGATTTAAATATATCTAAATAAAAATTTGATTGAGGTGTTATTAGAGACAATAACATTGTATTATTGGCATGTTTTATTGCTGTCAATGATTAGTTTTAAATATTAATAGTTTATGTGATGATTCTTATGTCACAAGAGTATAAATATGGGTAGTATGTTTGAGAATGTATTACTAAATGTGATCAAATGTGATAAATTATATGAGTGATTATCCACAGTCAATAATTCATCACACAGCTGCACTAGTGTATCACTAGTCTGTTGACATGAGACATCACGATTGTCATTTGTAATAATGCACATCATTCATTTGTTTATATCACTTGGACTGGCCATACCTAGTGAAAAAAGTTCGATGGTAATGTGTTTCTATTGTATGAGAATAAGTGATGATCAATATGAAATCTACTAGCTCAGATATTTGAGCTTGAAATCTTAAACAGGAATGTCATATACGAGGTGTGTTATTTTATTAATTATTTATAAATAAAATTAGCTTAAGTCTATTATACATTATAAATAATGCATAACCTTGATAAAAAGCAATGGGAGAGTGAAATTATTGATTTCCATAAAAGAAAATAATTGAAGAAATATACAGCTTAGATATAAGAGCTGTTCTAAATTTTTGTTGTTCTTGATGAAAGCCACTTCTTTCTATCTATAGTCCTCGGTTGAAATCTAGATTGCATGATAAAGCTTGTATTACTAATTGGTTTACCTTATCTTATCATAATGCTCTGAGTGTCATTACTGCATTTTAAGCACTTAACCAGCCCCATTTGTTAAAGGGTGAATTATTTTCAATATCCCCAAACTTTGCCTAATAAAATAGGTTCAAATCTTGTACTTCCATGTAATGATCTGGTCTAGTAGCACCCTTATTTCATAAAGACTATTGCTCTAGTGGCATTCTATTCCCTGGTGAAAATAATAAAGAAAAAAAATAGTTATTCCTCAGCAACATTTGATGTTCCAGTAGCTTCTCATTACTAATCTGATTTTCCACTATGGTTGTATGGTCAACATCTTTTATATTCAACTAACTACATCTAGTGCCACCAATCCCAGGGGAAGTCTAAAGTTCTTTTTACCTAACGACACTTGTTTACTACTGCTGGATTTTCTTTCATGGCAATTGCTTTCATGTTTTGGCTAGAATCGATATTTTAAGGAAAACCTACTTTTTAACATGATTTCAGATTAAGAATGTTAACATCTATAAATTTTAGAATTTTTGACTACTTGTAGTAGTTTTTCTGGATAGTAGTAGTCTTATTGTTATCTACCCATTTTTTATTTGTTCTATACATTTTGTTTTAAACTATTGTAGGCATTTTGACAACCACATAACAGGGCAATTGCAAGAAGAATCTAGAACATGCGATGGAGGTCTGATGGTGGCCTTTGGCTTCTTGTTCATAGAGGAGGGCATTATCTTAGCAAAGGCATAAGAGCAAGTATATGATAGAATGTTTTGCTTATTGTCCATAAGTTGTAATTATTAAGAAAAAATCTTAATGATAGGCATGTGCTTGATTTCTTAGCTATTCTAGAAACTAAAATCCATTCATTGACATCAAGGGATGCATTTGTTACTAGAAAATCAAGGTATATAAATACAGTGAAAACAAAAGATTTTGATTTCCTCCCACGGATCCATGCAATCAACCTAGCATTTTATCATAGTATAAATTCAGAATTCATACCTTTTCAATGGATTTGAAGAACCAAAAGCATGAATACTTAGATTTGAGCCTCTATGAGATTCACACGAACGGGATGAATCAAATTCCGAGTATGGGCTCCCTTTGATCGTGTTTCTTTATGTGTTTTTCTCTTGCATTTTTCTTTCTCTAAAGAATACTCAAAATAACCCTAGGTGCCCACACTTTTAGAAGTCAAACACATACCTCTTTTATAATACATTATTTCATTATTTCATATAGGTTTAAAGAACCTCATAATGACAAAATCAGCCTATTATTTATACTGGATATAACCTTACTCTTAAGGCTCAATCTATTTAATAAAGTTTTAATCAACATTCTTAGCCTAACTTTATTAAATAGATCTAAAAAAACCTAAATTAACAAATAGATTCCATGAATTAAGATAAATTTATCTCAGAAATTTATACTTTCAATTTTTTCAATTTAATGTATAACCCAATAGGTTCCCATAACATTGGTATTGATATCAAAATCTAATTTTAATATTACAAGTTAAGAGTAGTGTCTAGCAACATATCATGACTATCTAAGTGACGAAAATATGAATAGTTCGATGTTATATTTTTGTTGGAATTTAAGTGTTTGAATGGAAAAGTTTAAGTCCCACATGGGAAAGAAAATTAAACTTTTAGTAGTATATAT
>JAVXUL010000012.1:12641820-12670158 GCA_035590515.1 Trichilia minutiflora | reverse complement strand
ATAGACCCATTGCCTTAAGGTTTTGGGTTGGAAGTGGTGTCCAAGTCCATGAATGTATTAACTCATTTGGCCTATGTATGTTCTCCCCGGTGTTTGGGCGGGCTCCCCGATCTCAACAGTTTCCTATTTTACCATGTTACATCGAATTAAAGTATTCACAGAATTCGACATTCAGTTGGCTACAGAGGCTGCATGGATTTTGGCTCTTGCTTATTTTATAGTGTACTTGGGGACAATAGATACTGCCAATGTATTTGGAACATGGTTGTCTTATCTACTAATTTCTTCATGGCTCTTTGCTAATCATACGTAGACATTATAAATTTTTAATATGTGCATATAAGTTGAATTGTTCAATTTATGTTTATTTACAGCAATTGGGCGTTGGTTGATGCTTTGGGTGCTGCGATGCTTGTTACAATAATACTTGATTTGTGGCAAAGCCATGCCTTCATTCATCCAGAACTTCTCTTATAACCATTAAGGACTTACCATCATCATGTATCTTTGTTACATATAAAAAGAAAGACTCAAAATAATTTTCATACCTCCACGATACATCAATCAAACTTAAAAATATGAACGTAGAGAACTAGAAGTTCCAACTCAATTGATGTTATACAACTAATTATACTCGAATAGACTTTTCTTATGCTTCAATTTCTAATTGATTTTATTTATATCAAATCGATTAATAATTTACAAATTTATATAGTAATCACGAACGCTTGTATTAGATAGTTAAATTGTTATTTTTAAAAGTTAATTAGGAACCTATTTATTAAAATTAATCAAATTTTGTTATGAATATAATAAATTTATTCGAATATTATCTAAATTTAAGATAGTTTTAAAATTTAGGTGTGAATTAGAACATGGATATGACAATAAATGGTGGGGTAAGATTGTCCCTGCCAACCAGGATCTTTTTATTAATATTGTACAAATTTTGTCATTATTTAGCACTTATTTGAAATATAGGGACCTATATGTTATTAACCCTCATTCTACCCATTAATTTTCTCTCCGTAAGAATTTTCTTGATTCTTCACGTTCAAATCATCAATTTCTTTTGAGGTAACTGATACTTTCGTACATTCTAATAATGTCTAAACCCAATTAAAATATGGAATCTTCGTTACCGTCACCGTCACCGCCGCCGGAGTCTTCAACAATTTTTCTGGAAGACTTCGGTCAAAAGGTAGACCTGACCCGGAGGATCCGGGAAGTGTTGTTGAACTATCCAGAAGGGACGACTGTGCTTAAGGAACTAATACAGAATGCCGATGATGCCGGGGCGACACGAGTCTGTTTCTGTCTCGACCGTAGGCTCCACGGGTCTGAGTCTCTGTTGTCGAGGAGCTTGGCTCAGTGGCAGGGACCTGCGCTTTTGGCCTACAATGATGCTGTATTCACGGAGGAGGATTTTGTGAGTATTTCCAGAATCGGGGGGAGTACCAAACATGGACAGGCTTGGAAGACCGGTCGATTTGGGTAGGTTTTATATTGTTTGTAATGTTTTATTATATTTTGATCGATGAAAAAGTTAGTTAACTATTACTATTTGACGACATTAATTGGGAGTATCATAGCTGCTAAACTGGTTTGGTGGTTTGAAACACTGGCAAATTCCACTTGTTTCGTAATTAGAATTACTACCTTCAAATTCTAAGAAACCTTCCTAATGAAAATTTTGGTTTTATTAGATTTTTCTCTTGTATTCAGCTTTGTGTGAATGTAGATTAATATGGCTATTCTATTATTGGGTTTGGTTTGGTATTGTAATGTGGCAGTTTTTAAGTGGTGACATGTAAAAATGTACGAGTCCTATTAAAAGTTGGCAATATCAAATACTTTGTTAGCCTTGCTTTCAAAGTACAGCACAAATACCACAATGCCAAAGGAAGCCTTAGTATTTTTTCTGTTAAAGATACTAGATGATTGTCATTTTTACTGTATGGTTTTTGTTAAACATTGTCTTACATTCACGTTCTTCTCTTTCCTTTTAATTATATGTGACATATGTTGGTTGTTTACTTTCCTAGGGTGGGTTTCAATTCTGTGTATCATCTAACTGATTTGCCCTCATTCGTGAGTGGGAAATATGTGGTGCTATTTGACCCTCAAGGCGTTTACTTACCAAACGTGTCTTCAGCAAATCCTGGAAAGAGAATTGAATATGTTAGTTCTTCGGCCATCTCAATGTACAAAGACCAATTCTTTCCGTATTGTGCTTTTGGTTGCAATATGAAAAGTTCTTTTGCTGGAACTTTATTCCGTTTCCCTTTGAGGAATGCAGATCAGGCTGCAAGGAGTAAACTCTCAAGGCAAGCATACTCAGAAGATCATATTTGTTCCATGTTTGCTCAGCTTTATGAGGAAGGTGTTTTCGCACTACTCTTCCTCAAAAATGTAATGTCTATTGAAATGTATATGTGGGATGGTGGTGAACCTGAACCAAGGAAGGTTTACTCATGCTCTGTCAACTCACCAAATGATAAAACTATTTGGCATCGACAAGCACTTCTTAGATTGTCCAAGTCAGCTATTTCAGAAGGAAGTAAGATGGATGCCTACTCAGTAGATTTCTTGATTGAAGCAATGACTGGGACCAAAATTGAAAAGAGAATCAGTACCTTTTATGTAGTGCAAACAATGGCATCAACATCTAGTAGGATTGGTTCTTTTGCTGCTAAAGCATCCAAAGATTATGATATTCATCTCCTTCCATGGGCATCAGTGGCGGCATGCATATCAGATGGCACATTAGTTGTAAGTCAACTTCCCATATCTTTCTCATGAGAGCAATTTTAGGATCGCCCTTCTCTCTCCCGTCGCATACCTTAACAATACTTCTTCTCAATAATTGTTGATAATATATCTGAACCTTTCATTATCTTTTATTAAGGAAAATTGAGAAGCTATCTTTAATTGCTGCTTTTGTTATTTTTGTTGTCTGGTCATTCTGACTTTCATTTTGTGGACTCCTGGTTAGCCCTCTTGTATCTTCCTTTCTTTTTCTTAAAATTTCTTGTTTCGTATTAGAAAATGTCTGAACACTTTGCTGTCTTTCAACTCTATGGTTTAGGATTGTGATTATTCATATGTATGTTACACTATATTTGTCTGTTGCTGAAACTTAGCAGTTAATCTGTATATGCATATTTTTATGCCATTCGACATCATTTAAGAGGATTTAATGGAAGGTATTGACTTGATGGAGTCTACTGCTCTTATGAAGGGGAATAGAATGAGAAAGATGATGCAGAAACTCCTTTTGTTAGGTTCAAGGCTTGCTTCAGTGTACTTAGTTTGTTGTTTTACCACTCTGTACTTGAGTTATATATAGGTTCTTTTACCACTCCATTATGTTGGGATCAAGGCTTTGCTGAGTTGTAAAACGTTATATGAATTTGTGGACAATTTCATTGATTGTCTGGTTCTCGGAAGCAATGATTTACAACCTTACAAACAATCGGTCCCTATGTGAATACAATCTAAACTATTAATTCTAATTCCTACAAATCGAGGATTCTAGGAATATAAATAATAACACCTAATATTAGAAAAATCAACTCTTTCTAAAAATTGTGCACATATGGTTTTCAAAAGGAAAAAGGAAAAAAGAAGAAGAAATAAATGATTTTTTTTTACCACCTTATGGGCTTTGTAATTTTGGGAACCTTCATTTTTTTCCCTTTCTTTACCATAAATTATATTATAATGTGTGTTGGTAGATTAATGCACTTCAAAAATCTGGTAAAAATAATATTGGATGTGGTTTCTTATTGAAAGTGAAAATAATGATTAAAAAGATTGGTCTCTTTTTCTTTTTATTCCTTATCTTGGTGGTGATTTGTCTTGGAGTCTTGCCGTTTTGGCCTTTGCAATTCTTTTTTGGTTGCACAAATGTACAGTTGTTTTTCTTCCTAAAACTGGGAATAGGATTTTAGAAAAAGTGTTTAAGAGTTTTTACAGCAATACTTTCTAGGATTAAAGTGGTTGTGTTCTATGTCAGGTCACAGACATGGGTATAATGTTTTACATGAGCTTCATATTGTTTGATGGGTGGCCATTAGAATAATAAAGATGAAAGTTTGAATCAGGTGTTTGGCTATTCTGCACAGAAACATAAAAAAGCATTCAACTTACTTGTGCGCCTGGAAACAAGAAAATTTTATTAAAAATAATTTGGAGATATGAAATTTAATGGCACTACCATTTTAGATGACTCAACATCTCCAACAACAGTTAGTCATGCTAGATTGTTTTGTTTTTTTTTGCAGTGGGATTCTCCTCTTCATTTTATTCAACTAGATCAAAATATATTTGAGTTGGAGAGGAATTTGGAAATCTCTACATCTCTCCCTTTTTCTGTTCCATACTCTTTTTCTTGATCATCTTGCCCTAGTATTTTAAAGGATCTCCTTTAAACTTAAAACCTTTGCTTCAGTGCAGGCTTCAGGCTGAGACATTCTACTTGCTTTACTCTGGTGCCAAATTTATTTTTGAAATTTTAATTGCTTTTCTTTATTGTATTAAGTTACTATTTATTTGAATTGCATGTTGATGGTGCTTCAACTAATCCTTTAGGCACCTTTATTATCTCTTTCTACGTTATAGGGATGGTGCCCCTTGTCAACATAGGAGAGGTTATGTGGGCTGCTCTGAAAACTGTTTTAAACCAGCATGTCATGTGGTTGAATTTCCCTTTCTTTGATCAGTATATTTTTTCCCAAAATTATAATCATCTTGAATAGCAGCAAAAGTGTGTTGGTGTTGTTTCTTCTTTTTTATGTGTCTCGTAACAAATTTTTTTTCCAAAAGGTCTTACCTTTACATTGTTTACTCTTAAAATTGTCTCTAATCTTTGTCCACACTAGGTACAAACTTTTTCAATTTCTTATTCTATAATTGTTGCGATTCTTAATCAGTAGTTTGAATGTGAATGTTCTAGTTTGTTACATCTTGGTCAAAATATTTAATTCCTGTTGTGTGATTCATTGATTTTAATTGTATGTTTCGCAAAATTTTTAGGAAATCATTGTAGTGCTTCTTTTAGATAAATGGTCTATTACATTCTTTTCTTTTCCTTTAAATTTTTATAACATTGAATATTTTCTTATGCCATTGAGAGTTTTCACAGAACGATGTTCTGAAGCTTGGGCGAGCATTCTGTTTCCTTCCACTGCCTGTAAGGACTGGATTGACGGTGCAAGTTAATGGATACTTTGAGGTCTCCTCAAATCGTCGTGGCATTTGGTATGGAGGTGACATGGACAGAAGTGGAAAAATTCGTTCCATATGGAACAGGCTTCTTTTAGAAGATGTTGTGGCCCCGACTTTTGCAAAATTACTGGTTGGAGTGCAAGGGTTGCTAGGCCCATCAAATTCATACTATTCTTTGTGGCCTAGTGGAACATTTGAAGAGCCTTGGAACATCTTAGTAGAGCATTTATTCAGAAACATTGGAAATGCTTCTGTGTTGTACTCAGATCTTGGAGGAGGAAAATGGATATCACCGGTTGAAGCTTTTCTTTCTGATGAAGAGTTTAGTAAAAGAAAGGAACTTTCTGAGGCCCTGCTACAGCTAGAAATGCCTGTTGTCCATTTGCCTGATCACTTGTTCAATATGTTTTTGAAATATGCTTGTGGTTATCAGCAGAAAGTGGTCACTCCTGATACTGTTCGCCATTTTCTCTATAAATGCAAGATTCTTATGAGACTTACCAGATCATACAAGCTTGCATTATTGGAATATTGTCTAGAAGACCTTCTAGATGCTGATGTTGGTACACTTGCAAATAACCTGCCACTGCTTCCATTAGCAAATGGTGATTTTGGAACATTATGTGAAACCTCTAAAGGTATTTCATATTTTGTTTGCAATGAATTAGAATACATTCTTCTTCAGAAAGTTTCTGATAGAATAATTGACCGGAATATTCCCCTTAATATTCTGAGCAGACTTTCTGCCATTGCGAAGTCTGCACAAGCAAATCTTGTTATTTTCAGTATTCAGTATTTTCTTCAGTTTTTCCCGAGGTTTGTACCTGCTCACTGGATATATAAAAGCAAGGTTTTGTGGGATCCAGAGTCTTGTCATGATCATCCTACTTCTTCATGGTTTGTGCTTCTTTGGCGGTATCTTCGGAATCAATGTGAAAAGTTATCATTATTTGGTGATTGGCCTATATTGCCGTCAGTATCTGGGCATTTGTACAGAGCTTCAAGACAGTCAAAACTGGTTAATGCAGAGAAACTTTCTGACGCAATGCGGGAAATCCTTGTGAAGATTGGATGCAAGATATTTGACATCAATTATGGGATTGAACACCCAGACTTGTGTCAATATGTTCATGATGCTGATTATGCAGGTGTTTTAGAATCCATCTTTGATGCCCTTTCTTCAAATGGTGACACTGCTCAACTATTTCTTGAAAATTTGAGAACCGAAGAGAGGGATGAGCTTCGTAGATTTCTTCTTGACCCAAAATGGTACTCGACAGACTGTATTAATGATTCTAACATAAGAAATTGCAAGAAGTTGCCCATTTACAGAGTTTATGGTGGTGGAGGATCTGCTCAAGCTTTCCAATTTTCTGATCTAGAAAATCCTCGAAAGTACTTACCACCTTTAGATGTTCCTGAAAGTCTTCTGGGAAGTGAATTTATCATGAGCACCTTAAGTTTTGAGGGAGATATTTTGTTAAGATACTATGGAATTGAGAGGATGGGGAAGCCTCGTTTTTACAGGCAGCAGGTATTTAGTAGAGTCAGCCAGTTGCAGCCTGAAATTCGTGACTTAGTCATGCTATCTGTTTTGCAAAATCTGCCACAGTTATGTGTTGAGGATTCATCTTTCAGGGAATGTTTGAGGAATTTGGAATTTGTCCCAACCCTTTCCGGTGTTATTAAGTGTCCTGCAGTGCTGTATGATCCTCGTAATGAAGAACTATGTGCTCTGCTTGAAGAGTCTGATAGTTTCCCTTGTGGTGTCTTCCAGGGATGTGACATTTTGGACATGCTGCAGGGTTTGGGCCTTAAAACATTCGTGTCTCCTGAGACAGTCATAGAAAGTGCTAGAAAGATAGAACGGCTAATGCATGAAGACCCAGGGAGGGCACATTCAAGAGGTAAAGTGCTTCTTTCCTACTTAGAAGTAAATGCTATGAAGTGGCTACCTGATCAATGCAATGATGATCAAGGAACTGTGAACAAATTGTTTGCACGGGCTGCAACTGCATTTAGGCCGCGCAACTTGAAGTCTGACCTTGAAAAGTTCTGGAACGATCTCCGGATGATTTGCTGGTGTCCTGTATTAGTTTCTTCTCCATTTGAGTGTTTGCCATGGCCTGTGGTGTCATCCACCGTTGCTCCTCCAAAACTTGTAAGACCACAAGAAGACCTATGGCTTGTTTCAGCAAGCATGCGAATACTGGATGGTGCATGCTCTTCTACAGCATTATCTTATAACCTAGGATGGTTATTCCCACCAGGAGGAAGTGCCATTGCTGCCCAATTACTTGAGCTTGGGAAGAACAATGAGATTGTAAATGATCAGGTCCTTCGACAGGAATTGGCCTTAGCAATGCCAAAGATATACTCAATACTGACGAGCTTAATTGGTTTGGATGAAATGGACATTGTAAAAGCTGTACTCGAAGGGTGTCGTTGGATATGGGTGGGAGATGGATTTGCAACCTTGGATGAAGTTGTTCTTGATGGCCCTCTTCATTTGGCTCCTTATATACGTGTTATACCTATTGATTTAGCTGTTTTTAAGGAATTATTTTTGGAGCTTGGCATTAGGGAATTTTTGAAGCCCACTGATTATGCTAATATCTTATGTAGAATGGCCATGAAAAAAGGTTCCTGTCCTCTTGATTTGCGAGAAATAAGGGCAGCCCTACTAATAGTTCAGCATCTGGCTGAAGTTCACTTTCATGAACAAGTTACAATATATTTGCCAGATGTGTCAGGCAGGTTATTCCCTGCCAGTGATTTAGTTTATAATGATGCTCCCTGGTTGCTTGGCTCCGATGATTTTCATGGCTCATTTGATGATGCATCAACAGTAGTCTTTAATGCGAGGAGAACGGTCCAAAAATTTGTCCATGGAAATATATCAAATGAAGTTGCAGAGAAACTGGGTGTCTGTTCATTACGCAGGATCTTGCTTGCAGAGAGTGCTGATTCTCTGAATTTGAGTTTATCAGGAGCTGCTGAAGCATTTGGACAGCATGAAGCTTTGACAACTAGGCTTAAACATATACTTGAAATGTATGCTGATGGACCTGGGATTCTCTTCGAGTTGGTACAAAATGCTGAGGATGCAGGAGCATCTCAGGTGGCCTTTCTCTTGGATAAAACACAATATGGTACCTCTTCCCTTCTTTCTCCTGAAATGGCAGATTGGCAGGGCCCTGCATTGTATAGCTTCAATGACACTGTTTTCAGTCCACAAGATCTTTTTGCAATCTCGCGTATTGGTCAAGAAAGCAAATTAGAAAAGCCTTTTGCAATTGGAAGATTTGGGTTGGGTTTTAATTGTGTCTATCATTTTACCGACATTCCCGCGTTTGTCTCTGGGGAAAATATTGTTATGTTTGATCCTCATGCTTGTAATTTGCCTGGGATATCTCCTTCCCATCCTGGACTGCGAATTAAATTTGCAGGGAGAAAAATTTTGGAACAGTTTCCTGATCAATTTTCTCCATTCTTACAGTTTGGCTGTGACTTGCACCATCCATTTCCTGGTACCCTCTTCCGTTTTCCTCTAAGAAATGCTAATGTTGCTTCACGAAGCCAGATAAAGAAAGAAGGTTATGCACCAGATGATGTCTTATCTCTCTTTGCTTCATTTTCTGATATTGTGACTGATACTCTGGTTTTTCTCCGCAATGTTAAAACTATCTCCATTTTTGTAAAGGAAGGAGCAGGTTATGAAATGCAACTAATGCACCGTGTGCACCGAAGTTGCATTAGAGAGCCAGAAACAGAATCCAATGTACTGCATAATATATTTAGCTTGATTGATGGAAAGCAGTATAGAGAAATGGATAAGGAGCAATTGCTGAGGCAATTGAGTAAATCCATAGATAAAGACCTGCCATATAAATATCAGCAGATTGTTGTGACAGAGCAAACCTCATCTGGTGGAATGTCTCACTATTGGATGACTGGCGAATGTTTAAGTGGTGGGCAAAGGAAAAGCAATCCTGCAGTTGCTTCAGCAAAGTGCTTTAACTCAATTCCTTGGGCTTCTGTTGCTGCGTATATACATTCTGCCGAGGTGGATGCAGAATCAAGTGATGTTCTGAAGACAGAGGGCGTTGGAACTTCTGGTATATTTCATGTCTCCGCTGGTTCCATTCAAAAAATAAAAAATTTTGAAGGCCGTGCTTTCTGCTTTTTACCTCTGCCAATCAGTACTGGTCTTCCTGCACATGTTAATGCATATTTTGAATTATCATCTAATCGGAGGGATATCTGGTTCGGCAATGACATGGCAGGTGGAGGAAAAAAACGGTCAGACTGGAATATTTACCTCCTTGAGGACGTTGTTGCTCCTGCTTATGCTCACTTGCTTGAGAGAATTGCATCACAGATTGGCCCATGTGATTTATTTTATTCATATTGGCCAACTGCAATTGGATTAGAGCCTTGGGCATCATTAGTTCGGAAACTTTACATAGTTATTGCTGATTATGGCCTTCGGGTACTATATACAAAAGCTAGAGGTAGGCAGTGGCTCTCAACCAACCAAGCTATTTTTCCTGATTTTACATTTTATAAGACACTTGAGCTGGTTGAAGCATTATCAGATGCCGGTCTACCCCTTGTGACTGTTTCCAGGCCAGTGGTAGAAAGATTTATGGATGCCTGCCCGTCTTTACATTTTCTGACACCTATGTTGTTAAGGACATTGTTGATTAGGCGAAAGCGTGGATTTAAGGATAGGAGTGCAATGATTTTGGCCCTTGAGTATTGCTTGTTTGATTGTGTAATACCAGTTCAACCTGATATTCTATATGGTTTACCTTTGTTACCTTTAGCCAATGGTTCATTTACTATGTTTGAGAAGAGTGGAGCTGGTGAAAGGATCTATCTTGTGCGGGGGGATGCATATGGTCTTCTCAAGGATTCACTTTCACATCAACTTGTGGACTATGGGATTCCAGAAGAAGTTTATATGAAACTATGTGATGTAGCTCAGAATGGGGACTCAAATATTTCTTTTCTGTCTTGTCATTTGCTTGAGAAGCTCTTTATAAAATTGCTTCCTGTTGAATGGCAGCTTGCTAAAAAGATAACTTGGTCCCCTGGTCATCAGGGTCAACCAAGTTTGGAATGGATAAGATTGCTCTGGAGCTATCTTAAGTCATATTGTGAAGACCTTTCAGTATTTTCTAAGTGGCCTATTCTTCCAGTAGCAGAAAATTATCTCTTTCAGCTAACTGAAAATTCTCACGTGATTAAGGATGATGGGTGGAGTGAAAACATGTCTTCTTTGTTGCTAAAAGTAGGATGTCTATTCTTGAGCCAACACCTTCCAATAGAACATCCACAGTTGGGAAGATATGTGCAGCCTCCAACTGCAACTGGTTTATTGAATGCATTTCTGGCAATTGCAGGTATGCCTGAGAAACTAGAGGATCTTTTCTGTGCTGCATCAGAAGCAGAGCTACATGAACTTAGGAGTTTTATTCTTCAGTCTAAGTGGTATTTTGAGGAGCAAATGAGCGGCACACAAATTGAAATCATTAAACACCTCCCTGTATTTGAGTCATATAAAAGTAGAACACTGGTTAGTTTGAGTAATCCTACAAAATGGCTTAAACCTGATGGTGTTCGCGACGAACTTTTGCATGATGATTTTATACGGACAGAATCAGAAAGAGAAAGAATCATTTTGAGAAGATACTTAGAGATTAGAGAGCCAGCTAGGGTGGAATTCTACAAAGTTTATGTTCTCAATCGTATGTCAGAATTCCTTTCACAAGAGGGAGCTCTTCCAGCCATTCTGCATGATGTGAAGCTTCTTATTGAAGAGAACATCTCCATCAAATCGATACTTTCAGTGACCTCTTTTGTTTTGGCTGCTGATGGATCTTGGCAAGCACCATCCAGGTAAATTTTTGTGTATCTAAATCTTGCTTGTCTATTAGTGAAGTTGTTACATCTACCGATACTAATTATTAGCTGCTAAGGTTGTCAAATTTGATCCTACCTAGAACTTTCCAAATTTGGATAGAGAATTTCGAGATAGTATAACCTATGAAATGATAACAATTATACTAGGGGATGTTAAAAAATCATAAGATAGGAGGGAACAAGCATAACTCTGGAGAGGTATGAATGTAAATATAAACCACTTGCAAGTTGGCCCATGCTGACAACATAACCTCATCTAAAATTTTAAAGCATGTAGCTAAAACAGGGCACCTTGGAACAGTTTGTGCTGCTTTTTGCTAACCTTCTTACTGTAATTATTACCTAGACATGCTATTAAAAGAAATAATGATAAAAGAAAATTTTTAAATTGGTATTATTGTTGCTATATATTCTTTTCTTATCTTCTCAACTACACCTATCTGTATCTCAAGAAATATTAGGCATTATATTTTTCCCTTACTGTAGTAGTTTTGCAGGCTCTATGATCCTCGTATCCCTGAGCTACGAAAGTTGCTACATGGAGAAGTGTTCTTTCCTTCTGATCAATTCTCGGAGCCTGAAACTTTGGATACTTTGGTGAGCCTTGGGCTCAAAAGAACTCTGGATTCTAATGGGTTGCTTGATTGTGCTAGATCGGTATCAATGTGTCATGATTCTAGGGACTCGGAAACAATAAATTATGGAAGGATGCTACTTATTTTTTTGGATAATCTTGCGTTTAAGCTTTCAAAAGAGAATGGAGAAGCCAATAGTGCTGAATTGCTAAATTCTATGTTTATCCAAAATGAAGATGTTGTTGGTACAGTGATTGAATCTTCAGTGACAGACGATAACCATTCAGAAGGTGATCTGGACTATACTTATCTTGTTGACAACTTTATTGATGTTAATCTGGGAGAAAACTTTTGGTCTCAATTGAAGGCCATGGTTTGGTGTCCTGTGTTTGTTGATCCACCTCTTCTAGGACTACCTTGGTTGAAAAGCAGTGACCAAGTAGCATCCCCATGCAATGTGAGGCCTAAATCCCAGATGTGGTTGGTATCCTCTACTATGCATATACTAGATGGTGAATGTTGCTCAAAGTACCTACAACATAAACTTGGTTGGATGGATGGTGTAAGCATAGATGTCCTATCCACACAACTCATTGAGTTATCCAAGTCTTATGGCCAGCTTAAGTTTCATTCTTGGACGGAAACCAGTTTTGGTGCTGCACTCCACAATGGAATTCTAACTCTTTATTCGAAATTGCAAGAATATATTGGTACTGATGAATTCACGGTTCTTAAATCAGCTTTGGATGGCATTGCTTGGGTTTGGATTGGGGATGATTTTGTATCTCCAAATGCACTTGCATTTGACTCACCCGTGAAATTTACCCCTTATCTGTATGTTGTCCCATCTGAATTATCGGAATTCAGAAAGTTGCTCCTTGAATTAGGTGTGAGACTTAGTTTTGACATTTGGGACTATTTTCATGTTCTGCAGCGCTTACAGAATGATGTCAAAGGGGTTCCACTATCTACTGATCAGTTAAGTTTTGTCCGTTGTGTCCTCGAAACTGTTGCAGACTGTTTCTCAGACAAACCGTTATTTGAGGCTTGCAATACTCTATTAATTCCAGATTCTTCTGGAGTTCTTATGTGTGCTGGGAATCTTGTGTATAATGATGCACCATGGATAGAAGACAATGCACTTATTGGGAAGCGTTTTATTCATCCATGTATCGATAACAATTTGGCACACAAGTTGGGGGTAAAATCAGTTCGATGTCTCTCTTTAGTGGATGAAGACATGGCTAAAGATCTTCCATGCATGGACTTTACCAAAATAAAAGAGCTTCTGGCATGGTATGGCAACAACGATTTCTTGTTGTTTGATCTTCTAGAAATGGCAGATTGTTGTAAAGCTAAGAAGCTACACCTTTATTTTGACAAGAGGGAACATCCTCACCAGTCTTTGTTGCAGCATAATTTAGGTAATGAATTCTAATTTTAGATTTTGTTATTTATTATGATGATGCTATATGAGAAGGTCCTTAGGTTACCGTATATGCTTAATGTTGTTTTGTTATACCTTTGTTTGGGAATGAAAGATTAATCAGTTTTTAATATGTCACTAACATGGGCTCATGAAATTTTATGACGGTGACTAACATCATACCAAGTTGCAAAGCTTTGCAACTGTAATGGTGAAATTTGTTTCTGAAGGGCAAGAGTAACTCGGTCAATTCTGTAGTTTGTATTTTGCATTGAATCTGCACTTTTTTTTCAATTATCTACTATTTTCTATGTCAATTTAGAGTATGTCAGATAACATAATATCTGCCTTGCCTTGATTCATTACTCTGAATGTTGCGCTTAAAATTGTGGCTAAAACAGGTGAATTTCAAGGTCCTGCCTTAGTTGCCGTTCTGGAAGGGGCCATCTTGACTAGGGAGGAAATTAGTAGTCTTCAACTTCTCCCTCCTTGGAAACTTCGTGGTGATATTCTCAACTATGGCTTGGGACTGTGTAGCTGTTATTTCATATGTGATTTCCTGTCTATTGTTTCTGGTGGGTACTTTTACATGTTTGATCCGCGTGGTTTGGCGCTGACTGTATCTTCAAGTCATGGTCCAGCAGCAAAGGTTTTTTCTTTGTTAGGTATTTCGTTTATGCACCATCATTGGATATTGTGTGTCTCTAATGTGCTCATACATCATTTTTTATTTTCTTTTGGCAAGTTTCCTTTTATTGCAATGATGTAAGGTTGAAAGCATGTACGAGTGGTATTGTTATTTCTGATGGTCTATTTACTAAGAGAAGTAGGATATTTGTCAATCAACTGCTAAGACCCTACAAAATTTTTATTAAAGAAATGAAATTGATTAGGGATGAAAATTTAGCACCAAAAAACATCATTGTTCCATAGTTTTTCACTTGGACTTTGGCGGGTTATCTGAATCAACTAATGTAAAAATAACTTAAATTTTTTGAATATTGAAATCTAACTCAAATGTTGACGAATGGGATGATAATACCCTTAACATTCAAAAGGCCGAGCATAATCCTTTGTCTTTGTTTACTTATTTATTTTTCAATGGGTCGAGAATTTCTGTATTTGATCCTCAAATTCTTGGCCAAGTAAATTTTTGATCTAGTCAAAAACATGTGGATTTATGTTATGTAACTTAAAAGAGTATTGTAATTGTTTCATTAGTTTTTGGGTTATTTAATTGAGTAGTGTTAGACATCCGAAATTTTCAATCCTAAATTATGTGGCATTCATCAAATAGGTGGTATATCTTCATAAGTTTCAAGATTATTTCGTCACCCACTTGATGAAGGCCACATCATTTTGGAAACAAATTTTGGACGTCTCACTTTATTCAATTTGATAAACCCAATTCTTTCACTAGCTTTTGAGTTCGGATATTTGGAATATATTGTTTATTTCTTGGCTCGTTAATGTCTGATAGATTATATCAAGAACCATAAGAATGGTGATTGATCATTTAAAATGTTTTAAGAGTTCAAATTCCTTTTGGTCATTTCCTATTAGCTTAAATTTCTGGATTAAACAGGAACTAAACATGTTTTTGAGCCTATTTGGCAAGAATTCTTGTGTACAAACCTGCTAATATTTCACTTTATTAGTCCACTTGACAATTCCTTTAATTTAAAAGGACATACATATGGCAGAGCACACTAGACCTTAAATGCTAATGCTGGACCCATTTTTATCGGCTTAAACTATTGAGAATATTGGTTTCACAAACAAATGGAAGTTAATAAAATCCTTTTTCTTCATGCTGTCAACTGTTTTGTTCTTTTCATGCCAATTATCCGTATGGCTGTTTCTCCAATCCAAGAATGTTTTCGAGCATCTGGTGAAGCAGTGTTGCTACAGTTATTATTTATCATAATTTCATTTAAACTACTTTTTTAGCTTTGTGTTGAATAATTTTCATTTTTCCTTTGTGTTCTTAGGTACTAATTTGACTGAGCGATTTAGTGATCAATTTAATCCTATGCTGATTGCTGAAAATATGCCATGGTCAGCATCAAATTCTACTGTTATCCGCATGTCTCTGTCATCAGAATGTTTGAAAGATGGACTTGAGTTGGGGTTGAAGAAAGTAAAGAAAATAGTTGACAGATTTTTGGAGCATGCTTCCAGGGCACTTATTTTTTTGAAGTCTGTTTCACAAGTATGATTAGTTCTAGCTAATCTTTATTTTGCTCTCATGCTACTGTAATTACGTGATTTTCACTAACTAAGTGTTTTTGTGGCATTTTTCATGCTAGAAAAATACAAGATCAAATGTTATACCTCATTTAGATCTGTATGTACGATATCTGGCCATAAAAAAGATATAGAATGAGATTAACATTTGTGTCAAACAGCTCATGTTTATCCGTTTGTGTGTGCAAGTGTACACGTATGTTGGTGTAATTTCCCAGGATCTAGATTTGATATCGTTACCTATAACTTGTTTGACCACTGATTGGTTACTGCCTTGACATAGAATAAAGTGTATAAATGAATAAATATGCTATCACGAAGAAACTTCAGTTGGGAATTCGGTTTAGATCTTTTGAAGATCGATTAACCCGAGACTATGAACTTTTATGGCTGCAAGATTCTGAAATTCTATACCCAGATTGCAAAAGTTTCTAAAAGTCAATTAGCTCCAGTTAAGGTACTTTTGTGAACGAGATTTTTGAGCCATTGTTGATGCTAGATTTCTAGAATTCTATACTTAGGTTGCAAAAGTTTCTGATAGTTAATTAACACTATTTAAGGTTCTTTTGTGAGCAAAAATTTTGAGCCGTTGTAACTGCTAGATTTCTAGAATTTTACGCACTTAGGTTGCAATTTTCTAACATTTAATTTTCATTGGTTGTGGTTCTTTTGTGACATTACTCTTCATTCACTAAATAAAATTAGAAAATTGTAATTATTTTTATAGATAGGGAAGGCGGTGACTCTAGTTTTTATGAACTTAGGTATTATTGTCAGATTAATTGAATTCTGCCATGCACGTGATAGTGTGTGTCAGAATTTGAGTACCATGTCCTTTTTTATTAGCTTAAGCTCTTGGGATAAATGTATTTCAACTATAGTCATGTTGGATCATCAACCACCTTGTGGAGTTGTTATATCTATAGGTTATTACATATGATATAGACTTTTAGTGATTTAGATATTAAGGAGATCAAATTTGTTTGCTGTAAGCTTAACCTGTAATGTTTGCACTATATTTTCCTTTCATGAGCCTTTTTGTGAATATTTAATTGCTTTCAGGTATCATTTTCAACATGGGAAGAAGGCAGCAATAAGCCAAGGCAGGATTATTTAGTTTGCATTGATCCATCATTTGCTATAATGAGGAATCCATTTTCGGACAAGAAATGGAGGAAGTTTCAAATATCAAGGTTATTTGGTAGTTCAAATGCTGCCATTAGATTGCATACAATAGATGTGAATTTATACCAAGGAGGAGCTAGAGTTGTAGACAAATGGCTTGTTGCACTCAGCCTAGGCTCTGGGCAAACAAGAAATATGGCTCTTGATAGGTATTTGGAAGCAGAAAGTTTTTACATATTTCTTTGATTTGTCTCCGGTTTTCAAAAGTTGAAAGATGCTGTTTGTAATTGTTGCATTATCAAAAGAACTTGTTGATTTTATTGGAAATTTATGTAAAGCTTATCTGGTGCACCTTTTCTTTTAATTAATATTTTTGAAAATTATGAGTCTTGTATCATGGGGAAAAGAGTCTGTATGCATTTTTTTTTATATAGGCTGTCAGAGTTGACAAAATCTCTATTGTTACCTCCCTACCTTTCCTTTCACAGTACGGACCAGATTGAGTGAAAGGGTGCCTTTCATGGCCTTGTTTCACTTACATGTTCCATTTGCTTTGCAGGCGATATCTAGCATATACCTTGACACCTGTTGTGCATGTATAATGGGATGGTCTTCCTGTTGAAGCTCATGGAACAAGTTCCATTATGTCTCCTCTTCCTTTATCTTGTGATATAAAATTACCGGTGACTGTCCTAGGATGTTTCCTTGTGCAGCACAATTGTGGGCGCTATCTTTTAAGCACCAAGAGAAGGGAGCTGTGCTTGAGGCACAGCCTGAAGCCAGGGATCATCTGATTGAAGTATAGAACAGGGAACTGATGTCTTGTGTTCGTGATTCTTACATTGAAATGGTGGTGGAAATTCAGAAGTTACAAAGAGACCCTTCAAGTTCTGCTGTTGAGTCCAGTGCAGGTCAAGCAGTTCCTTTGTTGTTTAAGGTTTATGGGAATCAAATTTATTCCTTCTGGCCAAGATCTATTTGCCATGCACTTATTAATCAACAAGATGAAGTTGGTAACTCAATGTCAGTCAAAGTGGTAGAGGCAGACTGGGAATGCGTTATTGAACAAGTGATAAGGCCTTTCTACACTCGCCTTGTTGATCTTCCCATGTGGCAACTGTACTCAGGAAACTTTGTGAAGGCCGAGGAAGGTATGTTTCTATCACAGCCTGGTAATGCAGTGGGCGGTAAATTGCTTCCGGCTACTGTTTGTGGCTTTGTTAAGGAACATTATCAGGTGTTTTCTGTTCCATGGGAATTGGTAACTGAAATTAAGGCTGTGGGGGTTAGAGTTCGAGAAATTAAACCTAAAATGGTTCGGGATCTTATACGCGTTTCATCGACATCTATTGTTCTTCGGTCAATTGATACATATATAGATGTTCTAGAGTACTGCTTGTCTGACATTCAATTCCTAGAATCATCTAATTCTAGGGAAGATGATGCATCACAGGATCCTGTTGACTCTGATACTATGGTTAGAGCACCTAATGAAGTAGGCAGCAGTCCTTCAATTTCAATCCCTCATGTGCGTAGTTCTCCTGGCTCTTCTGCCCACAATGCAGTCAATTCAGGTGATGCAATGGAAATGATGACTAGTTTTGGGAAGGCTTTATTTGATTTTGGCCGCGGAGTAGTTGAAGATATTGGTAGAGGTGGAGGGTCTATACTGCAGAGTAATGTCATTGCTGGCAGCAGTAACATGAGCAGTAGAAATGTAGACTCAAAGCTTTTATCAGTAGCTGCTGAGCTTAAATCCTTACCATGTCCAACTGCAACAAATCACCTTGCAAGGTTGGGGGTTACTGAACTTTGGATTGGAAACAGGGAGCAACAGGTGCTAATGATGTCTTTAGCTGGCAAGTTTATCCACCCAAAAGTATTTGATAGAGCAACCTTGGCTAATATTTTTTCAAAATCTGTCATACAATCATTACTAAAATTGAAGAGTTTCTCATTTCACTTATTGGCTAGTCACATGAGATTGCTTTTTAACAACAACTGGGTGGAGCATGTCATGGAATCAAACATGGCTCCATGGTTTTCATGGGAGACTACATCAAGTTCTGGTGGGGAAGGAGGTCCTTCTTCTGAATGGATAAGGTTGTTTTGGAAAAGTTTCAGTGGGTCATCGGAAGACCTCTCTCTTTTCTCTGATTGGCCCCTAGTTCCTGCTTTTCTTGGTCGGTCAATTTTGTGCCGCATAAGGGAGCGTCATCTGCTCTTTATTCCACCCCCACTTACAGATCCCGTTTCTGGAGATGGTGTCACAGATGTTGATGCAACAGGAAATGACCTGACTGGCTTATCCGTGAATTATACTTCTGAATTGATCCAGCCTTACATTATTGCTTTTGAAGCAGCCAAAAATAGGTATCCATGGTTGTTATCACTCTTGAACCAGTGCAACATTCCTATTTTTGATACTGCTTTCGTGGAGTGTTTAGTCCCATGTAATTGTCTCCCTATGGCCAGTCAATCATTGGGGCAAGTTATTGCTTCCAAACTTGTTGCTGCTAAACATGCAGGCTACTTCCCTGAGCTTGGTTCCCTTTCGGCTTCAGATCGGGATGAACTTTTCACTCTTTTTGCTCAGGATTTCTTTTCTAATAGTTCTAAATACGGGACAGAAGAATTTGAAGTTTTACGTTCTCTGCCTATATATAGAACAGTTGTGGGATCATGCACACATCTGAATGGCCAAGAGCAGTGTGTGATCTC
This sequence comes from Trichilia minutiflora, assembly GCA_035590515.1. Classification (NCBI taxonomy): domain Eukaryota; kingdom Viridiplantae; phylum Streptophyta; class Magnoliopsida; order Sapindales; family Meliaceae; genus Trichilia; species Trichilia minutiflora. The sequence continues at coordinate 12,650,907 of JAVXUL010000012.1, read as the reverse complement.
TTCACATTCCTTCCTTCAGCCATATAATGAGCATTGCCTTAGTTATTCCACGGATTCAATTGAATTTGTGTTACTTCGAGCTCTCGGGGTCCTCGAATTGCATGATAAACAAATATTGACAAGGTTTGGGTTGCCTGGGTATGAAGGAAAACCAACTTCTGAGCAGGAGGATATATTGATTTATCTATATAGTAATTGGCAAGATCTCCAAGCAGATTCTTCTGTGGTTGAAGTTTTGAAGGAGACTAAATTTGTAAGAACTGCTGATGAATTTTCTGCAGATTTGTATAAGCCCAAGGATCTGTATGATCCCTCTGATTCCATATTAACATCTGTCTTTTCTGGTGAGAGGAAGAAATTTCCAGGAGAAAGATTTGGTACAGATGGGTGGCTTCGAATTTTAAGGAGAATAGGCCTTCGAAGTTCAAAAGAAACAGATGTAATACTTGAATGTGCCAAGAGGTTAGAGTTTCTTGGGAATGAGTGCATGAAATCGCCAAGAGATTTTGATGAATTTGAGACAGATTTGACCCATTTACACAGCGAAGTTTCTATGGAGGTATGGGCATTGGCTGGATCTGTTGTGGAAGCTGTGTTCTCAAACTTTGCCATTCTTTATGGAAATAGTTTTTGTAATCAGTTTGGCAAAATTGCTTGCATACCTGCTGAACTAGGCTTGCCAAATGTCTATGGCAAGAAAGCTGGCAAGAGGGTTCTTACATCATACAGTGAAGCTATCATATCAAAAGATTGGCCTCTGGCCTGGAGTTGTGCCCCCATTCTTTCCAGACAAAATGTTGTTCCACCTGAATACTCCTGGGGAGCACTCCATTTGAGAAGCCCACCGACTTTATCTACTGTCCTAAAACATTTGCAGGTGATAAATTTATAATTTTTTTTCTTCTTCTCCAAGAGAATGGGTATATGCAAGCAGATATCAAGCTAACAATATGTCCTCAGGTAATTGGAAAAAATGGTGGTGAAGACACTCTTGCTCATTGGCCAATTACATCAGGCATGATGACCATTGATGAAGCTTCTTGTAAAATTTTGAAATACCTGTACAAGATTTGGGGTTCTCTCTCCTCTTCAGGTAGCTTTCAACTTTATCATTTCAGCTATTAGCCTTGTGCCTACACAATTATTCCCCTAACGAGTTTTCTTCCCTCCTTAATTTTGCCTATTCTTTGTTGAAATGCTCATCTAAGACTTTTCTTTTTGCCTTCCGAGAATTAACAAGTATAGTATTTCGATGTCAAGCCACTGGTGCTAGAACACTATTGCTTGTACACTTTTTCTTTTCTTTTCTCTTTTCCTTGATGCTTTTTTTTTTTAATCTTTTCTTTCTTTGGGACGGAGTAGTTTACTGTTCATTTGGCTAATATGTGAGATGAAAAGAATGAAGGCTATAATTAATGGCTTGTGATGGCCTTTGGGATATGCAATGGTTGGCTATTCTATTAATAAATCCGCTTAATATAGGTCAAGACTTATTATGGTTGGGTTTTGAAAACCATCTTCATCTTTCTGTCTGCCGTTCTGTTATCAGAATGTGCAGAATTTTGATTAGACTCTTGGTTATTCTTGGTTCAACTTTGCACAGCAGTGTTATTCCTTGTTCTTGTCTTCAAAAATTAATGATTAAGCGAGTAACAATACTAGCTTTTCACTGTCCTTATTGGGAGAGTGTTACTCTTCTACGTGCTACTTTGTCAATGGAAAGCTACAAGGAAACCAAACTTTCAGCAAATTTAGATCTTTCTCCAACTCTTCTGTACTTCATAGGATTAGAAATTGCAGAAGGTGTTATGTGGAGAGCTCAATCATAGTATGCTTTGGTATGTTCAACATTCAACTTAATAATGTGGAATTCTTTATTGTTCCCACACACCCGCAGGCCAAACAAACAATTAAATTGAACGAGTTTTGCACTGGGATTAGAACTTAATCACACACAAACCAGTAACGAATATGGAATGATATTATGCTAGACTTATCCAGCACAAAAGCTTGAGCTATTAGGTGGAGCGCCAACTACAAATTGCCATATCAATGCTAGTCTTACCCATCACTGGACTCTTATGCCATCCTAACAAATTTGGTTGCTACTCTTTAATTATTTCTTCAAGTACTTACTGTGCACCGTATATTTTTTATTTACTCAGATATAACAGAGCTGCAGAGAGTGGCGGTTTTGCCTGCTGCAAATGGAACAAGATTACTGACAGCAAACTGTCTGTTTGTGCGTCTGTCAGTTAATCTGTCACCATTTGCCTTTGAACTTCCTACTCAGTATCTTCCTTTTGTAAAGATTCTCAAAGATTTGGGACTTCAGGACATGCTATCCGTTACTTCTGCAAAGGATCTGCTATTGAATCTCCAGAAAGCATCTGGGTATCAGCATCTAAACCCAAATGAACTTCGTGCTGTGATAGAAATTTTACATTTTGTCTGTGATGGGACTGAGGCAAGTATGCCTAATGTGCCTGACTGCGAATCCGATGCAATAGTTCCAGATGATGGATGCAGACTTGTTCATGCAAAATTATGTGTGTACATTGATTCGTATGGTTCTCGGTACATGAAATGTATTGAAACATCAAGATTAAGATTTGTTCACGTAGATCTTCCTGAGCGAATATGTATAGCTTTGGGAATCAAAAAGCTGTCTGATGTTATCATAGAGGTAGCTTCATCTTTCTAATCCTTTTTTATTTTTGGAACTTCTATTAGATTCTTTTATTAGTACTGTGGCATTTGTGTTGATTTGGCAAATTCTATCTATCTGCAGGAACTTAATCATGAAGAGCATATGCAGACTTTAGATCATATTGGATCTGTCTCATTAGCAGTTATCCAAGAGAAGCTGTTAAGCAAATCATTTCAAGATGCTGTCTGGAGTCTTGTGAATAGCACAGCCAGTTATGTCCATGCAATTAATAATTTAACTTTTGGAACCATACAAAATTCATTAGAAAGTGTTGCCAAGAAATTGCAGTTTGTTAAGTGTCTTCATACTCGGTTTTTGCTCCTTCCAAAGTCTGTAGACATAAATCTTGTTGCTAAGGTTTCCCTTATTCCAGAGAGTGATGATGGTTTTGAACATCGAACTCTTTACTTTATTAACCGGACAAAGACAAGTATTTTCATTGCCGAACCACCAAGCTATATATCTGTTCTTGATATTATTGCAGTTGTTGTGAGTCAAGTTCTAGGTTCCCCCATGCCATTACCCATCGGATCTTTATTTTTCTGTCCCGAAGGCTCTGATACTGCAATTGTTGATATGTTGAAACTTTCTACTAGCAAAAGAGAAACAGAAGCCATAAGTAATGGCTTAATTGGCAAAGAAATACTGTCTAAAGATGCTCTTCAAGTGCAATTTCACCCATTAAGGCCCTTTTACAGAGGAGAAATAGTTGCATTCCGGATTCAAAATGGAGAGAAACTGAAATATGGTAGGGTTCCAGAAGATGTCAGGCCTTCAGCTGGTCAAGCACTCTACAGATTCAAGGTGGAAACTGCACCAGGAGTGACCGAGTCTATTCTTTCTTCACAAGTTTTTTCATTCAGAAGCATGTTGGGGGGCAATGAGGCTTCCCTATCAACCATACCGGAGGATATTGTAGCAGGAGCTGACAACAGATTTCATGTTGGGTTGGCGGAATCTTCCACAAGACGAAAAAGTAACGGTTCTCAGGTTCGGGCCTGTGGCTTTTTCAGTTAATTGATCTATTTGTCATTGCTGTAGTAGAAACTTCGTAATAACCTCTGTGTCCAGACTTCTTATCGACAGATAACCTTCTGATGCTCTTGCTAGATCATATATTTCTACCCTAATTCATAAAATTTTCAACTGTTTCTGTTAGAGGTTTGACAATATACCGGACTTAAGTCTCTAAAACTGCAAAATTATATCTACATGTAAAATAGGTTGTGTCAATTGTAACAGAAAAGTTATTAGGGTCTAAAAAAATCAAAGAAAACTGATTGAGGTGGGGCAGTGCAAGAGGGGAGTTTCCTATCTAAAAATAACTAACATCCATTGAGAATTTGTATGTATAACTAGTGTCATCACGTGTATAGATTTTATTCTCAAAAGTTGATCAACTCACTAAAAATTTACCATTCCAGATTAATGTAAAATAGCAGTATAGGTTGAATTTGAGCAAATTTTATTTGCTTAAACTGTATAATTACAGCCGTACATGGCTTTTAGAATTGATTGCTCTAAATTGATAAGATTAATTTATTGTACTACCTACTAATTTATTGATAACACTAATTTATTTGCCATCCTGATGTTTAATGCAACTCATGGATAGTTTGATGTCAAACACCAATTCATTGTACTACCTATCATTTTTGATGATCCATTGAACTGAGAAACCTTACTTTTGGACAGCTGCAGCTTAGTAAAGAGCGACAGTATGGGCGAGTGTCAGCTGCAGAACTGGTTCAGGCAGTTCATGAGATGCTTTCTGCAGCTGGAGTCAGTGTGGGTGTAGAGACGCAGTCTTTATTGCAGAAAACTATTACACTACAAGAACAACTGGAGAATTCTCAGGCAGCACTTTTGCTCGAACAGGTATATATCTTGCTTTTTTGAAATTCTGTGGGTTTATTTGAAACTGACAAATTTTGAAAATTAGATTTTTACTCAAATCCAATTATTAAATCTAATTCCATACCCTAAAATTTTGAAAGTTATTTATACACACATCCATACTTGCTCAGCCCTGTTTGACTGCACATAAATCTAATTCTGGAAAAATTATGGAAAGCACGTTGTGCTCAATTGACAAGATTTTTGTTTGGCTTTTAGTAACCAACAAGACTTTTTTTTTTGAAACTGCTTCAATATTTAGTCTTTGTTGAATCTAAACAGAAAACACACTAGAACAATGATTTTCCATACCCTAAAATATATGCTATTATTATTTTTATGATTATTTGACATTTGATACTCTAAATGAAATGGTTTATAAAACAATATTACATAGATACTTGAGATGAGTGAAAGAGTAATAGATATTTCTTTGCCTTTTGTAGCAATTTTCTTTATGTGTTTTAGTAATATCAAATTTTATGGGAACGTGATTGTCAAGTATCTTTGTATGTATTCCTTTCACTATTGCTAGTCAATGCCACATAAGTGCTGTTTGGCATTACTGGTTTTCACTAAACTTTGAAAATAAAATTGTGAAAAGTATTTGGTAATTCAATTTTTAACCAATATTTAACATTTTAGCTTCTATCCTATAACCATTGTGTGGTTATAAGACCTCAATACCAAACATATCCAAAAAAAAAAAAAAAAGCAATAATTAATGTTATTCTTGTAGCAAATTGCTCCCCACATTTTTTAACTCGTGTACATAAAGCTGATACAAGTTTTACTTATGTACTCGGATACTAGGCGGCATGGAAAATAATATATAATTAAATTACTTTTATGTTGGAGTTGGAATATTGTTTCCAAGGATAGATTCTCAATATTTTGGGTAAAATCTGCAGGAGAAGTTCAATAAGGCCACAAAAGAAGCTGATACAGCAAAAGCAGCATGGGTTTGCCGGGTCTATTTGACCAATGAAGTTGATGTGACGATAGTTCCTTGTGGTCATGTGCTTTGTCGTAGATGCTCGTCTGCTGTTTCCAGGTGCCCATTCTGCAGGGTTCACGTCACACAGACCATAAGAATATTTCGGCCATGATAAATTAATGCATGAGTTATTTTCTATTTCCTCCTTGTGTTCTCTGGATCTTTTAATTATTGTCATGTACAGCATTTTTTTAGGAGGAAAGAAAAAAAAATAGAGGAAGAGGACCTAGAAACATAAGAATCTTTCATTTTCTGGGTTTTTATTATGGATCAGATATCGAAGCTGAGATGAATATTTGCTTTGCATTTTAGTGTGCAGTGAGTACTAAGTGTTTGGCGTATGATGTTGTATACGCATGTACAATGGAAATGTACGGTAAATAATGATAGGGGGAATGACAAATTCCCCCTACTGTTTCTGATAAATATAAAATCCTTCTCTAAATTTTTATAAACAATCTCAGCCATTGGATTTGAAAAATGAATGACTGAGATTGTTTTAAAAATTTTAGAGGGAGGAATTTGTGTTTGTCAGAAACAATAGGGGGGAATTTATCATTCTCCCATAATGATATGTTAAAAAATTCAATGAAATGTTAGTTCTCTGTTTACGTACGTTGAAATTGAACGTAGTTGAGTATTTTTGGATTATTTTTGTATTTATTTTCTTGATTAGTGATTCTAAGGCCCAGGCCCAGTTTCCTCAACAGCAGTAGCAGTATTAGAAGTAGAGTAATCTCTCCAATTAGAGCCCAATATGGGGCAAATATGGACTTAGATAGAGCTCCTTGTTTCTAATTTAATACTAATTGTTATAGGTGGGCAGTATATTTATTTTTCTCCATTTGGTTGATTTTGATAAATTAATATGATATTTTAAAAGTAGAACTAATAAATTATTTAATAATGTCAACTTTTAATAAAATTTATACTATTTTTAAATTTTTAAAAAATTTTATTCTATATTAATTATAATTTAAAAGTCACTGACACCACAATACTTAAAATCTTCTTAATTGAATAACACAACTAATATTTTTGGAATTCTAAATAAACTCTAAACATACAACATCTATTATACACATGGAATAATTATATATTTTTCACAAAGGAATTTAATACCCCTCTATCTCATTCATTAAATGAAAGGGCAAATGGTTATATTTTAGACCAAAATGACAAATAGACTTTATTCAACAAAGCATCTCTTATTAGGAATAAAATCGAATTAGATCTTGATTTTTTTTATCTATATCTGGTCCGGTTTAAATTAGATCTGGAATTTTTGATTCAGATCCGGGCCGATTCAATTTTTTGGTCCTATGTTTAAACCGGGTACCGGTTTTATTTTTTTTAAATTAAAAAAATTAAAAACTTTATAATTCTTACAATTTAGTCCTTTATTTAAACAAAATTTAAAAATCTTACATTTTAATCCAAAAATTTTTAAAACAACCAAAATAACTTTGAAAATATAAATAATCATACAAATAAATAAATATCCAAATTTAAATAATAATTAATTAAATTTTTGATAATTAAATAATAAAATTATTCTCATAAATATAAATAAATCTAAAGTTAAATAATTAATATACTTTTTAATTCCAAACAACCAAACAAAAAAAATACACACACACACACATATATATTTGGATATTTATTTTCATAATATAATAGTAAATTCTTGAATTTTTTAACATATCATTATGGGATATGTATACACTCTAAAAAATTAGGGGGGAATCTATTTGTCACAAATATATCAAATTTATTTGTATACACTTAATGTTCAATTTGTCTTCAAAAATTTTAAATATTTTTACAAATAACAAAATTTTACAAATTAAAAAAATAATTTTCATAATATAATTATACAAACAAAAAAATAAGATCTAATTTAAATAATAATTAATTAAATATCTCTTTTTCTTCAAAATTTTAAAACATCATTATAATTGTGAGCCCCATGCTTAGATTCCGAGGATATAACTGTCATTTCGTATTTTTTTTATTCATACATTTGCATTTATTCTATACCCCGTATATGTGTGGATGTAATTCTATATTCATTTGGAAAGTGGGATTGATTACGATAAAGATTTAAGAATGAGAACGCAAGGACTTTAGTGAAATTAAATGTCAGTTTTATTTTGAGTGGGACCCGAATGATATTTTCTAATTAAGAGAAAGACTAGGGAGAAAGTATGTAATTCGTTTGAACGGATGTAAAATTCGTTCAATTGAATCGGATAATTCATTCGAACGAAGCCCAAAATGTTCAAACGAAGAACGGAGGAACTCCCTGGAAAATTTAGAGCCAAATTTGTTTGACCGAATAGCAGTTCATTTGACCGAATCAATCATTTCGTTCGAACGAAAAGCTGGGGAGCTCTCTGACTTTGAAAATGCCAGATTTGTTCGATCGAAATTCTATTCATCTGATCGAATCATAATTTGTTCGAACGAATCCCGCAATTCGTTTGACCGAAGGCATCGTTCGTTTGAACGAATGCTAATTCGTTCGATCAAACGAGCGTGAAATATCGAAATTACTCTCTTCTAGAAGTTTCTCTTTAAAAAAACTTAAGGGCAAAATGATAATTTCACCCTTAAGTTTATAAAAAGAGGGTTCAGGGGCTGGATTTCACGGTTCTTCTTCTTTTCTTCTTCCCTCTCCCTCATGCTCCCGTTCCCTCTACTCTCTCTACCTCTCACTCGATTTCTTGCCAAACTTTTATTTTTCTTCGTCTGCGAACCACATTTTACGCGTCTAACACTTTGGGAGCATCAATTTGGTGGTAAACATGCGAAAATCAAAATGAGTGTCTAGGGTTTTCTTTGAAGAAATTGGGGCTTTTTGACTTCTAGACGAAATCGAGAAAAACCGATCACACCACGAGGTTCGTAACTTCGTTTCTAACTCGTCTATGTATATATTTACACATTTTAATAACTTTGATTTGTATGGGTTTTCGTATAGATTTTCTTAGATTTATCGCTTGTATTCTAGTTTTGGAGCGTAATGTGAATTGTGATGAAGTCGTAGGAAGTTAGATTTATGATTTTGGAGTTTTTGAGTGAACGTGAACAGTAACTCTAATTACTATTTTGATGAATGTACGGGGTCCACTAGTCTAAATCACGTAAATTAATCAAAATATATTGGTTTAGTTGTAATGTGGGTCTATGTCGATTTTGATTGGTTAATTCAGCGTCTAACGAGGATTTTAAACATTTTCGGATAGTGGTTCGACGTTAGAAACCTAGGGTTAGCATACATTGCATGCATTCTAGTTTCGTTCATATTTTAGAATGCATATTGATTTTATTTGAATATTTGTGATTACGCGATGGTTCGCGATCGAGGTATTTACGTGACTCACCGAGGAACGAGGAAAATTAGGGAGTGTATACCCTCCCTAAGTAGTGAGTGGACTGTTTTCTACTTTGTTTATTTTATTTCAAACTTACTGTTATAATT
>JAVXUL010000012.1:12624368-12641720 GCA_035590515.1 Trichilia minutiflora | reverse complement strand
AATCGTTCTAGTGAAAGTTATGGTAGATCGATTTTTTCTGCAAGAACAATCTGGGTTTCTACTAGTTTTGGGGATCTTATTTCCATTGACGATCGTTTATTTTTACACCGTCGGATTGATGTAAAATTGTGATAAAAGTTTCGTCCATGTATTTTAATTATTTTAACCGTTCGGATTTGAGGACAAATGCTCCATTTCATATTTTGAAGTTGGACAAAATTTCTGTTCTGTTTAGCTGGGTTTTTTCAGATTGCACAGCCTTGCAACTTTATTTCATGTCATTTTATTTCACCATTGGATTGGGATGAAATTTTTTCTGAAATATCTTGGAATGCTTTTTTTTGGTTTCAACGGTTGGATTGCTGATAAGAGTTTCTGGTGAAGATATTGGTGGTTGGAATCTCAGGCAACCTGGAATGTGGTCACCCAATGAGCTCCGAAACTTCAACATGCTGTTTTTCTAAATTGAACCGTTGGATCGTGTTGAAATTTGGTCGGGATAACTCTGAGATGTGGTTCTTTGATAGGAACCGTGGAGATGATATTTTGTGGCTTCTATCTTCAGATTTGATCCATGAAGCGAACCTGTTATTTTGTGATTCTGACCCCCGACTCGGGGTGATCCCAAGCCCCCGACCCGGGGTGATTTTTCATCAATCCGAGTTGGTCCCGACCCCCCGACCAGAAGTGATCCCGAGTACCCGACCCGAGGCGGTCTTCCATCAATCCGAGATGGTGGCTCCTCCTCCCCCGAGTCCGAGATGGTGGCTCCTCTTCCCCGAGTCCGAGATGGTGGCTCCTCCCCCCGAGTCGGAGATGGTGGCTCCTCCCCCGAGTCGGAGATGGTGGCTCCTCCTCCCCCGAGTCCGAGATGGTGGCTCCTCTTCCCCCGAGTTCGAGATGGTGGCTCCTCCCCCCGAGTCCGAGATGGTGGCTCCTCCCCCGAGTCCGAGATGGTGGCTCCTCTTCCCCCGAGTCTGAGATGGTGGCTCCTCCCCTGAGTCCGAGATGGTGGCTCCTCTTCCCCCGAGTCCTAGATGGTGGCTCCTCTTCCCCCGAGTCTGAGATGGTGGCTCGTCCCCCGAGTCCGAGATGGTGGCTCTTCCCCCGACCCCGAGGAGATTCTGGTCTCCCAATCCAGGGGGGATTTTTCACTCTTCCAAGGGGAGATTTCCACTCTTCCAGCAGAGAAGAGTGTGTTTCCAGTCATCCAGGGGAAGATTTCGACTCTTCCAGCAGAGAAGAGTGCATTTTTCTGTCATCAAGGGGAAGATTTCCACTCTTCCAGCAGAGAAGAGTGTAGTTTCCAGTCATCCAGGGGAAGATTTTCACTCTTCCAACAGAGAAGAGTGTATTTTTTAGTCATCCAAGGGAAGATTTCCACTCTTCTAGCAGAGAAGAGAGCATTTCCACTCATCCAGAGGTTATTTTCCACTCTTCTTGGGGGATATTTCTACTCATCCAATCATCCAGAGAGCAGAATTCCACTCATCCAGAGTGCATTTTCCACTCTTCTCAGAGGGGGTCTCCAGTCATCCAGAGTGCATTCTCCACTCTTCTTGGAAGAAATCTTCAGTCATCTAGAGGGACCTCCACCAGTCATCCAGACATCCAGAGAGGTCTCCTCCAGTCATCCAGAGGGTATTTTCTGCTCTTCTCGAGAACGATTTTCTGCTCTTCCAGGGGGACATTTTCACTCATCCAAAGAGGAAGTTTCCACTCATCCAGAAGAGGATATTTTCACTCTCCTCGGTGGAATCTTCCACTCTTCCAGAGGAGTATTTTCTGCTCTTCTCAGGGGGAGATTTCCTGCTCTTCCAGAGAGTATTTCCACGCCTTCTAGGGGGGTATTTTCACTCATCTCAGGGGCAGATTTTCTGCTCTTCCAGAAGGTATTTTCACTTATCTCAGAGGGAGATTTTCTGCTCTTCTCGGGGAAGATTTTTTGCTCTTCCAGAGAAGGGAGCATCTTCTGCTTATCCAGGGGAAAGATTTCCACTCTTCTAGCAGATAAGAGTGTATTTTTCAGTCATCCAGGGAAAGATTTCCACTCTTCCAGCAAAGAAGAGATTATTTTCTGCTCTTTCGGAGGCCATTTTCTGCTCTTCCAGAGGAGATATTCTGCTCTTCCAGGGGAGATTTTTTGCTCTTTCAGAGGCCATTTTCTACTCTTCCAGAGGAGATATTCTGCTCTTCCAGGGGAGATTTTTTGCTCATCCAGAGGTCATTTTTCACTGTTCCCGGAGGAGATTTCTACTCATCTAGTCATCCAGAGAGCAGATTTCACTCTTTCAGAGGATATTTTTTGCTCTTCTAGAGGGAGATTTTCTGTTCTTCTCAGAGCAGATTTCCATTCATCCAGGAGGTCATTTTCTACTCTTCTCAGAGGAGATTTTTAATCTTCCAGAGGACATTTTTCACTCTTCTCAGAGCAAATTTTCATTCATCCAGGAGGTCATTTTCCACTCTTCCAGAGGACATTTTTCACTCATCTCGGAGTACAATTCCACTCATCCAGGGAGGCCTCATCCACTCATCCTCCAGTCATCCAGAGGGTATTTTTCGCTCTTCCAGCTGGGATATTTTCTACTCATCCTAGAGAGCATTTCGCCTCGTCCTGAGAGGACTTTTTCGCTCATCCAGAGAGGATATTTTCTGCTGACCCCAAAGGACTTTTCTGCTCATCTCGGGGGATATTTTCTGCCCACACCGGAGGGCCTTTCTGCTCATCCAGGGAAGTTCCTCTAACACTCTTTATTGCTTATTCTAATCATGAATGCTAAGTGCATATCATTTATTTAGCAACTCACTATAAAATGTTATTTGCACGCGAATTGCGTTTGCATATCTGCTGTGGTTGAGCCTGAAAATTATGGACATGCGTATTATTGAAAGTTATGACTGTTGATTTCTGTTGATATTAGAATTGCATGACTTTTAAATATTAGCGGATCTACATGACTTTTGACTTGTGATGTGTTGAATATTATGACTTGTGTTGCTTGTCAAAATGAGTTTTTTGCTTCCGGTGCCGAGCATTCTGCTCGATGATTCTGAGAAGACCTTGTGACCTCGTGCCAAGGATATGTGAATCCGAAATTAAGTTGCCAAAACCCACAGACCATTCTGTGGGGGCCCGGTTCTAAGGACCTATTGAATATTTTGTTCAGGATCATGAGAAGACCTTGTGCCCTCGTGCCAAGGGTATGTGAAGATGGAATTAGGTTGTCTGAGGGCCCGATTCCAAGTGTGAAGACAGAATTAGGTTGCTTGAGGGCCCGGTTCCGAGTGTGAAGACGGAATTGGGTTGCCTGAGGGCCCGATTTCGAGTGTGAAGACAGAATTAGGTTGCCTGAGGGCCCGATTCCGAGTGTGAAGACGGAATTAGGTTGTCAGAGGGCCCGGTTCCGAGTGTGAAGACGGAATTAGGTTGCAATAACCCACGGACCATTTTGTGGGGGCCCGGTTTCGAGGACCCACGGATTATTTTGTCCGGGGTCATATGCCGATGATTCTACATGTTCTCGAGCGCCTGGCTCGATGATTCTACATGTTTTTGAGCTCTTCATCTCGATGTCGAGCTTACGCGCTTGATGTTTTGGAGCTCCCTTATTTATGTTTCCGAGATTATTCGCTCGATGCTGGGCTTACATGCCCGATGATTTTTGGGCTCTCCATTCTATGTTTTCGAGCATTCCCCTCGATGGTTTTCTGCCTTTTGGTTTATATTTTCGAGCAAATTCATTTGATCCCGAGCTTACATGCTCGATAGTTATCTGCTCTCTTGTGTATGACACCAAGCTTATTCGATCATTTCTGAGCTTCCATGCTCGAGGTTTTCTGAGCGCTCGCGCATGTTTCCGAGCTTCCATGCTCGATGTTGTCTGAGCGTTCGCGCATATTTTTGAGCTTTGCGCTCGCTGTTTTGGAGCTTTCTCGCTCCTTATTTTCGAGCTTGTCGCTCGATGTTTCAGATCTCCCTCGCTCCTTGTTGTCGAGCGTTTCGCTCGATGTTTCGAAGCTCCCTCGCTCCTTGTTCTCGAGCTTTGCACTCGTGGTTTCGAAGCTCTTTCGCTCCTTGTTTCCGAGCTTTTCGCTCGCTGTTTCGGAGCTCCCTCGCTCCTTGTTCTCGAGCTTTGCGCTCGTGGTTTCGGAGCTCTTTCGGTCCTTGTTCCCAAGCTTTTCGCTCGTTGTTTCGGAGCTCTCTCGCTCCTTGTTTCCGAGCTTGTCGCTTGATGTTTTGGAGCTCTCTCGCTCCGTGTTTTCGAGCTCTTCAGCTCGATGCCCAGCATTCTACTCGAGGGTTTTCTGCTTTCTTGTTTATGTTCCCGGGCATGTTTGCCCGATGTCGAGCTTACGCGTTCAATGTTCCCAGGCCTGTTTGCCAGATGCCGAGCTTATGCGCTCGAGGATTTTGAGCTATGTCGCTCTATGGTTTCGAGCTTACCTGCTCGATGTTCTGGATCCCTCCATTCTACAGTTCCGAGCCTACGCGCTAGAAATTCTAGATTCTCTCACTCTACGATGACGTCTTAGCTCAGCCGGTAGAGCACATGGTTGATGCTTCTGAGTCTGCCCATTCAGTGGTACCCAGATTTTGCACAGAGCTCAGGTTCCTGCGAGAAGCCTGCACAGACTAATTTTCAGTAAAATTATATTTTTACTGAAAACTGGGAGACTTAGTGTTGAGACATTATAGCGCAGCCCAGCCCGCAGGCCTAGGCCCACCTCCAGGTCCTGGTCCAGGACCATCAAATAGAGGTACTATTTCCTAGATGAACTCCCTGACACGGCGTCTTCCCGAGAAGCTGGTTACATCATCGGAGTGACGGTCAGAGCGCCTTGGACATTCTGCCCGAATCTGCTGCTCAGAGGACCTCCATCGAGTTATCCGCAGCCAACTCGCACTCAGACTTGCGGACACTCGGGGTATGCTAGTCCTCGTCATTCTATCACTTGGTGACACCGAGGCTACCACCTACTGCATGAAGATCTCCCGAGAGCCAGGGGATTTCACTCTCGGGAGAGCTGGAAGCTTCACTCTGAGGTACAGACATTGGGACATTCGGGGATGACGTGGCACAGGCGCATCATTACGGTGAGACCCTACGCATTTCTTACAGCCGCCCTATGCTTTCTTGGGACTGCCACCTTGCCAGTTCAGCCTGCCAGCTCACCATCTCCTCTATATTATCACCATCCCTTTCCCGTCAAAGAACTATGTGTGACTTGATCCCGCCACCAAAGAAAGAAGAGAGAGAAGCTCAAAAGAATCAGAAGAGAGAGAGACAGAAGAACCAGAAGGAGGAAAAGGAGAAAAGAGAGAGGAAAAGGAGTACGTAGGCAGCTTGGGTCTCTCCCAAGTCCAGTCCCAAACACACCCAAAAACCGATCAACCACCACACCTCCGCCGTACGTGTGGTCCGTGTATTTTGCAGCCTCAAACCGAAGAGAAGAAGAAGAAAAAATCTGCTGGTGTAGGAAAGGTCGTCGTGACTTTATCTTGCATCAACATTATTATTATTATTATTATTATTATTATTATTATTATTATTACTATAGTTTATAAAATTAATTATAAAATTATTATTTAATTTTATTATTAAAGTTTTAGCTTGGGTTCATTTGGCATGTGCATTCAACTCTCAAAAAGGCTTAATACCAAGGGCATAACTTTTTCAAGGACTAACCTAGGTTGTGGAGTCTGGGCTGCCACATAAAAAATTATTAAAGTCCTTATATTTTTATGCCATAAACATATGGTTAAATACAATATATATTTTCTTTTTATTATAATCTTTTATTTCATTCAATTTATATAGTTAAAAGTTACCAATACATATTTTTTTTAAATATATTCATTAAACTATGTTATAATTGTTTTTCACTTTTGTTAACATAAAAAATGTTATTATAATTAAAATTTATATATACAACAAGTTTTTTAAGTTTAACATTTAATTTTAATTTTTCAACTATTTAAAATAAATAAAAATAAACAAGTAAAATTAGACAAAAAAACTTAATTTATCTTATACTTAATTTATTTAAACAAAAATGATTATTACTTTTTTTCGAAATATTATTTACGTTCTTTAGGTTTTTAAAGAATAAATTAACCTTTATTTTTGGTAACTTAATTATTTTATTCTTATGATTGGATTTAAATTTAAGTCAAATAAATTAATTTGATTTAGTTTTAAATTTATAAAATTTAAAAAAAATTATTTAACATAAAACAACCATTATCCTTCTAATCTTAAAGAGTCCACTTGCTAATCTAATTTGTATGTAATAAGGATCAAATTGACTATTAAATATTTAATTATTAGTCACAAAGGGTCATTTTTTTAATTGGCCTCTTACATAACAAGGTATAATTTACTCTCATAACTTATTTTTTAATCAAATCTACTTCAAATGTTACTTCAAATGATACTTCAATAGCTAACCTATGTCATATGACTATAAATAAAAATAAAGGGCAAATTGGTAAAAACAGAAAAAACAAAAGATTGGATATGCGGGGTATCGATCCCGGTACCTCTCTCATGCTAAGCGAGTGCTCTCTACCATTGGAGCTACATCAATTATTATACAGTAAGTCACAGTAACATTCAACCCGCACCCATTCGGATCTGAGTCACTCGTAAGGGCCCGCGAAACCGTTGATAAACCAACGAACATCTTGCTAAACCCATCTTTGACTAATGGTCTCTTCTCTCCCAGACTTACCAATAGTCTTACAACAACTACAATACCTTATTCTCATCCTCATTTCTCCCACAGAGTTGCTTGTTCTCTTCAGAAGCCTGATTCTTCTTCTTCTTCTTGTTCGCCGCTCAACCGCAGAGACTTTGTATCACAAACAGCTACATTAACATTATCTTTATGTGCTATCAGTCTTTATCAGCAACCACCCGCATACTCAGAAGAACCTCTCTCTTCCTGGGAAAGAGTTTACCTTCCTATTGATCCTGGGGTTGTTCTTCTTGATATTGCTTTTGTCCCAGATGACCTGAATCACGGTATGTTTATTTTATATCGTATTATTTAAAATTCATTCTCTTTTTTATTATTTTGTTTGAATATTTTTATATTTATTGATATCGTTATTGTTGTTGTTATTATTATTATAGGCTTCGTCTTGGGAACCAGGCAAACTATATTGGAGACGAAGGATGGTGGAAAAACTTGGGTTCCACGTTCAATACCCTCTGCCGAAGAGGAAGACTTTAACTATAGATTTAATTCCATTAGCTTCATGGGAAAGGAAGGATGGATTGTGGGTAAACCTGCTATTTTACTGTATACTTCTGATGCTGGAGATACGTGGGAAAGGATACCATTAAGTGCTCAACTTCCAGGAGATATCGTAATATTTTCAACTTTCAACAGCAAATGCTAATGCCAAGATAGAGAAGGAAAGGAAGAGACTCAATTCCTTATGTTCATTACTATTTGCAGGTTTATATAAAGGCCACCGGAGAGAAAAGCGCAGAGATGGTTACTGACCAAGGTGCTATTTATGTTACTTCGAACAGGGGCTATAACTGGAGAGCTGCTGTTCAAGAGACTGTTTCTGCTACCCTTAACAGGTTAATTTAATTCTTCTTTAATCTCTTATTCTAATCGCAATTACTCGTTTTCCAATGTTTGGTGGAATATATCTGGGTTCCCAGCTTTGTTCGGAGGAAGGAATCTTTGGTTGATTTTGTACAAAAGTGACCGGAATAGCCAATATATCAATAAATACGCAAAGCATAACAGCAGATGGCTTTAAACAAGCGAGAAATTCACATACCTTTATTGCTTTTGCAGAACAGTTTCTAGTGGTATTAGTGGTGCAAGTTATTACACAGGAACTTTTAATACTGTTAATCGCTCTCCAGATGGAAGTTATGTTGCTGTATCAAGTCGTGGTAACTTTTATTTGACTTGGGAGCCAGGGCAGGTATGTTTCTTCTCTTGCATACCATGTGGTTTCCTATATACAAATATTAAAATGTAGTGATATTGCCATGCATTTCTGAAATAATGATCATTGGGATCATGATAAAGTATAACCCTCTGCTTACTGCAAGAATAGCTTCAAAATAGAATCCTTATAAATAAAAGTTTTTTGCTGATCTGTAATTTGTATATATGCAACCTTCACTTTTGCTGATCCGTATCAGCTACTCACTGGGAACAACAAAATGTTTTTATCAACACATAATCAATGTTAGCAGTTTAATCTGTTAGTGATTTTGCAAAGCATAGAGAGTATTGCCATTCGAAACTGAGTTTACTTAATAACTATAAGCGTGTAGTGAAGATTTTCTTGAGTTGCCATGACATTCCTTCTTTATTCTTATGAAATTAAAGTGTTATATTAATACTTATTTGTAAGTAAAATTTGCTTGAATGTATTATACTTTATAAATAGTGCATAACATTGTTAAAATGCAATGTGAGAGTGAAATTGTTGATTTCTACATCAGAAAATAGTTGAAGAAATAATGAACTTGGATACAAGAGATGTTCTAAATTTTTGCTGTTGTTGATGACGTAACTTCTTTGTATCTGTGATCCTTTGTTGAAAGCTAAATTTGAATGGTAAAACCTATTATTACTAATTGTTTTACTTTCTTTTATCATCATGCTTTGAGTGTCATTATTGCCTTTTAAGCACTTAACCAGCCTCATTTATTTTAAATATCCCCAAAATTTGCCCTTAAAATATCAGCAGCCCTCTTATTTCAGAAGACCATTGTTCTAATGGCATTCTTATCCTAGGAAAAATGATAAAGATAGAAAACAACGGCTCTCGCACAATGTTTGTTGTTCTAATAGTTTCTCATTACTATTGTGATTATCCAGTATTATTGTATAGTCAACAGCAGCTTTCACATTCAATTTCTTACATTTAGTGCCACCAATCCCAGGGGAAGTCTAAAGTTCTTTCCACAGAACAACATCGTTTTATTACTGCTGGATTCTCTTTTGTGGGAAGTAATTTCAAGTTTTGGTTAGAATCAATGCTTCAAGGAAAACCTACTGATACTTTTCAAATTATCATGTAATGGAGAAGCTTGATAAAGGATTTGATTGGTTGAGATACATCATATGTTCAGAATTAGATATCAGAGATTTGATATGGTTTGATGTAATTTTGGATATAAGAGTTTTAACATATACAAACTTTAGATTTTTAAAAACTTGTAGAATTTTTTTAGATGCTAGTAATCTTATGTTGTTTCTGCTGTAATGTTGTCTTATCATAAGCAGATCGATACATTATCTTCTTTTCTTCATTTTATTTGTTTTTTTTTACTACCGTAGGCATTTTGGCAACCACATAACAGGGCAGTTGCAAGAAGAATCCAGAACATGGGATGGCGGTCTGATGGTGGCCTTTGGCTTCTCGTTCGGGGAGGGGGGCTTTATCTCAGCAAGGGTACAGGAGTAAGTATATGTGAGAATATTTTACTTACTGTACCCATAAATTGTAATTATCATGAAAGAATGTTCATGATGTGCATTTGTTGATTTTGACGACTTAAATAATCTAGAGCCTAAATTCCCTATATGGACATCAAGGGATGCATTTGCCTCGGATCATGTTAGATTAAATTTATGAAAATAGGTCTTGGGTACAGAAATTTTCCAAAAATTAAAAAAAAAAAAGGGAAAAAGAAAGAAAGAAAGAAAATGTTTAGTTAATAAGAAGCAAAGAGGAAGAGGGAAATGAAAATAGGCATGTCGACAATATTGTTACTTCTTCACATTTATGTAGCAAAAGCAAGATGTGCACTAACCATTTATGGGTGAAGGCAGAAGGAAGAAACACCAAAAGCACAAATGACATAAAAATAAGAGATTTTATTTTTATCTTTTTTTCTTACTTTTCTTTACCTAAGAAAAGTTTGAATTTAATAGTTCTTCTGTTTGGAAAAAATCTCATTTTAGACACATACCAATGAGGTTTGCCTATATCATCGTCTTCTTTCTCTTTATTTCCCTTAAAGCTTGCAATTCAAACATACGGTTGTAACTCTACTCAGATCTTGATGCTGTTAACAGTATCACTTAGTCAAGCCTTGATACTCTGCCAGCATCAACTTTTGTAATTCTAGATGAATTAGATTGGTCTTTTCTGTTCTAGTTTAACTGAAAGATCTTTCTATGTGTAATTCACTTCAGGTCTTCTGCAAATCTTTTTGGTATTCTTTTAGACTATCAGTCATATTTATAAAGCAGTTAAGCAGAAACTGTGGTTAAGATAATAGTTTTAGTCATTCATTTAAGAGGTCATAAATTTTTTCGTAGTATATAGACAAGTTGTGTGTACATATATATATATATATATATATATATATATGTCAGGCTCCCTTGACTTAAAGAATGACAAAAATTTTCATCCATTAGATTTGTGCAAACCTGAGTTGGTAACATTAAGTTCTGCCCCTTGACTTTAGATCTCAACCATTAGATTGCTTAAATACAATGGATGAAAAATTTATATCTAGATTTAAGTTAAAACTTGAAGTTAAGATCCTAACCCTCTGTCTCTATATCTATTTTCATTATTCTATACAAGGTCCTGTTGTTAGTTCCCTTTAAAAATCTATACTAGCATACACTTCTTGTCATTGATAGCAACTTGATATTTTACGAGCATACATTTCTTGTCATTGATATCAACTCGATATTTTATCTCCTTTTACTTATTGTTAGAGTACTGCTGGTTTTTTATGTTTCAGCTAACTGAAGAGTTTGAAGAAGTCCCTGTACAAAGTCGTGGTTTTGGCATTCTTGATGTTGGGTACCGTTCAAAGGTAAGAGCTCTGTCAATGAATGGTGGTAAGAGCCTTTTTGGTGAGTCCTTGTGGGGTGACATGATGTACCATTTTCAGGTTGCATATTTCGTCTTAAGATAATTTACAGGTCTCATGGCATGTTGGCTCAACTAAGCTTTTTAATGGGTCAGCAATGTACTCAGCATTTAGGGAGATTTAGAAAATCCTCATTTTCTTTCTTGACAATAATGAACTTTAAATTATGCTGAAAATATCATGAGTTCTAAGTTGCTACATGTCTTGCTTTTGATGGACCATTAGTATAATTTCATTCTGGGTTCATGACACTGTAGTTTTTACAATAATATTTGTACCAAATTCTTCCTAAGGCGTTTAGAGGTAACTTTTAAATTATGTTTTGTTTTGTTTTTTTGTCTAAACAAGTAACATTGAGCTGGGATGCATGCAAGTAGATAGAACTGAAATACCAAATTTTTAAGGGAACAATTTCAATGAGCACTCCAATGGAATTTACTTGAATTGAAAATTGAGTAGGCCTTATTGTGATGGAATTAATAGTAGTTTTACCATCTTGAATAAAATGAAGATTACAAAATTACAAGGCTAAAAGCTTCAAAATAGACATTTGAGTAGTATTATAACATTTGCTTGTGTTTACCTTCCCAACTTCTATTAATAATATTACAAGGGATGGCCTTGTTCTGTTACTGTAACAAAATGTAGGCTTATAGTTAGAATTTCATGAACACAAGCTTTCTGTTTGTATGTAGGATGAGGCTTGGGCAGCTGGTGGTAGCGGGATTTTATTGAAAACCACCAATGGTGGTAAGACATGGATCCGAGACAAAGCAGCAGACAACATTGCTGCAAATCTTTACTCAGTGAAGTGAGTATCCTATTATTTTTTCAATTGATTAACACACCTTCAACTATAAAATTTAATTCCACTAGATGCAATTTCTCCTGCATTTCTATATTGTCATTTTATTTTATTTTTTATTAATTCAGCATTTTTCTTATGGTTTATATTAGACTAATGCTAGAACTATAGCTAAGGACCAGACATTAGCAGTTAAAGACCCGTAGTAATGGATGTCATCACATGAAATCTAGTTTTAAGCAACTAAGTAAAGGTATTTGAAGAGAAGTTTTACCAGGTTTTTTCACGTTAATGTCATCCGATTTAACGTCATATGGATCCAAGCGACCAAGAAAGAAGCTCAAAGACCCAACATTAACATTAAAGACAATTGTTAGAAGTTTTAGAAAAATTCCAACAATTACAAAATAAAAGTGATTGTTGGTCATGCCTGTATGTCCCTAGCACCACAAGACCGATGCTTCAATTTGTATTTTGTTTGTGCTCCATGTGTAGATGGTGAAGACAAACTATAAGCCAAAAGGTAAAACATATTCAAAGTGTCAAATCATTTTTTGCTTGTTTCACCTGGGGTTTAATTGTTTGCTTTACAGGTTCATCAACGAAAAGAAAGGTTTTGTGTTGGGGAATGATGGAGTTTTGCTTCAATATCTAGGATGATGTGCAAGGTTTATATACAGGTAATTAATCAAATTCTGCCTTTCAGATTTCCTGGGATAATTTTTAGGCTTTGTTTGGTACTATAGTGTAGTGACTTTAAGACTGATTTGAGATAAAAATTTTAAATATTAAATATTGATATAAAAATATATAAATTTCACTAAAAGTTAATGGTATTAAATATTTTTTTTTAATTTCCTTTAAATCACAGCACAAACACTACAATCCCAAACGAAATCTAAGAGACCCATATGAAACAATTCAATTCAAAAGTTTATTGAAATGGTATTGACATTGTTTTTCCAAAAATTGATTTGCTAAAGCTAGGGCAATAGCAATTTGCAATGCTTTCTTATTTTGGTGAAGGTTGACATGTCCATGTTTGTAATTACAGGTCTGTGATGATTGCAATTTTGTATAGCTATACCATGATTTGACAATGGATGCCTTAAAAGAGGGATTTTTTTTATTCATTTGTATTTTATGGGACATGCAACTTCTAAATTTAAATTACTTGCGAATTTATTATATTATATTACGTGCCTTGTATTTTCACCAACTTTTTTACAAATTGTTACAAGACAATAATTCAAATTCCTCTCCAACACTGTGTGAGTGGGAGTTGAATGTCAAGACCTCACTCCAAGAAAATTTAGTAAAACAAATTAGCAACCACGGAATTTAAACAATCATTTGCAAAAGAAAAACCACGCCTTAAATAATATTAGTAGCTAACGTTATATAACCATTAAGACTGACTTCACAGAAATTTCTTCAAGAAAATGAGTGCTTTCAGTGTGAGCAATGACCATAACAGAAAGTAAATTCTTCAAAAGCTTAAATAATAATGGTGTTGCTGAAGCTTACGAAAGGGATAATAAGAATAGGCCTTTATATTTTGACCTAATTACCACTTATTTCCATTATCTTTTAAAAATACCAGTTATCCAGTCATTCTATTAACTGTTAATTTTCAAAAGTTCTGATTAATTTTTAGCCAATTAGCATACCTCTGACCATCGTTCTACATCAATTGTTATCTCACAGCGGCAACTGTCCAACAGATACTCTCCGCCAGAGATTACCTTTCCCTAGCCTCACTAAATTAAAAGGATGTTAAAAGGTGTTTTAACAGTAACAACAAATCACCCTCAATGACGGCTGTTTGAGGACACAGTCTAACACCCATCTCACAAATGAGGGTGATTAAAACAAGTTAAGACACTATCTTATCAACTACAAAACTTTCTTATTCCCAACACATCATAGGACACAGTCTACTACTTTGCTTCTTTAACCTATGACTAGAATAATAAATTAGAACTGAAGTAGTGTAATATCACTGCTATCTATGAATCGAACACAAGTATAATATAAGTTGCTGCACCTGTTAGCACTTGCTTTTCAGCCTTCATTGATTTCAATCCATTTTCAATACCAAACCTTCACTGAATTAGCTCCATCTTCTGCGGTCCTCCTCTTCATCCACAGGAGTATACCATGCTGGTCGTCTCTTTAAATTGCTCAACCTGTAGTTCAATAGCACTTCTTCATCACAAAGTGCCTTAGTAGCCACCAGAACAAGAGTCTTCAGAACTGGAGTGCCCAAGCCCCTATCACTTGAACTCCCCCATTTGAACCAAAAGGTACCAAATTTCTTCATACTTACTTCCTCTGCATTTCCAAATGATATGTTTGGAATATAGGCTCTCATGTCTTTTTCAGTCAATGGAAAGTCATATGGGCAAACCATGACGTTCGGGACCATACCCTTTGCCGGGTGGTTTGCAAAATGAGCAAAAGCAAGGGGATTTCTCCTCTCCAACCTCTCACCACCATTCCCCACTCGGGTACTTTGCATAGGCTTACTTAGCAGTTTCCAGAGTCGGTCTGAGCCTTTTTCAGCACCTTCTATGTTTGGCCTTATTTCAGGCAGTGTCAAGCCATCCCACACTTCACGTGTTTCACTCCCAAAACCCCAAGGCTGGGCATTGATCACAGTCCCATCATACCTAGTGATCAAATATGTATTCTGTGCATCAACTCTTGGGTATCCAGGAATATAACGATAATAAGCAGGGGAATATATTACACCAGGATAAATGGCTATAACAGCACCAACATTGGCTTCACCGCATAAAAATAAACCTTGGCCAGCTTCCTTGTGGGGTATTTGGGATGGTTGGACATCAATTGTATAGCCAATGACATCCTTCAATCTCTGTGACAGTTCTGAGCGTTTTAGTGGCCTTGTCTCAGATACAACTGCACTGAAAAGTCATCAGTAATCAGAATAAAAGAATAGCAGAGCTCCATAAAAATTAACTCATTCTGTTTAACACCTAAATACAAGCTGGGGAAGGAAGCTGCATGACCATTTTAATGTAAATGAACAATAAGCATTTACATGATACTTATATCACGCAATATGTATAAATATGTGCAATATTTGCTTCCTATTTTTCTGTTTTGCATAACTGCATTGCTTTAGTCAAGTGGCCTATTTTCATCATAAGAGTAAAATGGTAACGCTTCAAACAGCTAATCTCTAGCACCTGAACTCCTGAGCTTGCTCGGATGAATAAAGTAGTTTCAATTTATAAATACAAAAAATCATTACTCCCTAACAATTCAACAAAAAAAAATGGTCTAAAAATTAAAAAATGGATTCAAAGATACCGAATGTCCCAGTGTGTGCCATATGCAATTATGTAAGTATCTGCTCATGAAACGATCCCAGAAAGAGTTTTACAAAGCTGATAAACAAATGTCATATGAAAACTCACCAGGAGAGTTAGTAGGTGTGGCACTCTTGCCAACAGCAAAACTGAGACCACTTTTGCGATGAGACGTTGCATTTGATTGTGTTGATGACTCAATGAATTCATCTTTCTCTACCTTATCTGGAAGTAGAATTTTATCCATAGCCGTGCAGAAACTTGTAATCTGGGAATGAATATTTTCTTGTACTTGCTTCTGTTGATCAGCAACAGAGGCTTTATTAGCCATGTCAATAATTTCCTCGGCATCTGCCTCATCAGCTTCCCTTCCCAATCGATTGTAACTGAACAATGCAATTAATTAATAGCTTTAAAGGTGGAGGAACAAAAGAAAAACCATGAAACCATTATTTACAGAGAAAGAGCATAAAGTATTTTACCAAAAAAATTTCCAAAAAAAAAAAAAAAAAGGAGTTTTCATCGGGTGTAGAATCGGACCGATCTATCTTTATTGTCCTACCTCAAATATATCACATTGGGTGTAGAATCATACCGGGTAAGTAAGAACCACTATAAACCTATACTATTCAACAATAAGCAAAAGCTCCGTAGCTATGTGAAATAAGGGCTAAAATATTGAACATTAATTAAAAACGAGTGAGTTTAGCTTAAGTGAAAACCAGCCATATCAAGCACGACCGCGGTTGAAGGAATCCGATAATGGGCAAGGAAAGTATTTTAAATTAAAATGAAGATTTCATGAACCCATCCTATTCACAAATCAAACCATAAAAAATGACTCTAGATTACATGGAAACTGAGAGAGTTATGAAGCCCTACTCTACCTTGTATACAGGAAGAGACGATTCATGTCATCCTCAAATTGCAGCTGCCTTGGATTCTTAGCAAAAGCAAAAGTTGGACTTTTTGCAAGAATTTTCACACCCTGGACATACAAATGAACAAACAACGCTCAAATTCATTGCAATCAAACTACGACGCAATACCTCTTATATATATGATAGAGCAGTAGATAACAGAGATACCCACCTCTTGAAATTTCTGAAATAGGAATGCCATTCTTCAGTTCGCCTCGCTTCACAATGCTCGCCTGCTTTAAACTGTGCCCATTCACTGCACCTTCCAAGACAAAAGTAAAAGTCCCGTTTCGAAGCCAAGCCGGGTCTCCATAAGTCGAAACCCATGCCCGGATTTGAACTCGAGTATGGATTTAATAATCTCTTCCGTAACCATACCACTTGTCAAGACAGGCTAGGGTGCCTTTGTAGGCCTTTAAGCCATGCCTGGCCTCAGCCCAAGACCAACTTTTTGACCCAACAAAAAATAGTAAATGATTTTTTTACATTTTTTAAATAAAATTTTTATTAGAATATATTTTAGAGTATAAATTGACCTATCTATTTTTATTTTGTAATATCTATTTTTAATTTTCTATCAAAATTAATTTCAACAAAGATCTTTATTTTTATAATTTATTAACATTAAAATGATTTTAATTACACATTCAAATGTGTAATATACACTAAAATTACTTTAAAAATTATTCTTTAGAATTTTATAGCCAAATCATGATAGTTTCTCAAAAAACTTATAGAAAAAAAGTGTTATAGAGCATATAGATATATATAGAATATGAAAGATTTCTTCTTACTTTTAAATTGACTTGTAATATGAAAGCTTATAATATATCGATCTATCTATCTATTTGATAAACACTCAATCCCTCTTCAATAGGGGTGTCTTATTATATTTGATCAAATTATTCTCAATTTATGATGTTAGCAAAAAAAATAAATGTTTATGTAAAAGAGTAAATTAAGAGTCATCCTTATTTTAGAAAAATAATAAATCTCATTAGATAATCTTTATTTTAGAAAAATAAGTATTATTGTTAGAGAATAATTATATAGTATAATGTATGATAAAAATATTTATCATACTTAACATAAAAATAATTTTATTCAATCTTCCCTTTTAATACACTCAAAACCCACATTCTAAACATAGGATATTAATGTTAAATTATTTATTAATAGTGTACAAAAGTTAATTAATAAAACAACTGAGATAATTTCGATAAATAATATTATAGATACAAATTTATTCATATAAATTACCATGATATGATATAATTAGAAGAAGATGATGATCATTTATTTTCAACCCATCAACACTATGTTCATTTGTGTTTTTTGTTTACATATGATGATATTATTTAATATTTAATTAATGGCTAGATCTTTTAGAATAAGTGCATGTTAAGGTCTTG
>JAVXUL010000012.1:12609725-12620562 GCA_035590515.1 Trichilia minutiflora | reverse complement strand
AGAAACCATTAAAACCAATCAAATCACACTTGCCCACACCCCACATACCCAGAAAGAGAGAGGGACACAAACTTTCAGCTCACCAAATCAAAGCTAATTTGAGCCTCAATATTACACGCCAAGAAAACACTTGTACCTATCAACAATATCATTCATTTCCCCATATAACGCATGAGCTATGTACAAGCGCACCCCAATTGCATTTCCTATCAACCAAACACCATGATCAACCCTAACTCTAATCTCACTTCCTTCTCCTCCTCCGACAAACTTACCGGAAACTTTGTTTCCTGGCCACTCTTTTTCTTGCATGATGTCCAAGTTTTGGAGTTATTACTTGCTCTCTTTGTCTTCATTGCCATACATTCTCTAAGGCAGAAGAAACGTTATGGTTTACCCATATGGCCAATTCTAGGCATGTTGCCATCTCTGGTTTCCGGTCTTCAGGGCAACATGTATGAATGGATTACGGATGTGATTATCCAACAAAATGGTACGTTTCGATTCAAAGGTCCGTGGTTTAGCAGTCTCAATTGTGTAGTAACTTCTGATCCTCGTAACCTAGAGCATCTTCTCAAGACTAAGTTCCCTAACTTCCCCAAAGGCCATTATTTTCGCGATACAGTTCGTGATCTTCTCGGAGATGGAATATTCAGCGCCGATGATGAAACGTGGCTCCGGCAAAGAAAGACTGCGAGCATTGAGTTTCATTCAGCTAAGTTCCGGCATATGACGACTGAATCATTGTTCGAGCTCGTCCATTCTAGGCTCTTACCAGTCCTAGAAAACTCAGTTAACAGCACAATCTCCATTGATCTACAAGACATACTGTTGAGGCTAACTTTTGATAACATTTGCATGATAGCATTTGGAGTTGACCCTGGTTGCCTGCGTTTAGGATTACCAGAAATCCCATTTGCTAAAGCCTTTGAAGATGCCACTGAATCCACAGTTCTACGTTTCGTCACTCCAACTTGTGTATGGAAAATGATGAGATATCTCGATTTGGGGAACGAGAAGAAGCTGAAAAGATCGATAAAGAGTGTCGATGAGTTTGCCGAAGAAGTCATTCGGACAAGAAAAAAGGAACTCTCCAATCAAACTACTGATAACAAGCTGCAGAGATCTGATATCTTAACTGTGTTTATGAGGTTAAGAGATGACAACGGTCAACCGTATTCAGACAAATTTTTGCGTGATATCTGTGTGAATTTCATTCTTGCTGGAAGAGATACTTCTTCTGTAGCATTGAGCTGGTTTTTCTGGTTACTTGATCAGAATCCAGCAGTAGAAGAGAAAATTTATGAAGAGATATGCAGGATCATTGGTGAAAGAGAAGAAGATAAAAGGAAAGAGACTCCACTGGTGTTTAAACCAGAGGAGATAAAGAAGATGGATTACTTGCACGCTGCTTTATCTGAAGCTCTAAGATTGTATCCTTCAGTTCCTGTAGATCACAAGGAGGTATGCGTAATTTTCATATACTTTTATGCATTGATTAACATTATTTCTATCTTTATGATTTTATCATTGAATGATTCATTTAGTTTCCATATATAATCCAATCATAACAAAATCGAATTAATTGAGCTTTAAGGTTTAATTTTGTATTATTGCAAATTAAGAAATGGAGCATGTTCATATCGGTTGTGTTTGAATCATGAATTCTGATTTTGGTATGACGAGTAGTGTTAGATATATAAACTTAGAAACTCAATTATATAAATTGATGTGACAAAATTATACTATTTCTATATATATATATATATATATATCTTAAATTTTCACTAAAATAAAAAATTTACAAAAATAAAAAATAAATTGAGTAATAATAATATAAATCTGTAATATTAATTTATAAAGCAAATTATATAAAACTTTTTTTTTTTCATTTTTGATGGTTGGAGTAGAATTGGAAAAGTGTTTTTTCTTTTAAAATTTGGTCAACTTCTCTTCAGTGTACCTAACTCCGCATAATTGTAGGAATGTAGGTTAAGAATTAGAAATGAAATAAATAGAATTGGAAATAAGTTGATTACCTAAATAGAGACCAAGACCTATATTGATTATATCTATATAAGCCAAACCTTTAATATTGAAATTCTTTGATTTGATAATTCATAGGTAGTTGAAGATGACGTATTTCCAGATGGGACAGTGATAAAGAAAGGTACAAAAGTTATTTATGCCATCTATTCCATGGGAAGAATGGAAGGTATATGGGGAACAGACTGTCGAGAATTCAAGCCAGAAAGATGGTTAAGAGATGGAAGGTATCTGAGTGAGTCTGCCTACAAATTTACGGCCTTCAATGGCGGTCCTCGCCTCTGTTTAGGCAAAGATTTCGCTTACTATCAAATGAAATTCGCCGCCGCTTCCATCGTTTATCGGTATCATGTGAAGGTGGATAGAGAACATCAGGTGGAACCAAAGCTTGCACTGACAATGTACATGAAGCACGGTTTGAAAGTTCATCTATACAAAAGACAGCACCCCCATCAGCTTCATTGATACAACCATTGATTCAGAATTTGATAAACTCTCTGTTGATAGATAAAATAATTTTCAATACAGGCGTAATGTTTTCTTTCATTTTTATATTTTTCTTTTTAATTACAGTGTGGTGTACTATGAAACATGAATCTGATTGTACTAGAATTCATACTGCAGAGTGAAACAGAGGGTTGTATTTCATTATATTAATTTAAATAAAGGGTATTGTATTCTTCACCATATCCAAATTCTTCTGTCATTTTTAATACTCAATTCCAAGAATACGTAAGAACAAGCTTGTTCTAATCGTCAAATTTCGCCAACCCACTTTGCATGAAAAACAGGTGTATGTAATTTTCATGCCTCCTGAGCTCGGTTGTTGGAGTTGCAGCATTGGCGTACAAAAGGAAAATTACAGCAATCAAGCTCTCCCATCCCATTCTTCATAAAACTCCTTCAAAAATTCCTCCATGAACTTGTGCCTTTTCTCAGCCCTTCTCCGCCCGGCCTGATACATCGAAGCATTGCTAAAATTCCCTTCTGTTATATAATATATCACATAGTACTGAACCTAAAATGATGTAATTTGTAACCATGCAAATGCACACCAATATCCATCCATTTACCTCTGTTTTCATCAAATCCTTCAGCTTGAGAAGCTTCTCGTGAAAATGGTTCACTGTTGTCTGCTCCTCTTTCTTCATGTACTGTTCTTTAGACATATCTGAACGAGGCTGAATGGCAGGATCATGAAGTACTCTGTTCCTACTTCCACCAAAGGTAAAGCAACGAGCAATTCCTGAAAATAAATCCAAGGTAACGTTTATTTCAATCTGAACTACAATATCCCTCGTGTATTCAACCAGTTTGCCTGCTAAATTATTTACCAAATCAAATAGAAATAATACATATTATGAACGTCAAATATCAACAAGACTGATTATTTTGCCTCTTCCGGCCTTTGAGGCACAAAACAAATTACAGAAGTAGAAATAGAAAAAGGCAGCTCTTTTCTGTTGAGACCAAGAAACAATATCAATAGCAAAATTTATCTCACAGTATAATTCTTTAAGTTGGTTGAATAGTGCAGGGAAGCCATTATAAGTTTGATTCCATCATACAATCATTAGCCCATGGTCTAAATGATATCCGATAAAAACTATTTATCCGACAGCCATCCCTAATACTAATTTAAATGAGAGAATAATACACGAACACTGGCCTTTATAGGTTGACGCATTTAATAAATCCAAAAATTACCAATAGCACCAATTGCATCTAGACGATCAGCATCTTGCACCACCCCAAACTCTAGAGAAAATTCACAATTAACAAGCCCTGCAAGTTCGTCTTTGAAACCTGAAAATTGGAGTAACTATTGCAACTCAGCTTTCTGCCAGTGCATAACTTAACCAAGTACACATAAAAATAGGCAAAATACTTTGGAAGCTGCAGGCATCAACCACATTACGGTAAGGAAAGTCAGAACAGGTACTATGAATTAAAACAGGTCATTGCTCATGCCAATTCAATTCTAGAAGTTGAAATATGATTGCCTCAGTAGGAGCCCAATCTCTCAAAAAAGAACTTATAGAGAGTTCAGAATTTGGCAGGAAATTACACAGCACTGTAAGAACTGAGACACAAAAATATTAGAAATTCACAACTTAGACAGACTCTATGCATACTAAAGGAAGAGGGAAAATAACCTAGATGCCAACCAAGAAACACAGTTGAAGATAAGTTAGAAGAAAAATGAAACACTGAAATAACTCCAACGGAATAATGTCCCAATGTAGAGATAAAGATAAAAGATAAACTAAACTTTGTGGATAATATTGTAATGTGGCAAGTATATATAAGATGTAATTCACTGTTTTCTTATTTCATTTTGACATCCAGAAGGAATATAACAACATCTACAGGAAAGAAATATGGATTTGATTCATGCATGCTTGGGCAGGGTGTGTAGCCCAGCTTGGTGTCCTTTATATATACAAGTCCAAAAGCAAGTGAGTGAATCAGATGGGAAGAGGTTGTGCAGATGGGAAGGAGAAAACAACAGAATTCACATCAAAATCAATTCTAAAAGGAAGGGAAAATGAATGGAAACTACAGCACGATTATAAATACAGCAGTAAAGTCTCAAAGCTCAACACTATGCGTCTATAATTAAATTACAAGTACAAACTCCTAAATTGCAATATGCATACATATATTTACTTAAAATAACATTGTTATACTCAGCAAATATGTTTCGGTATAGATTATTTTGCTTCTGAAATGTCTTTCCCTGTTATATGTCATACAATTGCATTACAGCTACATTTTCAGACAAGGAATGAAAGTGAATTAGTAATATGATTCTACAATTAACTACAACAAACTAAAAACAACAACAGTTTTAAACATTAGAAACTGCAGATAATTTATGCAATAAATAATGGAAAGAGGTGAGACAAGGAAAAACGAAAAGAAAAAGGGTTGATTGAGTAAATGATTATATTTTCATCTCTTTTCCACAAGAAAGCGCGAAAAACAATTTACTCCCAATAACTTTTGAATATGAAACAAGTTCAGTACACAAGAAGTTTGAAAAGCCAAAAAATGCACCACAAATATAAGAATAAATTACAATAATTGCCAAATATTAAGTTAGAATTACACATATCGCATCATCATATCTGACAGTAAATTTACAAACTTAAACCAATACAAGGAATAAGTAATATGAAATAAAATGTTTTCACATTAACAAGAAAAAGAAATAAAAAGCTCACCCATTTTCTTAATGATATTTAATATTCTCGCCTTCTTGCTTTCTTCTAAACCCTCTTCCTCAAGAAAATTGTCAACAATCTTCTCCTCAGATGGATCTCTACATGCCAAAGCAGAGGCTTGGGAATCAGGAAATGGATAAAAAAGGCAAATTCAATTGGCAGAAAAGGCTTTGGAAAAATAAAAGAAGAAAAGAGAGAGAAACAAAAAAGAAATCATTCCATCAAGCATTATAATGTAAACATAAATAAAACTTCAATCACATAGTTCGTGGAGTCAACTATGAAAGTTGTACATTATCACTCACAACATATGAAAACAATCATGTTACAACATTTCTCAATATCTGCAAGCACTAAACTTTTTCTAAAACCCAAACTTGAGATTTAACTTTCAAATAAATATGCAATCAACTTAATGTGACCATATAGCATGAAAAAGGCAAAACTAGTCAGCTAAAACAAATATCGGAAGTAAATACTATAATTAAGTATGTTCCATTGACGTGTTGGCATATTTTGATGCAAGGTGAAGGATAGAACAAAGGGGTGGAGCCAAGACATTAAAACAAATCCATAAAAGATGTGTATGCTTAGAAAGAGAACTACGAACCTCAAATACTTGTAGTCACCTGCAATAAGCATCCAGGAAATGTAATAATTAGCAATACTAGAAATCTCATAATGCATGACAAAGAAGATAAGAATCAAAAGAATCACAAAAAAAAAAAAAACATGTAAAGTAAATCTTACAAATGATACATGATTGAAGGTTAACTTTAGCCTGAAATGATTAAGAGCACCCAATACAATATAAGAACTAAACAACATGCGCATGCAATATGTTCATGTGTGGTACTCAACTTTCAGATGTACTTTTGTAGAGGAGCATAATCCCATCAACCTACATGTAATGTTGAAGTCAACCAATCCTCAATAGTTCTCCCACTTGAATCCTCTTCTTACATTTGGGTGATCCACAACAATGTATTCTATAAGTTGTTTAAGAAATAGGTAACTTTTTACTACTTCTACTTATATAATTATTAGTCTATCACTTTACATTCAAATTTCCGCCCTTCAAAGGAGATTATGGAAGCATTCGCATATTGTTTAAGCATTCCTAATCATGTCTCACAATTACAATCAATAAACATTGGACCTTGAATGTTAAAGCTTACCCCGATGAGAAAGTAAGGAAATTACCTATATCATGGAGAAGCGCAGCAAGCTCTACCTGTCACAAAAAACAAAGAAAAGTTTAATGGAGAAAAACAACAGCAGAATGAAACGAAACAAAGAAAAGAGAGAGATTTCCAAATAACAAAGCATTGAACAAATGTACAATGGTAACTGTAAGCCATCTAAGAAATCTTCATTATCATACTATACTTTCAACAAAATGTTTTAGATTGTAACAATAACTTGATTACCAACTGATGGTTTGCCTAAACATACAAATCTCAACGACTCAAACAATAAACACATAGTGGAAATGAAATGACAGTTTCAAATGTACTTCAATTTTGAAAAATTAGAGAAATATAAATCATAAACACAGAGAGAGAGAGAGAGAAGGGTTTTGAGATCGATGGATTATACGATTTCCATGGAGTCTGGGTTTGAAGAGAGGCCTTCCTCACGTGCAAGGGAGAGTGCAAGATCCCTCACCCTCCAAACGTGCGAAGCATCGTGTGACGCATCGTTTCCTTTCATGGTCTTTTCGACCAGCTTCTCTGCGTTTTTCACCGTCTCCATTCCCATTTCTTGTACGACAGAAAGGGGTGCGGGATGATTAAACAGCGGGGATTTAACAAAAAGAGAACACAATAGTATTTATCCAAAACCTATAACAAAATTTCAGATAAAAATAACCTATTTTATTATTATTATTATTATTATTTTTAAATAAAAATATTTTTTATAATAATTATATTGATTAAATCATTTCTATTTTAATTAAATTCTCTTTACTCTAATTTTTAAAAAATTTTCATCTTTGTCATTGTCTACGGGACCTCTGTCTCTCCCATTGTATTATCAAAGACTTCTTATTATTAATGACGAGTTTTTCGGTTAATTATCATATAAAATTAGTTTTTTAATTTTATTTTTTATATTATTTATTTTATTGATAAATTATGATTAAAAATGAATTTAAATTGTAAAATATGTATTTAATTCAATATATGAAATTGAAAATAGATCTAGATTGTATGGATATTTTATTATGAAGAAGAGAAAGAAAATTTTGTTAAGATTTTTTTTTATTATAATCAGAATTTTATTACAATTGAAACAGGCTTCTGAGTGCGCGTATTTTTTTAAAAAATTTTATTATTTAGTTTTTTAAATAATAATAATAATAATAATAATAATAATAATAATAATATTTTTTACTTAGTATTAATATATCTTGACAATATTTAAATTAGAAATTATTAATAGACAATATATTCAATAAGATTATTTAGAAAATATTGAATTAATAAATATTTGTTGACATTACTTAATTAAGTTAAAACTAATATATTTTTAGACAATACGTAATTATTTAATTAATAAATTTTAAAATATTTAAATAATAAATATATAGAAAATAATTTAGAAAATATTAATATAACAAAACCAAAGATAATTAATTAATAAATAAAATTAATATTTGATTAATTAATGAAGTAATAATTTTTAATAGTATATTATTAACATTATTAATAAATATGTAATTAATTAATTAATGTAAAATATTTTATAAAACTTTAAATGATAAATATATTATTTAATATAAGTAATGAATTAATAAATATGTAGACAAAATATGTAATTAACATTTATTGAATTAATTAAGAATGAGTATTACTCCTAACATGTAAAAGGAGTCTTCTCTCCTAACATGTAAAAGGAGTATTATGCATAACACATACTAATACTTATTTAATTAATTAATAATCAAATTGTATTAAAAATATTTAATTAACATTATAATATTTAATTTAATTATTTTAATTAACTACTTTACAATCATATTGTATATGAATTAATTATAAAAATTAAATAATAATATTTAATTAATACATATTATAAAAAAATACTTATTTTGTTAGAAATTATGTTAATAAACTATAATTTATATTATTTAATATAAAAATTATTTAGTCTAATTATATTCAAATTAAGTTAATCTATTATATTTAAATAAGAATTATCTAGTGTTGGGGGATTTTTGCTAAGGACCAGTCCAAAAGTCTAAGCTCTTGTCGATTATATCAGCCGAGGTCACTCATTCAAGGAAACATTTCAGATTAATCGATAGCACATACATGCTCGAGGTCGACTAATGGTATCGTTATCCGAGACCTCTCTTCGAATGATTAAGTGAACAACCACAGTGTATGACATCATTAGCTAGAGACCTATTATCCCTCATGACACATTCACATAGGACTGAGATCTTCGGGAATCAGTTATCCGACCCCATCAGTCCTCCAGAATATTTTCTGACACATGTGACATAATATAACTTTCATGACAATCACATTCAGTGATTCCCGTAACAAATTTTCGTAAGGAACCAACGACGGAGTGACATGTATATACGGTTACACCTACAAATGATTAAAAACTGACAGATTCCGAAAAAAGAGGGAGATTCGTTTTCATGAACGGGTAACGTATATTCTGCCTGATACACACACACAAGGATCTGAGAGCTTGGGACTATGATTTTTCTTCTCTCTGAGCTTTTCTGATATTTGTTTTCTACTGGTTTTCTCTCCATTCTCACATATAAGCAAAAATCTCACTAACTTAAATATCGGAGGATTTTTGTAGGGGCACCGACTTTACCCCTAAAGCTTTCAGTGTTTTGTAGCTCGAAAAATTATCACGAGAGGATGAAGAAGATCCACCATAGTAGAAGGAAAAAAAGCTGGTACTCGAGTTTAAAGACGAATACAACTTCTTGCATCAACATGTAGCATTAAATATTTGTATTTAATTAAATTATTTTATGGTTAAGAATTTAATTAAATAACAATTAGCTCATAATTGTTATGTTGGCGAAATTTCTATTATATAAGTGATACAATTTTAGTTAGTTACTAAGGATTGTAGTTAAATGTTTGATATATTTCTTTTATTATTTGTTATGTTTTGTAACTCTTTAGTGATATGAGTTTGTATTTGGGATTTAACCAAAAATATTTAATAATGGTAAAAGATATTCTTATGTAATTTACTTAAGTTTTTTACTTGTTACTTTATTAAATTTTACTTGTCAATGCTATCTAGTTAAATTTTATTTATGTTTCTTTTTTGACAAGTAAAGATAATTAGGTTGAAGAGAATTGAAGAGGACTATATTGAGGCTAATGTGATAATATCGTTATCATATTTGAACGATATATGATTGATATGGAAAAAATTGACAATGGAATAGCAACTACTATTTAAACAAACATGCTTAGATCATTTTTTTGATATTTATCCAAATCTATCATTTTTGGAGAATTTGATACATCATACGTTGACGCACAAGATTGAGACCACTGATGATTGTGATGGGGCGATATGTTTTGGTGTTCAAGATAGTGTGATAAAATTTAGTTGTAAGGATTTTGCTTTAATTATAGGGTTAAGATTTGGTGAATTCCCCACCATTGAATCAAAGAGTGATTGGCTCCGAGACTTGTATTTTGGTGGAAGAAAGCCTATTATATTATAGATGATAAAGGAGATTTGCACTGAAATTAATTTGAGTATGATAGATGATCAAGATGCAGTGAAGCTATCATTATACTTAATTTACTATTTATGAGAGGGGATACAGATACCATTTGAACATATTGATGTTACAGATTTTTAACGATATAGATGAGTTTAATTGATATTCTTGGGGTTTTATATGTTGGTCAAACATTATCCAATTATTACGCAATATGCTAACAATATATATTTCTAATCGTAAGAAGGCTAAGTACAATTTGGAGGAATTTTCTATTGTATTTCAGGTAATGTAAAATAATCATATTTAAGCAATTTAATCTGTATTATTCTTTTTTTATGATTGCTTTCATTTAGTGTTATAATATGCATAATTAAAACTATGTGTTAATTTTTTTATATATTTGGATTTATGAGGTTGTCTCTTCAACTGATTATGATTTTGCCAAAAAATTTAATGTTTGTGCACTTTGTATACTGCAATGGCAATCGTTGCAAAAAAATACTCAAACATCAGACATTTATAAGCACATTTTAGCGCTAATGCGATAAATAACTTATGCTCATATTGTGATGTTGATTTTTAAAGAAATTATTTAATTATATTTTAGAATACAGATACCTAAAGTGTTGCCATCCATTGGGAAAACATTAGAGGAGCTTCTGCAGTCATATTATGTCTATTATATGAATATGGTTGTTCATACCCTTGACGAGTACAGTCGTCCATTGATATAAGGGTTGGCACTGTTAGAGATATGCCCTAGAACCAATCGTGTCAGAGGGTTCTGGGTTATTATTTCTTGTGTATATACCTTTTATAATTAATTGTAAATTGTTTATGA
>JAVXUL010000012.1:12578526-12609625 GCA_035590515.1 Trichilia minutiflora | reverse complement strand
TGCTATCCTCTAGCATTATACTCATTCATAAATAACAATAAATGAGGTGAAGGGAAAGAATGTGTCCACTCACAGTCTTGGGGTGGGAAACCACCCTCTCTGTATCCTCCTCGCAGCGGAGATCCTCCAGTCTAGGCTATCGCTCTTAGATACACATACAAACATAGATTCACGATCTGAACAAGTGCGTGCATAATATAATACATGCTCATGCTATTCTCGCAACTCTCTCTCTCTCTCTCTCTAATCTATTATTCTCACATGAATCTCACTCTAAACATATATTTCTCATGAATTTCAACACTATTAGCTAATCAAAACCACTAATTTACCAATGCAAGCAATAA
Source organism: Trichilia minutiflora (assembly GCA_035590515.1). Lineage (NCBI taxonomy): Eukaryota > Viridiplantae > Streptophyta > Magnoliopsida > Sapindales > Meliaceae > Trichilia > Trichilia minutiflora. Next base: position 12,609,278 of record JAVXUL010000012.1, on the reverse strand, counting down.
ATTAGAAAATCCACAAATTCTAGGATTTTGTGAACAGTGACCCGATTATCATTTCTTAGATCTACGTGAAATGACAGTTTAATCGAGAGAGATAGACTGAGGAACAACCTTACCTAGACCCGTAGATGAACTTTAAACCCCGATCGACTTGAATCTCTCTTTTTAGCTACTATTCACCGTTATCCATTCTTCGTGATTCCTCACGATCCAATGATTTGAACTCCGATTAAAGGAGATTTCTGGGTTCTAGTGTTGACTCTCAGTTTATAGGAACTGAAATGGCAAAGTTTCATGGAGAAATGGGGAAGATCAGTTTACTGGCGTGAGAGAGAGTGTTTTTTGTTGTGTCTGGTAGAGAGAGAAGTAAAGAATTTGAATTAGAAAAGACGATCCCCCCTGTCCGACATATAGGCTATGTAATCCCCAAAGGTGTCGATACATTTCAAAATGTATCGATACCTTTGGCATTTTCCTGTAACGTATCGATATGTTTGCCCCAACGTATCAATACGGTTGGCTAAAATACTGTTCACAAGCCTACAAGGTGTCGATACCTTCCTCAACGTATCGATACGTTTGACACTTATTCACTGTTCATCATACCTTCAAGGTGTCGATACCTTTCATCAAACGTATCAATACATTTGGTCCCAACAGTAAACGTATCGATACCTTCCTCAATAGTGTCGATACCCTTGGCCTCAACCTCAACGTATCGATACGTTTCCCCTCAAACGTATCGATACCTTTGTTTTTGGTCCTCCTTCCGAGGACTATGACTTCAAATGGCCATAACTTTTAACTCGGATATTCGCTCGAAACCCATAATATATCAATGCGAAGCTCTCACTGAGCTCTACGAAAATGATAAGAATTTTTCTTAATTAAAGATGATTTTAGGGTCAAAAATTTAGTTCTTTCTCATAAGATCATATCCCACACCATAATCAAACTCAAAACACATTCTTCAAGTTTTATAGCCTCTCGTGCACAATCTAAATACGAAGACATGCATGGACACTCTTGAGGGATTAAGAATCATGCACAAATGCTAAGGGATGGGTTTTACAAATACTTTATTAATAGCGAATAAATAGGTTCATTTAGAGTCAACAAATTATCCCAATGCTGAAATATAAATATTTCTTCTAAGCCAAAGATCCTAACAACCCACTTATCAATGACCCTACCCAGATTAACCTGTCATTTAGCAAAGTCCTTAACAAATTTAGCAACAAGGGCCTTAGAAGGAAAAATATCCTTATCATACCTTGCTTGGGAACGGTATTCCTGTTCCCTATCATGGACTTCACGGGTGGTGTCACGAATGGGCTTTTTTCCTCATCCACTCATGATGACAATGAATATAATAAAGATTTGATAGAGAGAGAAAGAGAAAAATGTGTATAAATGGTAAAAAGGAGTGTTTAGGATTGTATGGTAAAGAGAGAAAAAACAGTGAGCAAATAATGAAGGCCGAACATTTTATTTATAACCTCGATGATTCGATCAAAAGAAGGGAAAAATTTGTTCCATTGAACTATTATTCGTTTGAACGAATTGATACTTCATTCAACCGAATCTGTGTTCGATAAGATTTCAGAGGGCGAGCAAACTTTTGTTCGAATAAAAACTGGGTTTCGTTCGATCGAACAAGAGCAGCAAAGAATTCTAAGCAGTTGTGAAATATTCATTCGAACGATATGTGTGGTTTGTTCAACTGAATATAAAAAGAAAGCAAAATTTGATGGATTTTGAGACATACATGATTGTGATAGATCCCAAAATTGAATGTATGATTAATGGAAAACAAAAGAACATAATGATTATATGTCTTTGTGTTTCAAAAATCATTGAAATACCATAAATGATGCATAAAAAGAAATTAAATTAAAAAAATAAATATGCTAAGATGACAACATATCAAAAATCATCACAACACACTTATCAAGTAATTCAATAATCAATCAATCAAGCTCAGTTTAAAAACAAGGGTGACATCAATCAAGAGAAGCAATGTATGTGTGAAATTTATGATCAATCTTCAAAATCCTTAATTCTTGCATTAAAGAGCAAAATCGATCCTCACTTAGGGGTTTTATGAAAATGTCTGCAATTTGTTTATCCGTAAGAACAAACTCAATGGTTATATCTCCTTTAAGTTCATGGTTGCTAAGAAAGTGATATCTAATCTCAATATTTTTTGCTCTAGAGTGGAACACAGGATTCTTAGTCAAGTTTATGGTGCTAGTATTGTCATATAAGATAGATGAATGGTCTATCTGTACTCCATAGTCCTTAAGTGTGTATTGCATCCAAAGTGTTTGGGCACAACAACTTTTGACGGTAATGTACTCGACTTCGGCCATGAAAATTGCAACTGAATTTTGTTTCTTACTAAACCAAAAAACTAAAGAGTGTCCTAAGAAATGACAAGTATCAGTGGTACTTTTCCTATCAACTTTGTATCCGACAAAATCAGCATCCGAATAGTTTATCAAGTTAAAATGTGTCCCCCTAGGATACCATAGACCTAGATTTATCATGCCTCTTAGATATTTGAAAATTCTTTTAACGGCACTCAAGTGTGACTCCTTTGGATATGATTGAAATCTAGCACATACACAAACAGCATACATAATGTCTGGTCTACTAGCGATAAGGTAAATGAGAGATCCAATCATACCTCTATACCTTTTTATGTCTACTTCTTTACCAATTTCATCATTGTCTAGCTTTAAAAAAGTGCTTATGGGAGTTGTAGCAACCTTGGATGATTCCATCTTGAACCTTTTGAGAAAGTCCTTGATGTATTTGGATTGGTTGAACCTTACCCATATTAAATCCATTATCTATAAGAAATTTTCTTAACCTTTTATTCCACGCCTTATGGACTTGTTTTAACCATATAAAGCTTTTGTCAATTTATAAATGTGGTTTGGAAAATCATGATTTTCAAAACTGAAAGGTTTTTCAACATAAACTTCCTTCATTAAGAAACCATTAAAAAATGCACTTTTTACATTCATTTGATAAAGCACAAAATCTTTATAACATGCAAAGGCAAGCAATATTCTTATGGATTCAAGTTTAGCTATGGGGCCCCGGATTCATCCATTTTGTTTTTAAAAATCCATTTTGTTCTAATTACATTTTGATGATCCAGTCTTGAAACTAATTCCCACACTTTATTTCTCTCAAATTAATTTAACTCTTCTTGCATTGCCAAGATCTAATATTCATCCTTTTCGGCTTTAAGAAAAGTTTTAGGTTCAATTTGAGATATAAATACAACATTACTACAAATCTAATCATGATGCCATGTGAAGAACTCCCTAAAATTAAATCCTTAGGGTGAGATTTTGCAAACCTCCACTCCTTGGGGAGTGATTGATCATTAGTGCCTTCTTCTTTAGTAATGCTTTCCTTGCTTTGGGGAATTATCTTACATATCCTTTGTTGAATCCTCAAGTTGCATGTTTTTTAAATCATCTACAATATCATCATCACACACAACTGTCTTCGAAGAGAATGGGTTAGATTTATCAAAAGTGACATGCATGGATTCGTCAACAACTAGGGTTTTTTTTTATTAAAAACTCAATAAGCTTTGCTAGTTAGTGAATGTCCAAGGAAAATTCCAATATTGGATTTTGAATCAAAATTTTTCAAATTATCTTTTGTGTTCAAAATAAAACATTTTGATCTAAACAATTTAAAATATTCAATATTGGGTATTATACCATTCCAAAGCTCATAGGGGTTTTATTCAAGGCAGGTCTAATCAAGATTTGATTTAAAACATAACAAGATATGTTTATAGCTTCGGCCCAAAAATAATAAGGCAGTGAAAATTCATTTAACATGGTCTTAGCCATTTCTTGAATAGACTTATTTTTTCTTTTTATACTACCATTTTATTGAGGAGTCCTAGGACAAGAAAATTGATGCTCTATGCTATGATCATTGCAAAATTTTTCAAACAAGAGTTTTTCAAGCTCATCACTATGATCACTCTTAATGCATGCTATGATGATGTCTTTTTCATTTTGAACTTTTCTTGAAAATTTTGAAAAAGAGTGAATGGGTTCATCCTTAGTTGCCAAAAATAACACCCAAGTGTATTTTGAAAAATCATAAACTATGACAAATACGTAATGCTTGCCTCCTAAACTAGTTCTCGAAGGACCAAATAAGTTAATATATAATAGTTATAATGGTTTAGAAGTTGAAATTAAGGTTTTAATTTTAAAAGAAGATTTTACTTGTTTCCCAAATTGACAAGCATCATAAATCTTGTCTTTTTCAAATTTAATATTAGGAAGCCCATTTACCAAATCCTTTTTGAAAATTTAGAAATTAAATTCGTACTTACATGGCTTAACATTCTATGCCATAACCAACTATTTTCATATAATACGAAAAAATAATTTTCATTAAAAGGATGCACATTCAATATCAATGGGATATACATTTTCATTTCTTTTTCCAACAAATGCAATTTCATCATTTATCGTATTTTTAATCATACAATGAGAACTTTCAAACACCACAACATACCCCTTATCATAAAGTTGACTTATACTAAGTAAATTGTGCTTTAAATTACTAACTAATAAGATATTTTCAATAAGGGTTGAGTGTTTGTTACCAATATCTCCGGAGTCAGGGATCTTTCCTCTAACGTTGTCTTCAAAGGTTACATGTCCTCTATTTTTGATCTTAGAAAAGTTTGAGAGAATCATCATGTTTCCTATCATATACTTTGAGCAATCGCTATCGAGGAATCATTTTTTCCTCCTTGTCACCTCGTCTTCATCTTTAAGTGCCATAAAGCATATGTTGGCCACTTCATTTTCAACTTCCTCATATGAGGAGCTATCATCATCATCATCATCTCAAGTGGCAACCATAGCTTTCTTTCCCTTCTTCTTGACTTTTCGATACTTAATAAAGGGATAATCCGCTCTGATATGCCCAAGCTTTTTACATTTATAGTATAAGATTGCATATTTCTTGCCCTTGTCTCCCCTAGCACCGTCATTTTGATAGTCTTTGATATTCTTCCTACCATGTCCCTTTTTGAACTTCAAGAATTTTTTGAACTTTCTTGTCCTAAGAGCCATATCCTCTTCCTTCTCCTCACTACTATCATCTTCACTGTCATGAGTAGTGGCTTTGAAGGCTATGCTCTTCTTTCTCTTATTTTTATCATCCTTGTCGTTTAAGATTTTGTCTTCATAGTCCATGAGGGATTCGATTAGGTCATCAAGTGAAAGCACATTAAAGTATTTAGCTTCTTTAATTACCGTAATTTTTGCTCTCCATTCCTTGGACAAGGATTTTAGAATTTTTTTCACAAGTTCATTGTTAGTGAATTTCTTTTCAAGAGTTTTTAATGAGTTCATAACATCCGTGAACCTTGTATACATCCCATAAATGATTTCTTAAGGCTCCATTTTAAATAGCTCATATTGCCTCGTAAGTCGACCGATCTTTGACTCTTTCACTTGATTTATTCCTTTGTAAACAATCTCTAGAGCATGCCAAATATCGTAGGCACTCTCATAAGTGAAAATACGATAAAACTCCTTTTTGTATAAGGTACAGTACAAAGTATTGATAGCTTTTGTGTTTAGTGAGATCTTCTTCAAGTCACTCTCATCTTATTCATCTTCCGGTTTCAGAATACTTTTTTCTTTTTCATTTCTTATCGTTGGTATATAAGGATCAACGCTAACTACCCTCTATAACTCATAGTCCGTAGCTTGCAAAATGATCTTCATTCTTACCTTCTAATAGGCATAGTCATTTTTATTGAAGAATGGAGGTCTAGTGGTTGATTGTCCCTCAATATTTTTGATACTTGTTATAGATCTTCTCTAAGATGGTTAATTTCTTACTAAAGAACTGAGCTCTGATACCAAATAAAATTCAAATATGGTAACCCAAGAGGAAGCGGGGGATAAATTGGGTTTTAAAAATTTTATATAATAATATTCTAACCAATATATCACACACAATCACAAAGCAAATATAAGTAAAATATAAGGGTAATAGAGAAATTTTGGACACAGGTTTATATTGATTCGGCTAAAACAAGCATACATCCACTTTTCTTAAAAATACTTTTGAGGGTTCCACTATCTCACATCTTGATACCCAAGGCAAAACTTATATAATTAGAGATTTTACAATGGTTTGCCTCCAAACCTTACAAACCAATCACTCTCCAAGTGATCAACTATAATCCCACAAGCGAAAGGATCCCTTCCAATCACTTTCAATACACAAGAAGAAGAAAAGATATCACAATAAAGTTTTTAACCCTCCTTAAATGAAGTAAAGATGAAAAGAATGTGAACTAGGGTTTTGGTACAATGATCAATTTAAAAATATGAAAGGTTAAAATCAAGTGTTGTGTTTTTGCTTTTAAATGAATGTAATAGTGATCGTGCAAAAACAAATGAGAGGACTATTTATAATTTAGGAAAAAAATATTACTATTAGACAAAGAAACTAACCGTTATTTTTTAAATCTGCGATGATTCGATTGATCGAAGGGTTTGGTTCGTTTGATCAAATAGGCTATAGTCTCATGATCATAGACTGCCTTAGCTTCGTTTGAGCGAGAAATAGACTTTGTTCGATTGAAGTGATTACTTTGTTCGAATGACATTAGATTTTCGTTCGACCGATAAAAATTGAGTCCTTTGTTTTAAAAGACAATAGTTACTTTGTTCGAACAAACCATCTTATTGGTTCGACTGAAAAGAACTAGGTGTTCTGCGTTTGAAAAACGGAGCCACTTCATTCGAACGAACTATCCTATTTATTCGACCGATAAAAACTAGGTGTTCTGACTATTGAGAAAATATCACTTTGTTTAACTGAAAGGTCTTCTTTGTTCAATCGAAGTCGTGGTTCTTTGAAAAATATGAGGCTTTTTGATCCAAATCTTTTTGGAGTCAATAAAGAGATAGTTTTGAGACATGTTGAAAGATCGTTTTATTAAATAATTAAATATCATGAAAACTTGAAAGATCATTTTATGAAAGATGTTTTAAGAAAAATATTTTGAGTTTGACCTTAATCATTTTTACAACATAAATAAATAACATTTATTAAAAACTTGAAAGCTCTCCATTTGATTTGATTTGAGTCCTTGTTCTTTCATTTCTCTTTAGTCATTCATTTTGTTATCATTAAAATCCAATAGTCTCTTGTCAACAACAACCTTCTTTCTCTCAGTGTCTACAGTACCTTTAACTTATCTCTTGTCTTTTGTTGGTTGAACAAAATAATAAACTTCTATTAAAAATAATGAAAAACATCTAACTCGATCCATGCTATTCCTAGAAGTGAATGTGAACACTATTAATAATAAACGTAATGAAAGTTACAAGAAAGGGTATGGTTATTGCCCCTGCAGTACTCATAAATTCTGAGGATGATGAAATAATAAAAAGAAACATAACCACCGAAAGTGAAATGTTTATAAAAGGCCAAATCCTAATAACAAGCGTAGAAAATTCTCTGATGATCCATGTAGAATATATAGAAAAAAGGGTATTGGTAATGAATATATAGGGTACTCAAAAAAGACAAAGAAAAAAAGTGAAGATCAATTTTATTAATGATTTAGATCCTATGGATTTTACTTGTACTCTTCTGTCCATGAGATCTATACATAACAATCACCATAAACCTTTAAGATATATTTTAACATCTAGAATATACCTCAAAGATCTATAAAATATTTATAGTACCTAATTTCAATTCAAAACTCATTTATTTAAAACTTAAAATCTCATTTCATCATTTACTATAAAATTATTATAAAATAATCATTCTCATCTATCCATTTCCAAACATAAATCATCATATAAAATTTTCTCAATCAATCCTAATACCATGAAATCTCAACATAACCTTTTATTTGGAAAGAAAATTATAATATAATGAATCATAATTTGTTTAGTTTCAATTCAATATTCTCAAAACACAACAAAATATTATCAAAATAACTTCGGAATATCGTTTATCAAAACATTACAAATCATTTAAAATATTTACATAAAATATTTAAAATATAATTTAAAATGTTTGTTGACTTTGGTAGTGGGTTACTTGAATTTGGATTTGGGAAAGACTAAAATGTTGGTTAATTTTTTTCTTTCTGCAAAAAATGTTTGAGAGAAGAAGTTTGTGATGATAAAGAAAAATTCAAATAAAGAGACATGGGTTTGGGTTGGTTAATGTAGGGAATGTGAACAAATAAAAGAAGTTGAATTTTTGCATGGTGTTCTACTTATTTTGGGCAGTTTGTAATCTCATTTTTCATGTTTTGTAATTTGGGGTGGTTGTAAAGTTTTAATTTTTGACCAAAATGACCTCCAAATTTATTTTAACATTATTTTGTGTTTAGTTGAAATTTATGTGTATATATATAATTTTTTTTTCATTTATATAAAAAGAAATTTTAATAATATTTATAAAACATATGAATTTATAAATATTAGATTAAGTCATACTTTTTGCCACATCAAACTGAATCAAATGATCATTCTACTTTTTTTTTTTACCCCCATAAAGATGGTCATTTCATCAATCAAAACCAGTATAATAACATTAACTGTAAATAATGACATGGAGGTGGGAAGGTCAATTTTTAAAACTACGGTGCTAAATATCAATTTTACAAAACTTTGGGAGTGTATAAATTTTTTAATTTTATAAAAATAATAATTAAATGAGTAATTTAAATATTTATATTAGTCATTTCCATTAAGATAAAATTAGAATTTTATAAAATTTAGTAAGTTGAGGGCTATTCCATAAAAAGTGGGGAAAGTATCACAAGGAGTGCCGGACCGGCCTAAACACAATCCCCAGCGAGAAACAACAATCTAACTGGGCCGATTTTTCATGGGCTGTACAAGCCAGGATTGCCCACTATATACCAAACCCAGAAATTAAACGTTATCTCCGTCTCTAGTTCAGTAGAAGTGAAAACCATAAACCCTACTCCTCTTTTTTGTCCATTCCATCAGTAAAAGAAAAAATGCAAAGCTTGAGGAGTTTGATTTCTAGCAGCTGCATTGGCGCGAAAATCTTACAATTATCGAAACCTTCATCTGTGATTTCGAGTCGTTCTTATAGTCTGATACCGATGGTGATCGAGCACTCATCGCGAGGAGAGAGAGCCTACGACATTTTCTCTAGGCTTCTTAAGGAGAGAATCGTTTGTATCAACGGAGAAATTAACGACGATACAGCCCATGTCGTTGTAGCTCAACTACTTTTCTTGGAATCGGAGAACCCCTCCAAGCCAATTCACATGTATCTTAACTCCCCTGGCGGCCAAGTAACTGCAGGTCTCACCTCTTATACTATCCATTCAAATTTTTTTTTTTTTCATTTTTCTTTTCAATTTGTTATTACAATATAGCGAAATGATAGATTTAACTATCAAGAAAAGAATTGTTGGAGTTTACTACTTAAACTCTTCGGATACTTGATTTAGGGATGATTTAGGTGTTTAATGGATATTTATTTACTGTTACTCTTATCTTGATTTATTATGTTCTATATCTAAATTTGTGTACTTTTATCACAACTCAGCATTTAAAAGAAAGGGAAAGTCCTCAGGGGGACTTTGTGTTTGTTGGAACTTACTACAATGTCATCGTCATCAGAATTCTTTATCTAGTTTATCTTATTATTTTTACGAGTGTGAGTGTTTGGAATTTTCTTTTTGGTGTCTGTTGTGGAGTGCTTTTGAGTTATTCTGTTTTTCTGCAAAATCAATGAAAACTGTATTCTCTAAATGCACATATTATTAAGTGCTTTTCAAATAGCAACCCTGTTTTTTCTTTTCTGACCCAGAAGGTTCTTCCTTGGAAGAATTGTTTTTTTGATTCCTAAATGTGTTTTTATCCATTTTAGCTGAACACTACAAAATAGGCACTAACAAATTTTTACCCCATTTGAATGACTAGCAATTACAAACATTGATAGTGATTGTGGTTGTAAGTTGATTATGATATGATGGTTGTGCTTTTTATTCAGGGCTTTCAATTTATGATACCATGCAATACATTCGATCTCCCATCAATACTATTTGTTTGGGTCAAGCTGCATCCATGGCTTCACTGCTTTTGGCAGCAGGTGCCAAGGGTGAACGAAAGACACTACCAAACGCAACGATTATGATTCATCAGCCAACTGGAGGGTACAGTGGGCAGGCAAAGGATATGACAATTCATACAAAACAGATAGTTCGGATCTGGGATTCACTGAATGCTTTGTATTCAAAACACACAGGACAGTCTGTTGATGTTATTCAGAAAAATATGGATAGGGATTACTTTATGACCCCAGCAGAGGCAAAGGAATTTGGTATAATCGATGAGGTTATTGATCAAAGGCCTATGTCTTTGGTGACTGATGCTGTTGGCAAGGAAGGCAAAGAAGGGGAAGAAAAAGGTTCAAATTAGGATATGATGGTAAGTCTTTGGATGGAGTAACTGCTGTTTCTTAACTTCATGGTTAATTTTTGAACTTTTGGGTGGTTCATGCTTGATTCTGGAATTGATATGAAATTTTGTTCTAGAAATATATTTTGCTTAACCTTATTTCCTTTTGTAAATCTACATCGTTTGTTGTTACTAATTATTGTTAGTATCTTTTTGTCCTAAGATTGAATTCAGTTTTGTAATTAAATGAAGTGTAAAATCCATGAGATTGTTTCCATTGGTATTTGATTTATATTAAATAATCATGGGCTGGGGATTCTTCATCCATCTTATGCTTGAGTAGAACTTGAGAGCAATATTATCAAATCATGTATACACTTATTAAAATCATAATCTGGTTTTAGTTTATGAAAATTTTGTATTTTTTGCAAATTTGATTGCATATTTTCCTGCAGAATTTTTGATTATTATTAAATTTTCATTTATTTTCTTTTTGTTGAAATGTTTCTTGATTGTGTTTTTAAGTGATAAATCCATGAATGAAAAGGAGGGATGATTCTTAAGAGGTCTTAGAAATAGTTAATCTGGGTTCACAATCCTTTCAGTTTGGCTTATTCTTTGCACACTGATGCAGCCATTGAAAAAGGCTTTTGCTGTAAATTTCTTCGTACGTCAAATTCATAACAAACTTTTTCTTTTATAGGTTCTCATAGCATTTGCTCTGTCGATAGTTAACATGAATTTGAAGATTGAGTTGTCCTTATTCTAGGTGTAAATTAGTTCTATTTGTTTTTTGTTTTTGTTTCACATGTCAGCGTGTAATTATAATTTCTGCTATTCCTGTACATTAAGACATTTTGGTAATTTAGACAAGTGTTCATTGAGTTATCAGGTCTTAAACTGATTTAGGTTAAATTGTTATAACAATCAAATTTAATATACATATCTACTTTTAGGTTTGTTGGAGTTGATGATGAGATCTTGGGATTATTATAAGGTTCTATTAAGAGTGATTTTCTTCTTCTATTTTCATAATTTTTTTCTTCAAATGTTTCACGTTCAGGTTATTGTTAAGGATTTCGTTTCGTATCACATTTTTCAAGCTTTTATTACCAAATAAATTTCTTTTGAAACCCAAAAAGAAAAAAAATATATAAGTAAAAGTCCTCTTTCCTACACATTTAGTTTGAAATCACTGGCCTTCAAACTGTTGCTTCTTATCAAAAACAATTGTATATACTTTCAAACCGTCGGACATCATTTCCTATGTGCTTGTTTCTCCTCTTGTTGAACATACATTTAAAAATAGATCTGCATTTGATTAATGAACCTTTCATATGCAAATTCTTTTTCAGATTCTTTTCATCCATCTTGTTAGGATAATTTGGTTGAAGGGATGTGGTCTGTTTTTGATGCAAATGCTGACTTTGACTTGGGCTTTGCCTCATACTGCCAAATGGCCTGGGTTTTGCTTCATTGGTGACAGGCCCCACTTACAGTTGCAATACTTTTGTTTATATCTGACTAGCACTTAGTAATGTTGCAGTTGTGAATTTTCTTGATACACATCCCAAATGAAGATCTATGTTTTGCATAAGTCAGATGTAATCATGCATGTTTATCCTTGATTCAAAACAATTATTGTTCAGAAGCCAGACTATATCAGACTATACATGGTGGCTCAATGTATCTTGAGAATTTGAAGCACTGGAATTTGTGGGTCAAGTTGGTAGGGATGAGATTTGGATTCTAAGAAGATTATAAAGTGAATTCATGGCTCATTGGTTATGGTATACTCTGCCGTACTTGTTTGTAGACTATACACTATGTAGAATAATTACGGTCTTGTGCACTTTTAATATTTCTTATTCTTGGTTTTCCTTGGTATTGCATGCAGGTGGTGTTTGAACATTCTTGCATCAATTGTTTTGTAAATCTATGGGAAAGAATGGAAAAACCATGGGGCGAGAGGATTAACATTGTATGTGATTGTAGAAGATGACCTCTAGGGTTTCTGCTGTTTTGAATGCTTTCTTCCAAATGGTAGAATGTAATTTTGATGATTGGACTCATTAATAGGTATTGAAAGATTTATACGAGTCTACCCAGTTGTCCTTGAACTTCAAATGCAGTGAGCAGCCTTTGTGTGAAGTTAAAATGTGACATGTAAATTTAATTGTGCAATTTAAAAACTCCCTTCACCATTGATGAATGGTCGAGAATGTCAGTAACTTTGAGCTAAATTATCCTGATCCATAAAACACATACTGCGGAATTTGTAGCGGAATGAATATTTGAAACTCTCAGAGAATTAGAAGTTTGATGAAAAGGGGAAAAAATGCCTATACAAAAGAAATAAACAAGCATATATTTAGACTTTGTTTGATACTGTGTTGTGGCAATATTAATATAAAACTGTCCTAGACTTGTTAAAAAGCTCGTCTTTAAATGCTTTAACGTTGTTTTTAAAGCACTGTAAAAGCACCATGATTAACAAAACTTCAAGTTCTGTCATGGTTGGTTTATTCTGATCTAAACGTTAAGAGCACCATGATTGACTTGTCAAGGTCAGGGATTTTATCCCGTATTTAGTACCGTTGTGAGTGATTCTTACATACGCATCTTATAGTTAAGGTCAGGTGTTATATGATTGACGGTCACGTACTGCTTAAAAATAAGTATCTGATTTCGTGTTCAGTTGAGAGTTATAGTGATAACTAAATGTGTGAATTTCTCTAAAAAAAAAAAAAAAAAAGCCTTGGAGCTCTCTATTCCATAATTGTTAAATGGTAATAATTTTATATGTTTGATATCACCGTAAAATTGTGTGGGTCTAGTATTATTAATTATTTTATTTTATTTTTTTAAATTTTGCTTTCAAAATAAAGCATAAACACCCCAATTTCAAATAAAGCTTTGTTCCAATAGTTTAGAAGGGTAACGTAAGGTTTTTCAAATTTTGATTCTAAATTTTCATATCAAAGTATTTTTTTTATTGGATAGTTAAAATTGTAATAAATAATATAAAAATTATAAAATTTAATATTTAATAAATAAATAAATAAAATTTCCCTTGTCATTTTGTTGGGATGGAGGTTTAGGAGGTAGGATTATTATAGTTGGAAATCGTTGCGAAGGCTAAATGATGAGATATTTGACATTACGCACATTATTACTTTATGTTGACAATAAATCATGAATAGAAAATGTAAATTATATATTTTTACTAAAAAAAAAAAATTTATTAAAAATTTAAGAAAACAAATGGATTTGAGCGAGGCCAAAAAACGCCGACAACAAAAGGGGACAACTCCCAACTCCAAAGTCATCTCCCGCTCAGCTTCCCCCTTCGCGTTGCTTATCTTCATTCACGCGTTCTTGTACCCAAAAAAAATAATCGAATTTACCAAAATAACCCCTTTGTTATATTTACTTGGCTCGGCCGAGAAAACCGAAAAAGCAAAAGCAAAAGCAAAACCCCCTTTCCCACAAAATCTACTCTTTCTCGTCAACCGCCTCAATATCCTTTGTGCACCTTTTCTCTCTTTCACCCTACAGTCAGTCTCGTCTATTTGCAAGATGTCGTAGTGCTCTGCGGCGCCGGAAATCCTTGCCCCCGGCGGAATATCCGGCATAAATTCTGTACTTTAGGTTTTCTGTTTTACTGGATTTGGATTCGATTGCCCTTTTAATTTTAGAGAAGAAAAGAGGTTTGTTCAGGAAATGGCTGGAAGTCGTAAAAGAGGAGGCAACAAGGCGAAAGCCAAGGGTCAGTTGAGTTTGGGCGATCTTGTTCTTGCCAAAGTCAAGGGCTTTCCTGCTTGGCCTGCCAAGGTTTGCTTTTGTTTCTATTTCTATTTGTTCTTTTTCGCTTTTTCAATTGCTTTATGTTGATGGTCTAATATATCATATTTGGTATAGGCAATGGTTCTGTTGCGAGATTAAGGTTTTTGGCATCTTTTGCCCTATGCTATTATTAGCTGGAAGCTGTTGTTAAGTTGATATTTTTAGTTCTCGATATATTTGGTTTTATTTTTTGGTCTTAGGATTTTAATTCATTTTGGTCTGAACTTTGATTTCTTTTTGTTACGAATTAGGAGAATTATGATGTTAATTTGGTATAGGTGGGGGTTAGTGTTTTTTCTTCCGATTTTGTTTATCAGTTTCAGAGTTACTTCCAACATGAATGTTCACTAGTTTCATAGACGTGGACTTTATAATGATTGGGCTTTAAAGTTCTTAGTGTTGAGATTTATAATGTTTTGTGTAAATGCATTTGGCAAACAGAACCATTAATCCAAAAAATGGTTATTAATCAGCTGAAACTGACTCATAATGCATAACTGAGGATTGGGACATGTGAGGTTATTTGATTTGGTGTAAAGGGTGACAGAGATTTTTTTTTTTTCGCAGTTGGATATACTTTAGATTTCTAGTGAGTGCCAGATTCGAAGTGATAGTTTTTCAAAGTTTTCAATTGCTCTTCCTTTGGGATCTCAGATTGTTTGCCATTTCAAACTTTCTTGCCATTTTTTCTATTGTTTTGGATTTTTGGTTATATTTTAGATTGATGTCATTGTGGTCAGAGGTCTTTATCTGTTACTCCTGTCAAGATTTTAAGTTTAGTATTTTAAGTTGATTTTGTGGGTTTCGAATTTTCAGATTAGTCGACCAGAAGACTGGGATCGAGCTCCGGACTCTAAGAAATATTTTGTTCAATTCTTTGGAACACAAGAAATGTGAGTATGCTTTATTCAATTATGATGTGCTTATTTGTGAATGGTGGGTGGCAAACATTCTGTGTGACTTGTGAACTTGTATTAATACCATTTGTAAATGGATTCCTGTTAAAACATATGAAGTATTGGATTATTATCTCATGTGCATAATATTTTTTTTCCTTTTCACTCTTATATAATTGCAAATCTTGTTTCTTTATAGCCAGTAGAATTTCTTTTTTACCATTTATAGTTGAGTATGCTAACAGTGTAGGTATGACAATCCGAACATGTGAAGCTACATTCTATTATTTGTTTTTCAATTGCTATTCTTAACTGCAGCTGATTTTATGGCTTTTGTCTGTCTATCAATTATTTGAGTTTTATAGCATGTTATCTTTAATGTTTTTGTTTATTTTTTTGCCTAATTGTAAAGACATGTGTAGACTACGGGTAGGACTTGTTACTTGTTTAATAGTGTCACTGGTCACGTTGGAGAAGTTTGTATTGATGAGTATTGCTTGAACAACATTGGTGGTAGTGCCTGGTGGAGTGAATTTCAGTCTTCAGTCTTGGTAATTCAATCTACTTTCATCTTGACTGTTCTTTCTGCCTGTTTTTGCTTTTTCTTGGGTGTTAGGGGGATTCGTAGGAGTGTCTTTGTTGAGTTTTCTGGTCTACAAATATTCAAATATTAAGCAGCTAACCTAGTTGAAGGTGCTTCATTTCTTCCGTGCTAGCTTGCTGTAGATGGTCCTATAGTTCAACAAACATATATTTAAAAATTTTACTCATTTTTAATATTAATTAGATTTTCTGTTATAAAAATTAAGTTAAAATTTTAATTTGTTTTAAAGCAGACAAAATAAACTAATCAGATCTTATGTTGATGAGTATTATATCATAGTAGACCATGTTGCTGTACAACTACTAGTAGTCTCGAAATAACCTGAAATTCAGATAAGAGTAGTACAGGGAAAGGTAGCCTTTGATGGTGTGATTTTTGTTTTTTTTTTCATTTTTTTGGCTCTCTATGATCATAATGCAGAAATTAAATATATGAGGAACTTTATAATATTTATTGCCAATCTGGTGTCTTATATATGGGCCAATGTAAATTAATGTCGGGCTGCAGACTTTGAAATTAATATGGATGATGTATAACGTATGAAAAAGTATCTAACAGAGTGAGAAAAATTCTTTTTGTGGCTAGACTCGAGTGTGATACTTAAACCAGATACTTTGAACTGAATTTTTACTCAGCCCCTCCTCTTTTTGTATCTTTGCGTAAGAGTGGAACATTGAGGGTAGCTGTTTATGTGTATCTAGATGGATTGAGAATGTGGTTTCTCACCCATGCCATTTTAGAAGACATTTTACCAAATGTCCTAGTGGGTTCAATTGGTAAGACCTGTATGGGCCGTATGTGATGTTTGGGGTTCAATTCTGTTCACATTGGGTTGGGGAGAGTGGGGTGTGGGGGTGTGATTTAAGTATCATTTAATGTAAAAAGAAAATTTGTATAAAAGAGGTGGTTCTCTTGTTCTCTAGTTATGTTTATAATGTTGTGCCATGCTCATGCCTTTTCTTTGATGTTATATATCTATGGATGCTTTTTTTGCGTGTGCTTTAGAAATATTCAAGTTCTATTTTATTTCTTCTTGTTCCATCCCTGATTTAAGTGGTTGCATGGTGTTGCTTCTTTCATTTGGTGGTTGTGTTAAGAAGAAATTAATTCAATGAAAGATCTTGTGCAGGGTGTCTTTTGGCATTTTTTATAAAACTATATCCTTTATAAGGTTTCTGTTCCCTTTTGAGTCTCAGGGCAGCCTCCCCTTGTTTTTTCACTGAGCTGGTACCCTTTTGTTATTTTTGATTCATTTTAATAGTTCTTGTATCTCAGCCAAAAGGAAAATATATTAATGCTGTTTCTTATTGTAAACAATAAGCCTAAAGTGTCTTAGAGGAATTTGTAGGTACTCAAGTTTTATTGGACTGTTTTTACATAATGTATATGCTGGTCATGTTTTGCCAAATAATGTTATATATTATTTGGCTACATATGTTAAACCAGATGATATTCTATTTTATTATTATTTTTTTTATATTTGTTATTCTCTTTTGGGTTACTTCTTGAGCTTCTGTTGCTTCATTCTTTTGTTGGCTCAGTTGATTACTAGGACATATTACCTTCTTACTTTGCCCCTTTATTTTCTCACCACAGAGCTTTTGTTGCCCCCGCTGACATTCAGGCTTTCACCAGCGAGGCTAAGAGTACATTGTCAGCTCGGTGCCAAGGTAAAACAGTGAAGTACTTTGCCCAAGCTGTAAAAGAAATTTGTTCTGCATTTGAAGAGTTACAGAGAGAAAAATCAATTGGATTAGGACACGATACTGAGAGATCTGCACCTGGCTGTGAGGCTTCTTCTGTTGAAAAAGTTGTTGACATAAAAGATGGGACATGTGCTGTCATGCCCAATGGAGAAACAAAAACCAAAGAAATAGGTGACGTTGATTCTAAGTTGGAACCTTACTCAAATAGCCGAGGTGTAACTGATGGTGAAGACCTGCTCAAGCATTCTGGTTTTCATCCTGCTGATGATGTCTCATCTTCAGTTCTGTCATCTGAGAAAAATAATAAAGTATCAAATGGATCACAATCAAAGGAGGTAATCTCTGAGTTTGCTTCAGATAATGTTTCTTATCTAAAGCAGGAGGCTTCTGCTGATAAAAAAGATGTTAAAAAGCAGTCTGATAAAGGACAGAAGACATTACCTAACGTTCACAAATTAAAGAAGATGGCTTTGGGATCAAAAAGGGGATTTGAGGGTTCTGTTGATGGACAGAAAGGAAGCTTAGGTGTAACATCATTAAAGGATGATGGTTCTATTCAACTTGGTGATTTTTTTGATTCCACTGAGCAACTTAAGGACAAAGTAGAAGGCAAAAATGCATCTAATGGAAGCATTAAAGAACCTCCACTGGATGCTTTGAAATCAGATTCAGACATTGGTGGTGGGAAAACTAATAATGTGCTGAGGCCCAAAAGAAACTTCAAGGGATCAGGTAATGTGGAGGACACTGCAGACAATTCTAAGAGTGAGATTTCTGGTGATAAAAAGAGTACTCAAGCTGGGACTGCTGGAAAGTTGAGGTTGGGAACAAATGGAATTCTAAATCCTGTCAAAAAGTCCAAGTGTATAGATTTGAAAGATGATGCTACCAGAGTCACTATCTCAAAAAGCATGAAGAGTGTCACTATCTCAAAAAGCATGAAGAGTGGTCTTTCAAGTTCTAACATTGTTGGCAGCAAAGCAATTGAATGTTCAGATTTTAAACACTCCACGGCACATGTAAAGAAAGAAATGGTTTTGGCATTGAGGGCTCAAACTGTCAAACGTAATGTTGGATCTGATGTTTCTGGCGATGAAGCTGTGTTACCCTTACCAAAGCGCCGCAAGCGGGCATTGGAAGCTATGTCTGATTCTTCTACTCTCAAATCTGATGATAATGTGGGTAAAAATTCTCATGAAGTTAAGGATGATATGCCATGTTCAGATAATGTTAGACCACAGTTAGCCAAGAGGCGGAGAGCTGTTTGTCTATTTGACGAGGATGATGATGATGACCCTAAAACTCCAGTTCATGGAGGATCTGCCAGCAATGTGAAAGCTCTTTCATCTGTTTCTAACACACATCTTGAGAGTTCTAATAATGCTCAGCAGAGGGATGGTGCTAGGGATTCTACTGGATTTGAGAATAGCATTCTGAAGGAACCCTCTTGCCAATCACATGAGTTGGTGTCACCTGGCCAACTGGCAAATGGGGATAAAAGACCTGCTTCTTATGTTGCTAGCAATGTCGGAAAAGAAGAATCTGAACAGTTATCATTGAAGGATTCTAAAGCAAAATCAGTTTCTCCTAATAAATCTCCTTATCTGGTTTCTGCCTCAAGAACAACTTCAGAACAGCATAATGCCTCTAAATCTTTAGTTACTAAGGGCCCCAGTATGGGTTCTCTTAAAAAGGTTCAGACCATGTCTCGTAAAGGTTCAGCTTCAATTTCTGAGGGCATGAACTCTTCTCAGAATCATGTACTGAGTCAAAGAAATAAGCCAGCTTCTTCTGGAGAAAGACCAAGAAGTACCCCAAAAGCTGCTTCACGTCTAAATGATTGTGCTGCTATAACAGAAACTTCAATAGAGCACGGTTCCTTTCCTGGTGAAACGTAGGCAACATGCATGATTCCTCAGTCATTTATTTGTTATGTTTAATAGTTTCTGTTTATGTATTCTTGCTTTGCTTTTGGTCCTTGATTTCTTAAGGATTTTGAAGGCACTTCACTCTTCTGTATCAATCTCCATGGGGAAGGGATCTTTAGTTAATTTTTTTCTTAGGGAAGCGTCTCTCTCTCTCTCCCTCTCTCTCTCTCTTAAATTTTTGAATCGGTATACTGTTTGGTGAGTATATAAGCTTGTCTTTACTTTTTGTAGTTGGTACTTGGTAGTTAGATTTTAAGTGGCTGTTTTTACCTCTAGTTCTCCTTTGTATCTTCTCTCTCTCTCTCTCTCTCTCTGAATAAAATTCTTTTATTTCTGTGAAGAATAGTTGATAATGCATCTTTTTTCTTCCAATTACAGACTGGAAGCTAACAGAGAAGCTCGAATTAGTTCATTGATAGATTCCAAGACTCCGGACTCTGTTGTGTCTATGAAACATCTTATTGCGGCTGCTCAAGCAAAAAGGAAACAAGCTCATTTGCAGCAGTTTTCTCTTGGAAATCCTACTTTTACATCTATTACTGATGTGCAGGGGAGGAGCCCCAGCCCTCCTGCAGTTCAATCATTTTTATCTGGCACCAGCAACATGATACATTCAGATATTCGGGGATTGAGTAATCGTGCTAATTTGGCATCTCCGTCTACACATGATCATCAACCAGTTATCCAAAGTCTATTCGATACTGAAGAAGCTGAGGATAGAAGAGTGAGTTCAGGACACAGAGCAGGAGGAAGCTCATTGAGTGGTGGCACTGAGGCAGCCGTTGTGCGTGATGCTTTTGAAGGAATGATAGAAACTTTGTCAAGAACAAAAGAAAGTATTGGACGTGCGACCCGTCTTGCAATTGATTGTGCCAAGTATGGGATTGCTAATGAGGTATGTTGAATAGCATTGCATTTCTTTCAGCTTCACCTGAGCCTTCTAAATTTGATTTGGTAAAAAACGGAGTTTATAGGCTTGGAATAGTTTTGATAGGCAGCATAGGATTGTTGTGTTGAATTTGTTGCTATAGATACTGTCTTTGGAAGCATCTTTTGAACTACATGATTGTATGCAGGTTGTGGAATTACTCATCCACAAGTTGGAAAGTGAGCCTAGTTTTCACCGTAAAGTGGACCTCTTCTTTCTTGTGGATTCAATCACCCAGTGTTCATACAATCAAAAAGGTTGCTCTTTCACTTTTTGTCAGTGTGTTGGTCCGAAGTAAATGCTTGTTACTTGTGATAAATTGTGTAGATATAAATAATTATCAGATTTTGTTCTGTGCAAAATTATGTAATTGTATTTTGTATTGGACCTGGTGCTGAACTGTTACATGTGATGAAACAGAATGTTGTATTATGATGAATCTGGCAGTTGAATCAATGTTTTGTGCCAGAAAGCAACAATCATTCTTTGTTCTCTTTTTTGTTTTTTCTGAGTAATCAAATGTGGTTTAATAGAGCTTTAACTAGTTTACTTAGTTCACTCTTATGTTTATTTAGGAGTTGCTGGAGCTTCTTACATTCCTACTGTCCAAGCTGCACTACCACGTCTTCTAGGTTCTGCTGCTCCACATGGGGCTGGGGCTCGTGAAAATCGTCGTCAGTGTCTCAAGGTAATTTTGGTTCATTTAGATTTTGGAAATTCTGTATTTTGAGCTCAAGAGGGATCAAGTTTTGTTCTTTTTCTAGGTTTTACGTCTATGGCTTGAGAGGAAAATTTTTCCTGAGTCTCTTTTACGGCGTTACATTGATGACATTGGAGTTTCAAATGATGATACATCATCTGGGTTTTCCCTTAGGCGACCATCTCGAGCTGAGCGTGCTATTGATGATCCTATAAGAGAAATGGAAGGCATGCTTGTTGATGAGTATGGCAGGTATAAACCTCTCTCTCTCCTTTTCTCTATTTTATATCTTTAATTTTATAATTTTTTTAATCTATATTAAAAGTTCAAACAGAAAATGCTGCAAAACTCATTTGTTTTTCATTTTGTACTATGCAATGGAGTGCACCTAACTTCAGGAAATTTGCTTTCTCATGTCCATTGCATCAGCAATGCTACATTTCAGTTGCCTGGCCTTTTATCTTCTCATGTATTTGAGGATGATGAAGAAGATGATCTTCCAAGCAGTACTCGTGAGGAAGCTGGTCTTGCATCACCAATGGACGAAATACGTGCTTCAGAGGAGTCAGAAACATGTGCAGTTACTCCAAATGACAGGCGCCATTGCATCTTGGAAGATGTGGATGGTGAGCTTGAAATGGAAGACGTTTCTGGTCACCCAAAAGATGAAAGTGGCTCATTTGCAACTGATTTGCTGCAGAATGACTTGGATAGGATCTTGGATCCAGCTTCAAATAATTTCAGTGAGTTGCCCCCTTTACATGAGGGCTCTCCACCTTTGCCTCCAAATTCTCCTCCTCCACTCCCACCTTTGCCTTCATCGCCGCCACCACCACCACGACTATCTCCACCGCTGCCACCATCATCTCCTTCCCTTCTGCCGCCTCCACCTCCACCTCCACCTCCTTTTCCATCACTGCCACCGCCGCCACCACCACCACCACCACTTCCATCGGGCCCTCCACCACCATTGGTATCGCAGTCATCAGCAATACAATCACAGTCTTCATTAGTATCTCAGCTGTTATTACCTCCTCATTCCTCGGTACAGTCTTCACCACAGTTGGCATATCAACCAGCTGTACCTCATGAATATTGTTACACACCTTGTGTAAGACTGGCGTCTTTTTAAATACTTATTATGATTGTAGTTGTATGTTCTATCTTTTTTTCTCATTTAATATTTGGTATAACTATCTTTTGCATGTAGGATAATCAGATTGTCAAAATGGCTGGAAATACTCCACATGGGGGTCAAATTGATGCTGCTGTGAAAAATGAAATGTTTTCGCAGCAGTCACAGCTCTTTGTACCAACTGGAATGGGCTATTCTCGAGAACCTTCTGGATTAAACTGTTCCGGGCAGTTGGAATGTGGACATGGTGATTTGTATTTAAACCCCCAAGCTTGTCAACCAAACCAACAATTTCAGCAAGGTAATGCACCTTTTGTTCAAAGACCAATGCATCCTGGCCTACCACAACCCCCTTCTGAGCATTTCTCGTTTCCTAAGCCCCCAACTCAGCAACACCCTCATCAGCATTACCCCCGTCCATATGCATTGCCTTCACATCCTGATAACCAGAGAAGATTTGTCACTGAAGAACAATGGAGGATGCCATCAGGTGAATTCAACACAGATAGTCAGCCTGGTGTATGGATGAGTGGAAGGATAACTCCACCTCAATCAGGTCCTCCATTTGTCCAAGAAGGTAAGCAGGTGTTATCACGTGCATACCTGTGACACTGGTTTCAAAACTAGGGATGTATAGCTTAGAAATTTTCACCACAGATAGTGAAAATAATATCCCTGGAATGACTTATTTGCTAAAATATATTATTGTCATTGCAATTGTGAAGCCAGATTGCTTCTATTCCGTGCGCTGTTTTGCCACTCTTTAAACCATGACTACTCCTATTTGCAATTTAATTTATTGAAGTTGACTTGTATTTAATTTGAGCAATGCTGCTGAGTGCCCTCTTCTTATTGGCATGAATTGTTTTGGGTAATTACTTGTGCACTTGTGATGCATTTGTCAATGTCACAGCAGTCTGAGTGTGCTCTTTGTGAATTGTTCATTTAAACCTATTGGTTGCTTATGGTAAGGAAGGATTATAGAAGTATTGGAGGCTTGACATATCTCAGTCAATTTAACAAGTTTTACGTCCCTAGTTTTGGCTTAGCTTGAAGCTTGGAATCTAAAATTTAAGAGAAAGTCGGAAGAGGTTTCTCTGGGATTAATCTGAAGTGCTTTCTCTAGGTTTGGTTTTGTGGGTTCGTCACATGTACATAATCATACAAGCTCTTTAAAATAGTGAGAATTTCCCGGGGTGCTTCACCAGGCTCTGTGTTTCAATATATACAATTATAAATTATTAGTTGAAAATCACTTATTTCCTTGGGTGCTTCACCAGGTTGTGTTTCAATATCATGAATTATAAATTATTAGTTGAAAATCGCTTAGCTTTAAGGGTTTGACAAAAGCTTTAGTTTTATGTAAATGATGTGTATTGGGTGTTTTGAGCTTGAGAGCATGAGAAGAATTTCTGAATGTGCAAGGGATGGGGATTGATTTCTTATGGGAAAAAGTACTATTATGCATTTTTGTGTGCTTTGATCTAAATATTTTAATTTCTTTTGTAATTTTGATTCATATAGTTTATAATGTTATTTTATTTTGGACATTATTGTTCTACGATATATTTTCCTTTAGAAATCTTCTGGTGTTCCATGGCTGATTACCAGTACAAGGTGAAAGTAAACAGTTCTCTTTATTACTATTAGATTGGTTTCTTGTTTTGCAGAAAGTATAACAAAATGTTGTTTGCATACATGTTCATTCATGCATAAATTTATTGGTGCTTGCTTATGTTTCTTCACCTATCTTACAGTTCACTTTTTCTAATTGAACTGTTGAAGATATGATACATGCTTGTTTTCGCCCATTTTAATGTATCTTGTGTTTAAATTTTAATGTGACAGGTTATTTTCGGCCACCTGTTGAAAGACAAAACACAAGTAATATTGGTTTCCAGACCAACAGTTTGCCAGCTCCTCAAATTCCAGGTGACCTCCCTTTTAGAAAGGGATAACATGTTTTAGTTAAAGAGGTCAAGTAAAAAATTTGAGTTCTTCTACAATCAAAGAATGACTTAATGGTTGTAATATTGCACAGGTCATGGTGTTTCCCAGATGTTGCCATGTAGACCAGACATGTCAGCACTTAATTGTTGGAGACCAGCTTAAGACAGAGCCTGAAGCCTCATCTACTGCTTGGTGTAAGTTTTATGTTAGCATAAGTTTTGGTTTCTAATATTGAACATTTATGCAGTCCCATAGTCCTCCTCGCTGTCTGTCTGACCTGATCGTCTATCCTTTTGTCTGTTATGATTTTCAGTCTTGTGGGTCTTGAAACAAGTTTCGAATTTACATTATTTTGTACAACGGAGGAAGGTTCATAGTGTGGGAAAATACAACTACCTTTTTGAAGGCAGTGTTACTTGTGGAGGCTCTTGGCAGGACTCTGTATATTGTAATTTTTCCTGACAATTGTATCCAGGGGACATATGCTTCCAAGTGTAGGCCCATGTTTCTGACTTGGTTAGTACGCCTGTTTCTTAACTCCTGTAATTATACTGAATATCCTACATAAAAAAATTTATTTGTCAAGTAACAATTTTGAGTTTTGGTGAATTTAGTGGTATATGTATTAGGTGTAAATTAGTCTCTGGACATCTATTTAGCTTGTTTATTGTATTTTGCCTATACATCCCAATAGGATGATTGCATGGACTTTCCAGCTGTTTTTTATTCCTTTTTGAATTTAAATTTCTGGTTACCATATGCATACACTTGATGATGACAGAAGCCTTTACTGCATGGGGGCTCTTAGGAAGCAATTTAGTTAATTTTTGGATTGTGCAGCATCACTCGATGATTAAGATCATTCACATGTTATTCACTTTTGCGTAAAGGTTTAAGTAACACTGCTTGGTACTAGGAACTCTTGTGAGATTCCTATTCGATGCTTTAATTGAATAATAGGGCCTGGATCTTTTGTTGATGTATTAGTTAATTGGAGTTGGTGGTAAAGATACTTGGGATAAAATTAGGGCTATTTGATCGGTTGTATGGCTTGGAATTAATAGTAAAACATCTTGCTTGCAAAAGATAAGTGTTGAAGCTTAAATACTATTTGTTGGGTTTTTTTCCTTCAAGATGAAGCTCTTAGGTCTAGTGGTGACTCGGTGTGGTATCAAAACAGGTTTGACATTATGTTCATGTTTGAATCTTCCAAACACTAATTAATTGAGAATTATAATTCTCAAAGAGCTTAGATGGCAGCCTACGTTTAATATTTGGATTCATGTGACAAGCCAATTAAATGAATTTATGCTTGCATGTGAGTGGTAATCTTAAAGTTTTAATATTATTGCTTGGGCCTTTTACCTTCGAGATTAAGCTTTTAGGTCAAGTAGTTACTCAAGGAAAAGAAAGAAGAATAATGGAAGATAAGTTAAATAAGTTTGAGAGGATGAAACTCAATGCAGAGAAAGCCGTGTTAGAAGTTACCTTCAAACTAAGTTTCAGCTGTTATTAAATACATGCTGTTAATATTAATGGGAGGATGCAACTTTCCTATAGACCTCCAACATCCACCCACCTCTCCACCCTTAAGTGAATGAGAAAAAAAGGAATTTTTTATAGTGACTACAATTAATTATACCTTCATTAAAAGAAATTAAGAAAATGAAAAATCTCTGATTTCTTGCAGCTAACACCAAAAAAAGCTAAGTAAAAAAGAAAAAGGAATATGCTGTATGGGAACTTCCAAATTTCATGTAAGGAAGATGAGGTCTAATCTTATCAATTACTGAAATTCTGATGTAATAAGCACAATCTCTTTTGGTACTATGAATATGAAGTTCAAGTTTGAACTCTGTGAATTGTTTCTGAAATTTAATTTTGTTATAGCCCAACGTTGATTTTTTGGTGGGTTGTGGTGTTTCTTTGATAACATGCTTGGTTCCATTGCACATGCCAATGGGTAGTTCCTTTGGTTTTTCAAAATTTTTTCTACTGGGGAATTTGAATAGTGATTAACCCTAGTGTAAAAATCTTTGTAAGCTATATGATGCTAAAATCTGAGAAGTGGGGAATGGAATAATGTACTAATGATGTTATTTGAGTTCAGGAATCTGTCTCACATATTCTGGCCATGAAAATAGGTCAAGCAGGATTCAGGGCTGTAGTTTTTGACTTAGATTTGCTACATCAAAAAACCTTACAAATGTTATTATTCTATCTAACCTGTGTTTCTTTAAGTGAATTCTACTTTGATGAATTCTTGTGTTGTGATGCTATGTGAATTTTTGTTAAGTGACTAGCAGAGCTGCAAATCCTTCATATGCATTGGGAAATAGAACTTTCAAGGAAGCTGTAGCATTGCAAATCTCAATAAAATAAATTGTACGATACTACATTTACTAATATTATCTTGTGTCCTACTTACATTATTATGTTCGTTTTTTAGGGATTGACAGTGGAATACTGCTACTTATGTTTTCATGTATTGATAAATAAATACTGGTTAACAATGTTGATTTCATTTATAGGAGATTAGGAACCAAAAGATGCTTAATTCTATGCATTGGTTTGGTGAAATCCTTGCTAATGCATGTAGAATTCTACAATTGACATTAAAACTATAAAAGTTGGTAAATCTTTGAGTCTTAACTAAATTTCAACCATGGCATTGTCTGTCATGAGATATTTGCGTTATGTGCACATAATTTGGTAAAAATGGTTATTGTCCAGAGTACAAATAACAATAGGGATGCACAGTCTGCCTTATAATGGGATTGAGCTTGAGGAATTTACATTTTAGTTATTAGTGGGATACATAAGTATTTCATCCAAGTACATTATTATTTGCGAATGACAAATTATTTGTCAAGGAACACCAAATTTATTTGTTAATGTCGGAAGAATTTTAATGTCTGTTATTCTAACAGCATGCACCCTCTTTCCCAAGGATATGATTGTATTTGAGCCCTCTATTCAAAATCGGGAATTTTTTTATGATACTTTTTTTGTGACCATTTCTCTGAATAAGTTATTCTCATTATGTTGAGGATTGTGTGAAGACTGAAATATTGAGAGAGTTGTTCTGGCGTGAAGGAATAACTTCTTTGCTATTTAGGTGTTTGGGTGGGTGGGTTTATGAGCATCTAACGGTGTTGTGGACTATTTTGTGTGTCTGGACTTAAAAACGAAATCTTAAATGCTCTAGAAACAGAACTGTTGCTTTGCCAACAGTGCATCCTTTTCACTTATATCTTCATTTTTTCTGAGTCTTAATATCTAATGCTTTAATTATCTTAAAAGAAAATTGGAGAAAATTTTTACTGGATGACTCCTTGATGTTGTTAAATCTTATGTTGTCTTGTATTTGTGCTGGCTGATACTTCCAGAACATACGGTACAATTGCATTTCTTTTTCTATTCTTTTGGTGTTCAATTGGTTCATTCACATTCTATTCTGAAAATGCTAGCAAGTTGATGTGATTTATGGCAAAGAGTAGAAAGTAGCTTGTAGAATCATTCTAATCTGTTCCACGTGGTGATTGTGAAATGAAAGGATTAGTCTAGAAAGTGGTGACAGTGAGAGAGTTGCAGGGGCTTCTCTTGCCTCCTTTGACAATTGAGAAGTTCACAGCCCGTGCATGGAGTTCAAAATGGGGGACCATGATCTTTTAATATTGATGGCCAGCAAACTTATGAAATATTATAGCTCTGGTTGGTAGTTTCGATTCCTTGGAACCTTGACTCCTAGTTGAAACCAAGGGTAATACGTTCAATTTTCCTTCTAGATGTAATCATGATTATGCTCTCTTTTACCAATTTCATGGACTCTCAAGAGATCATTTATTTTTGACGCAGCATGTAGCTTGTTTATACGAGTCCAACACATGATTTAAATTTAAAAACCTTGGAATCTACCAAGAAAATTATGAAAACCCTAAAATTTAGGGAAAATTCTATTATTCAAGAAAAATTTCTCTACATAATAATTAATCTTCTATTCTTAAACTCTAAGATTAGAGCCTTTTTTATACTAACGAATTAGAGTTAAGTTTAAATATAGTTAAAATAAACTTTTCATTGAATTTAAATTAAAACAAAATACAAAAGGATAAAAATATAAATTTATCTAGAATGTCTCTTGATGAAAAATTTAGAATCCAAACGTTTCGCGTCATTCTCCCCCACTTGAAAAGAACTCATCCTCGAGTTGTGAATTCAAAACTCAATCCTTTATGGATTTCACCAACATACAAGCCATATTTTTTAGTTGTCCTTTTAATAAGATCGGCTTCAATCCTTGCCAATGTCATCTTCACCCGAGCTATGCGAATTATACCTAGAATCTTTAACTCCCTTGCTTTAGCTATTCTTGAATAAAACTCATCCTGCACACAAAAATTTCAATAACAAGCAAGACAACACCTCTTTAGAACAACCTCTCCCATCTCCTCTTGAGAAAGTATCAATCTTTGAGTCATCTTCGAAAGTAATTTACCTTCACCCTCTGCTTGTTGCACTTGTTCTAGAGCAGATGTTAACCTATTCATGGCATCGCAAATATCACTCACTACCCCATATTGGTCAAAGTGAACCCACAACTTGATTTAGTAGAACTCTCACACCACTGAGTCTTTAATGTGTATTCAACCCCACCAATCAAGTCTTAAGCCAAAATCCATCTGTCTAAGGGTTTAAACTAATTAACACGAGTTAAAAGAAAATCACCTTTTGGTTTCAAATCTCAATGACACCGTATGTTGAGCATTGGAAACAACCCCCTTGGAATAACTTCTTGAGATTCGGTTAATAGTGGTTTAACCAACTTCAGATCATATTCTTCTTCCTCAATAGGTACCACCTCCTTTGCTATCAATGGCGATCTTATGGCTTCATCAGTATGATCAACTTTCTTATCTTTGTTATCTTAATCTTCATCATTCGGATCACATATGGTTTCCTTTATAATTTCTTCTTCTTGTTCACGAATAAACCCATTCTCTTCAACCCCAAAAGTTTCAGAGACAATCTTATTCATAGATGATTCGGTTAGTTCAACTTTTGTGTTTGGTTTACTAGTGTAAAATTTGGGTTCTTGTTCGAAAGACGCTCCTAACTTTTGATCCTAATGACATTTTTGAAACTACAGAAACTCATATTGCTCATAATTAGACGACAAGAATTTATCCTGTAACCTTTGTCGCATCCTACGCCAACTATATATAGGTGCTCTACCCTCTCTCCTTTGGTTTTCTTGCACTTTATCCCACCAAATAGCAACTCTCTCCTTTAACCTATATGCAACTAACTTCACTTGTCTCTTATCGGGAACATCCATATAATCAAAAAAATTTTCGACTTCTGATAACCAATCTCAAAATTCATCTTCTCCTAAATAACCATCAAAAATTGGAAGGGTTACCTCAAATCGAAAATTCTCTCGCTCTATTTGGCTCCTTGATTACTAGCGAATTCCTTATTGTAACCACCACAGCCATAGCCTCTCATATTCTCATATTCCTCGGATTTTCTTGGCTACCCATATATTGGATACTTTCACTATATTCGTCCTCGGAGTTTTCTTTTTGTAGGTTGATGGTCTACAAAGGATAGGACTTCGTCTAGCGATAGGTCCATCACGGGCAAACTTCCGGTCATCACCACCTGCAACTCTCAGCTTCCTATTTACACTTACCTGATGGGTGTTTGAGTCTTCCTAGATACTCTGAAATTTTTTTTTGCAATAGTACTTTCTTGCTTTGTACCTTTTAAAGATCTAATCCAACTTAACCAGCATCTATATTCTTTGTTCATTGACATCAGAATAGTTACTCCACACTTCATCCGTCATAGTTTTAGGATTACACGCTTCTGCTCTGATACCAAACTAACGTAGCGTGTAGCATGTTTACACGAGTCCAACACAAAATTGAAACTCAAAAACCTTGGAATCCATTAAGAAAATTATGAAAACCTTAAAATTTAGGGAAAATTTTATTATTCAAGAAAAAATTATCTAAACAATAATTAATCTTCTATTCTTAAACCCTAAGATTAGAGCCTTTTTATACTAACAAATTCGGGCTAAGCCTAAGTGTAGTTAAAATAAACTTATCCTTAAATTTAAATTAAAACAAATACAAAGAGGATAAAAATATAAATTTATTTAAGATGTCTCTTGATGAAAAATTTAGAATCCAAATGCTTCATGTCAATTCTTTATGGGTACCTGTTCTATTTTTTGTTTTTAAGTAATTTTCAAATGATCCATCCACATAATGTTTTGCTACTATGTAATGTTTTTGTACCCTAGTTTATTTGAACAACTTTGTTGCACTTATTATGTCTTATTTTTAATAATACGAGTTTTTGGTTCTTAACTGGCAATCAATTAGTGAATATGTTGCCTAAGGGGTCCTTAATGATTAGGAGTGACTCTGGCCTGCATCCCCTAATTTGGGTCTCACTGACTTAAAGTAGTAGCAAATTGGTATATTGATACCCTGATATGGATTCTATTTCTTTGTCTTCAAGAAGTAACAGTAAATGTGGTGGAATTCTTTCCTGAATGTAGATCTTAT
>JAVXUL010000012.1:12559964-12578426 GCA_035590515.1 Trichilia minutiflora | reverse complement strand
ATTATACATAGACACATTCTTAACCAGGGTTGCAGATTAGCCATACAGCTTTGAGGGAGTGGATGGGATCCTATAGACCGAGGGGATATACATATTTGATGTCATATTGGTTTTCTAGACATGTATATGTGTCATATTTTACTATACTTAATTTTATGATTACGAGGATTTTCCATAATCAACGTATGGGCCTCTAATTTCTGTTTTTGTATATTTGTCTACTCACTAAATATTACCTCTAATACTCACCCCTAACTTGCTAAAATAGATAAAATGAAATGTCATTCACTAAGTATGTTGAATGGCATTGCATTTTTTTCTGCTTCAACTGAAGCCTTTTACATTTGATTTGGCAAAAAATGGAGTTTAGAGGCTTCAAATAGTTTTGATAGTCAGCATTTGCGAAGTTGTGTGAATTACTATTCTTTTTATCCTGAATTAGTATGATTGATGAACTCATTTGGTTGCTAATTCATTTTTCTAATTAGTCATTTGGTTGCTGGTATTCCATACATTTAGTGACTAGTGACCCCTGAGAACACATCTCATAATTTGTTAACTTCTCATATATTTTTCTTGATGATTGCTTTGCCCTTGATTTGTGTTTAAATTTTATTCTACCAGAAATTGGCATCTTTTCCACATCTTTGAATGAAACTGCCTACCATATACAAGATGAAAACGCTGTCAGGCATTGGATTCTGAGTTTTATCTTCATTATTGTTCTTCTTGGTTGCTGAAAGTTTATCACAAAAGAAATCTAATGGTTATCAAATTGGTAAACATTTTCGAATATAATTTGTAATTTTTTTTGAGCTAGAGTTGCTATGAATTTTTCTGCTATGGGAACTCTGAACCCTTTCGTATCCAATTAGATTTTTTTTTTCCAGTTCTCAATGTGATTTGATATAATAATGGACCATTAACCTCTAAAAATTTTTAAGGAGCTTTATTCTGCTTGGATATGAATTGTGTAAAATAAATAACTGTAAAACTATCTAATCTAGTATTTTCTTTTTTCTTCCTTCTCCCTTTCTTTTTTCTCTTTCTTCTTTTTGCCTTTTCTTCATTTTCTGGTTGTTGGGTATCTCATGCTTTTGGAAGTCTAGCTTCAGTGATGCAGCGTGTATCGTGTTTACCTGAGTCCAGTACAAGATTGAAACTCAAAAAACCTTGGAATCCATCAAACAAAATTATGAAAATCCTAAAGTTCAGGGAAAAATTATATTATTCAAGAAAAAGTTCTCTAAACAATAATTAACCTTCTATTCTTAAACCCTAAGATTAGAGCCTTTTTTATACTAATAAATTAGGGCTAAATCTAAGTATAGTTAAAGTAAACTTATCTTTAAATTTAAATTAAAGCAAATTACAAAGAAGGATAAAAATGTAAATTTATCTAAAAAAGTAAACCTATCATGTATACTTTTCTTGAAGAGAAAAATAAACATAAGTAAATGTAAATTTACTAAACGCCTTATGTCATTTTGCTTTTTTCTTGCCTTCCCATACTTCCATGCACTTCCACGTCATCCGACTGTTTTTATTATGCTTAATGTTTCCACTGCATAGAAATTTTCTAGTCGTTACTCTTTATCATGGATACTTTCTAGAACGGACTTTTCTTATCTGGTCTGAAATTTTATCCGAGAAGGGGATGGGTTTTGATATTAGTTATTCTGATTGCTGGTCAGAAAACTCAAAGATTTTGGTTAAATGGGTGTTGAACATGAATCAATAAAAATTTACTGCTGACAGTTCTGGTCCCCACGTAACTGATAGATTATTGCTGTTATGATGTTGGTATCTAAATATTGATGTGACAGTCAAAAGGTGTTCTAGATGGTGGGTCTTTGACTGAGGCCTGAATTTCTTTGGCAGTCAGTTACTATTTAGTGGATTGTCTTCTGTGGGCAAAGCATCCCTTCAAAAAGATGCATGCATGCTAATTTTCTAATGTGTGTGTAGTTTTTCAGAATTCAAGCAACAAATATTATGTTGGCTAGGATGCACAATTGAAAATTTATATAACATTTGCTGAGATCTGCTTGATTTTAGTTATTAGATTAAATTGTGTAAAATTTTTGTGACACTAAGAAGTATGCTAATGATAGAGATTAAAAGTCATGCTTCCGAAACCTTTCTTAGAGCCAATATTTTTGAGCTAATGCATGCAATGCATGCACAAATTCTGACTAGCTAGCAAATAGAATTGTAATGTTGAAAAAGTAGTTGCATTTATTGTCTTTGGAAACATCTGTTGAACTAAACGATTGTTCGCAGGTTGTGGAACTCCTCATCCGCAAGTTGGAAAGTGAGCCTGGTTTTCACCGTAAAGTAGACCTCTTCTTTCTTGTGGATTCAATTACCCAGTGTTCACATAATCAAAAAGGTTTTCCTCTTTCTCTTTTTCTGTGTTTGTCCGAAGTAAATGCTTGTAAATTTTAACTTGTGATAAATTGTGTCGGTATGAATAATTATAGGATTTTGTTCTCTGCAACATTATGTAATTGGATTTCATATTTGATCCGGTGCTGAATTGCTGCATCTGAAGAAGCAGAATTTTGTATGATAGTGATTCTGGCAGTTGGATGAATGTTTTGTGCTAGAAAGCAGCAATCATCCTTTGTTCTCTTTATTGCTTTTATCTGAGTAATTAAATTTGGTTTGATAGATTTTGATCATTTTACTTAATTCACTCTCGATTATGTTTATTAGGAGTTGCAGGAGCTTCATACATTCCTGCTGTTCAAGCTGCACTGCCACGTCTTCTAGGTGCTGCTGCTCCGAATGGGGCTGGGGCTCGTGAAAACCGTCGTCAGTGTCTCAAGGTAATTTTGGCTCTTTTAGTTTTTGGAATTTCTCCGTTTTGAGCTCAACATAGATCAAGTTTTGTCCTTTTTGCTAGGTTTTACGACTGTGGCTTGAGAGGAAAATTTTTCCCGAATCTCTTTTGCGGCGTTACGTGGATGACATTGGAGTTTCAAATGATGGTACATCATCTGCGTTTTCGCTTAGGCGACCATCTCGAGCCGAGCGTGCTATCGATGATCCTATAAGAGAAATGGAGGGTATGCTTGTTGATGAGTATGGCAGGTATAATAAACCTCTCTCTCTTCTCTCTTTTTCTTATATCTTTATTTTTATAGTTCTTTTGGTCTATATTAGAAGATCAAACAGAAAATGCTTCAATACCCATTTATTTTACATTTTGTGCAATGTGATGGAGTGCATCTAACTTCTGGATATTTGCTTTCTCATGTCCATTGCATCAGTAATGCTACATTTCAGTTACCGGGCTTTTTGTCTTCTCATGTATTTGAGGATGATGAAGAAGAAGATCTTCCAAGCAGTACACATGAGGAAGCTGGTCTTGCATCACCAGTGGAGCAAACACGTGCTTCAGGGGAGTCGGAAACGTATGCAGTTACTCCAAATGACAGGCGCCATTGCATCTTAGAGGATGTGGATGGTGAGCTTGAAATGGAAGACGTGTCTGGTCACCCAAAAGATGAAAGTGGTTCATTTGAAACTGACTTGCAACAGTATGACTCGGATATGGTCTTGGATCCTGCTTCAAATAATTTCAGTGAGTTGCCCCCTTTACCTGAGGGCTCTCCACCTTTGCCTCCAGATTCTCCTCCTGCACTCCCACCTTTGCCTTCTTCACCACCACCACCACCACCACTGCCACCACCATCATCTCCTTCCCCTCCGCCGCCTCCACTTCCACCTCCACCTCCTCTCCCATCACTGGCACCACCACCACCACCACCACCTCCTCCTCCTCCACCTCCATTGGGCCCTCCACCACCATTGGCATCACAGTCGTCAGTAGTACAATCACAGCCTTTGTTCATATCTCAGCCATTATTACCACCTCATTCCTCGGTACAATCTTCACCACAGTTGTTGGCATATCAACCAGCTGTACCTCGGGAATATTGTAACACACCCAGTGTAAGAATTGCTTTTTTTTTTTTTTTTCTCATAATACTTCTTACCATACTATGTGTTTTTCTCATTTAAGAAATTGGTGTAACTATCTTTTGCATGTAGGGCAATCAGATTGTTCAAATGGCAGGAAATATTCCACATGGGGGTCATATTGATGCTGTTGTGAAAAATGAAATGTTTCTGCAGCAGTCACATCTCTTTGTACCAACTGGAATGGGCAATTCTCGAGAACCTTCTGGATTGCAGTTGGAATGTGGACATAATGACTTGTATTTAAACTCCCAAGCATGTCAACCAAACCAACAATTTCAGCAAGGTAATACACCTTTTGTGCAAAGACCAATGCATCCTGGCCTACCGCAACCCCCTACCGATCATTTCTCTTTTCCTAAGCCACCAATTCAGCAACACCCTCATCAGCATTACCCCCGTTCATATGCATTGCCTTCACATCCTGATAACCAGAGAAGAATTGTCACTGATGAACAGTGGAGGATGCCATCGGGTGAATTCAATGCAGATAGTCAGCCCGGTGTATGGATGGGTGGAAGGAGAACGCCGCCTCAATCAGGTCCTCCATTTATCCAGGAAGGTAAGCAGGTGTTATCCTGTGCATTGGTTCTAAAACTAGGGATGTACCCCTTCGAAATTTTCATTACGGATACTGAGTGGAAATAATATTCCTGGACTGACTTATATTCTAAAATATATTGTTGTTGCAATGCGAATGTTAGAAACTGGCAGCTTTGTCAGGCCAGATTGCTTCTAATCTGTGCTATCTTTTCTGCTCATTAAATCATGACTCCCAGTGTTAGCAATTTAATTCATTGAAGTTGACTTGTATTTAATTTGAGCAATGCTCCTAAGTGCCGTCTGGCCTCAAATTATCACCATGTATTGTTTTGGATAATCACTTCTGCACTTGTGATGCTTTTGTCAATGTCATGGTAGTCTGAGTGTGCTCTTTGCAAGTTGTCCGTTTAAAACTATTGGTTGTTGGACATGGTAAAGAGGGATTATACGGGTACTAGAGACTGGACATATCTCAGTCAAATTAACAAGTTTTACATCCCCAGTTTTGGCTGTGCTTGAAGCTTGGGATATAAAACTTAGGGAAAATCAGTAGAGGTTTTTCTGAGACTAGTCTGAAATGCTTTCTCCAGGTTTGGTTTTGTGGTTTCATCACATGTACATAGTCATGTTTACAGGCTCTTTGAAGTAGTGGGAATTACCTGTGTTGTGTCACCAGGTTCTGTGCTTCAATATCGGGAATTATAAGTTAGCTGAAAATCAATTATTTCTGGGTTGCATCACCATGTTCTGTGTTTGAATGTCAGGAATTATAAATTATTAGTTGAAAATCACTTTGTTTTTAGGGCTGGAGAAAAGCTTTAGTTTTATGTAAGCGCTGTGTATAGGGTGCTTTTTGAGCTTGAGAGAATTAGAAGAAATTTGAATGTGTAATTGATGAGGATTTATTTCTTATGGGAAAAAGTACCATTATGCATTTTTGTGTCCTTCAATTTATTTTCATTCTTTTGTAATTTTGACTCATGTAGCTTGTATTGTTATTTTAATTAGAGTTTATTGTTCTTCGTTATATTTTCCTTTAGTAACCTTCTGGCATTTGATTGCTGGTATAAGGTGAATGTAAAAAATTTTCTTTATTATTAAATCGGTTTCTTGTTTTGCGAAAAGAAAGAATACACGGTCAATCATGCATAGATGTCATATGGGTCTTTTCATTTGTGCTTGCTTACTGTTTCTTCACCTATTATAGTGAGGTCTCAAGCGCCTATTTTTTTTTTTTTGTTTGTATCTTGTACTTGCATTTCATATTTTTCTAATTACACTATTGACAATATCATACATACTTGTACTTGCATATTTTAATGTATCTTGTGCTTACATTTTGGTGTGACAGGTTATTTTCAGCCGCCTGTTGAAAGACAGCACACAAGTAATATTGGTTTTCAGACCAGTAATTTGCCAGCACCTCAAATTCCAGGTGACCTTGCCTGGATAACATGTTTTGATCAGTAAAATATTTGAGTTCCTCTACAATCAAAGAATGACTTAATGGTTGTAATATTCCAGGTCATGGTGCTTCCCAGATGTTGCCATGTAGACCTGACATGTCAGCACTTAATTGTTGGAGACCGGCTTAAGATTGAGCGTGAAAACTCATCTAGTGCTTAGTGTAAGTTTCATGTCAGCATAAAAAGTTTCATTTCACCAGGAATTTTTTTTTTTTTTTTGATACATTCCAATCTTCCTCTTCCTGTCTCTCTCCACTCTCTCTGTCTGACCTGCTCATTTTGTTCCTTTATCTGTTCTGATTTTCAGTTTGCAGGTCTTGAAACAAGTTTCAAATTTACATTATATTCTACAACAAAGGAAGGTTCATATTGTGGGAAAACACACCTTTTTTGAAGGCAATGTTAGAGCTTGTGGAGACTCTTGGCAGGACAGTGTATATTGTAATTTTTCCTGACAATTGTATCCAGGGACATATGCTTCCAAGTGTAGGCCCATGTTTCTGACTTGGTTAGTACACCAGTTTCTTAACTCCTGTAATTATACTGAATATCCTACATAAAGAAATTTGTTCGTCAAGAAACAATTTTTAGTTTTGGTGAATTTAGTGATACATTTATTAGGCATAAATTTAGTGATACATTTATTTAGCATTGCAATAGGATGATTGCATGGATTTCCAGCTGTTTTTACTCTCTTTTGGAATTTATGTGTCTGGGTACCATATGCATAGGCTTGATGATGACAGATGCCTTCGCTGCATGGGAGCTCTTATCAAGCAATTCAGTTAATTTTTGGATTTTATAGCTTCACTCGTTGATTTATACATAAATATTGTTCACTTTTTCATATAGGTTTAAGTAACACTGCTTGGTAGTAGAAAATCTTGTGAGATTCCAATTCCGTATGGTCTGGAAATTTTGGAGGGTTAGTTGGTTAGGATTGATGGTAATAAAATTAAGGCTATTTGATCAGTTTGTATGACTTGGTATTAACAGTAGAACATTTTGCTTGTGCAAGAGAAGTGTTGAAGCTTAAATACTATTTGTTGGGTCTTTTACCTTGAAGATTAAGCTCTTAGAGTGGTGACTAAGCATCGTATCAAAGCAAGTTTGACCTTATGGTATTGTATTTGAAACTACTGAACACTAATTAATTGAATTATAATTCTCAAAAGGCAGGGGGGGCAAGCCTGTATTTAAATTCGGATTCATGTGACAAGCCTATTAAATGAATTCATGCTTCCATGTGAAGGGTAACATTAAAGTTTAAATACTATTGGTTGCGCATTTACTTTCAAGATTAAGCTTTTAGGGCAAGTAGTTACTCAAGAAAAGGAAAGAAGAATAATGAAACATACATGAAATAAGCTTGACAGAATGAAGATCAATGAAGAGAAAACCCTGCAAGAACATACCTTCAAACTAAGTTTCAGCCGTTATTTAATATATGCTGTTTAATGGGAGGATGCTACCTCCACCACTACCCACCTACCTCTCCACAAAGAAAAAAGGTAAAATTTATTTAAAGTACTACAATTAATTAAACCTTTATTGAAAGAAATTGAAAAAATGAAAAACCTTTGATTTCTTAATGCTAAAAGCTTTATAGTAGAACAAGTATTGAGATCTATCAGTGCTCTCCTTCCCCAATCTTTTTCCTCTTTTTAGGGATAGCTATATTCATTTTTTGACCTTCCAATGCTTTGGCACTTACCATCCACTTTTTCCATTTATTTTGTTTGTATATCTTCCTACATTCAACACAACTTTTGTACAAAATATTAAAAAAAAAATTAAAGTAAAAAGAAAAAAGAATACGTCATACAAATATTATTGGGGAATGGGAAGTTCCAAATTTCATGTAATAAAGATGATGTCTGGTTGTTCAATTATTGGAATCCAGATGTAACAAGCACAATATCTTTTGGTTATATGAATAAGAAGTTCAAGTTTGAGCCTTATGAATTCTTTCTGAAATTTAATTTTGTTATGGCATAACATTGATAATTTTTGGTGGATTGTGGTGTTTGTTTGATAACATACTTGGGTGCCATTGTGCATGCCAATGGCTAATTTCTTTGGTTCTTACAAATTCTATCCATTGGGGAATTTGGATAGTGATTAAACCTATTGACGAAACCCTTGAAGCTATATGATGCTAAAATCTGAGAAGTTGGGAATGGTTTAATTTACTAAGGATGTTATTTGAGTTAAGTAACCTGTCTCACATATTCTTACACTGAAAATAGATCAAGTGTAATTCAGGGCTGTGTTTTTTGACCTGGAAAACCTCACAAATGTTCAGGTTCTATTATGTTTCTTTAAATG
The DNA here is from genome assembly GCA_035590515.1 of Trichilia minutiflora. Classification (NCBI taxonomy): domain Eukaryota; kingdom Viridiplantae; phylum Streptophyta; class Magnoliopsida; order Sapindales; family Meliaceae; genus Trichilia; species Trichilia minutiflora. The sequence goes on along the minus strand of JAVXUL010000012.1, from coordinate 12,570,102 downwards.
TATTCTATTTTGTTAATCATTGTTTATCAACTTCATGAATCCTTATGTTGTGATGCCGTGTGAATTTTTGTCAAGTGACTAGTAGAGACACAAATACTTGATATACATTAGCAAATAAGACTTAGAAGGCAGCTGTAGCATTGCAAATCTCAGCCGAATCAATTGTGTGATACTATATTTACTATTATTATGTTGTATCCTACTTACAATTTTATGTTTTATTTTTTTAGGCATTTGCAGGTGAATACTGCTAAAGTTTTTCATGTATTGACGAAATAAAGTGTTAGTACTCTGGATGAATTACTGATTGACAATGTTGATGTCATTTATAGGAGGTTAGGATCCAAAAGATGCTTACTTCTATGCATTAGTTTGGTGAAATCCTTGCTGATGCATGTAGAGTTCTACAATTGACATTAAAACTATAATAGTTGGTAAATTTTTTGGTCTTAACCAAATTTCAAATATGGCATTGTCATTCATGAGAAATTTGAATTATATATACATAATTTGGTTAACAATGCTTATCGACCAGAGTACAAATAACAATAAGGAGGCACAGTCTGCCTTATAATGAGATATAGCTTGAAGAATTTACTTTTTAGTTATTAATTGTATACATAATTAGTTCAACGCAATACATTCGTATTTGCAAATTTCAAAATGCTTGTCAAGGAACACCGAATTTATTTGTTATCATCGAAGAATTTTAATACGATCTCTTATTATAAAAGCATGCACCATATTTCCCATCGACATGATTGCATTTGAGCCTTTTATTCAACATCAGCGATTGTTTTCTTGATACATTTTGTGTCTGAACATTTCTTTCTATATATGTTATTCTTATTATGTCGAGGATTGGGTGAAGACTGGGATATTGGAAGAGTTATTCAGGGGCCTGAAGGAATAACTTTTTTGCTATTTGGGGATTTGGAGGTGGTAGGTGGTGGGGATGTAGGAGCATCTAACCTTGTTGGGGACTATTTTGCAATTCTGACTTAAAAGGGAAATGTAAAATACTCTAGAAACAGAACTCTTCCTTTGCCGACAGGGCATCCTATTAACTTATTTCTTCATTTTTTTCTGAGTCTTAATATCTGATGCTTTTAATTGTCTTACAAGAAAATTGAAGGAAATTGTTACTGGATGTTTGTTTTACTCTTAGTTTTTAAAGTAATTTTCAAGTGATCCATCCACATAATGTTTTGCATAATATGGAATGTTTATGTACCCCAGTTATATGTTAACAACTTTGTTACTCTTTCTATGTCTTATTTTTAATAATACAAGTTCTTGGTTCTTAAGTGAAAATCAACTAGTGAATATGTTGCTTAAGTAGACCCTGATTATAAGGAGTGACTCTGGGCTGCGTCTTAAAGTAGTAGCAAATTGATATACTGATAGCGTGATATGTATTTTATTTCTTGGTTTTCAAGAAGTAACTGTAATATGGTGGACTTCTTTCCTGAAATATGGATCCTATTGTTATCCTATTGCTCTTTGTTTCTGTAATATTTGTTCCCTTCCTCGCCAGTTTTAATAGTTTTGAAGTTTAATTCCTTATTGTAAAGGCTTTTTTCCTTGTTCTTTTTTGCATTAAACATAATCTCTTGATAGCTCGGAAATTTGAGTTTGTAACAACTTGATAAAATGACCTGGTGCAACACAAGCTTGCTACGATGTTTCTTTAGAGAGGTTTTTCATTGCTATTTCCCCTTCTTTTATTTTTTATTTTTAATTGCATATTGAATGTTTAAACTTTTGAAAATGAAGATCTGCTTTGGGAGTTGGAACTTTGTTACCATATAATATTCTTTTTGACTGTATATCAATTTCATGTTATGCACTGGGAGCCTAAATATGACACCTGATTGTTGCTTTGATAGCAGTATGGACCAAAATGGATTTAACTATGAAGTCAGAAGATAATTTGACTTTTGTGTGAGGCCAGCCTCCTTTCAGGATATGCATTAATTTTTTTTCTTAGGATCCTAAGATACCTTAAGGTACAAAGAATGAAGGCTAGTTTTACAATACACAAGCTGTGGATAGAATTTTTCTCTTTACTATTTGTATTGCACTCTTAGTTCCTTGAGGATACAGGCACAAACTGATAGTATCATCTTTTGTTCTCTTTAAATATATCTATTTGATTTCTAGTACTGTTGTACTTCTGTCTTGCTTTTTATTTATTTTTTATTTTTATGTTGGGCACTAGCTATCTGTATTTTTTCAAGTGGCTGAATAGGATAATATCTTGTATGATCTTTTTTCTTTTTACCTTTTAAGAATTGTATCCTGTTCTTAAGCTGCCAACAGCTTTCAGGAAAAGCAAGAAATGATTGTCCTCACCTCTAATCTTTCGTTCTCCTAATATTTTTCTTTTGCCTATCAGTTTTGGGACTTTTAGTTTAATATAGATTAGAACTCCTAGTATTGGTTCAATTGTTAAGTATAGATTTTTATCTCAAGACCTCGATTGTTCAGCAAAAATATGAAGGATGGAAGGATGCTATTTTAAAAAGATATGATATGGATTTTGCTGATCGAGTATTATCGAATATGATTAAGAGAATAAGATTCTACTGAAAGAAAAAAGGCCTCTCATGTTTCAGCTGGCTATATAGACTATATACAGAGAAATTTACCATGAGCTTCACATTAAAAATATTTGTCAAGATAATTGGACCTTAAAGTGTGCTATCAAATTCACTTAAGATTTTGCTCTAGACTTCTATTAGAACAAATGGAGCTTGGATATTGTATGAAAGTTGAACTCTGTTGTAGTAGGCTTCCCAGGCCTGGAACACTTTTAGCTATTAGGTTCATTGTCACATTGGGGCTTTTTTATTTCCTTTTACTGTTTCTCTCTCCTATTTAATCAATTCTGAACGATGTGGTTATATGAGAAACAAATTTGTTCTTCTTACTGCACAAAAAATAGTATCTCAGAAGCTGTTTAGTTCATAATAGAAGACATTTTTGCATCTAGGGTTCCATTCTACTTTTTACATGCTATTGAGGCTATTTGCTTTCTTTTGTGCAATTTGTAGCTTCTTTCTTTTTTTTGGTGCATTGTCCGGGTGCATATTAAATGTGAGTTTATGGCTCAGGTGTGATCTACATTCTTCAAAGATCTTCCTTTTCTTTTCTTGATTAAGAGACAATATTTCTAGAGTTTGTTCATTTGCATAGGGTACATGATTATCAATATTATTAAGGTGAAACAGAACTGTATTTAACTTTTGAGGATCAAAATTTCTTTTTGTGTTAAAAATAGATGAAGATCTCGTACTGAAACGAAAAAGATATTGGTGGGCTTTTAAAATCCAATAGCTGGATTGTTATTAGGAGAGAATTGTACAAAACATTAATGAAATGAGGAAAAAATGTAAAAAAGAAGGCATTTTGCCTGTATATTAGAGAGGGAGTAGCTAGGAGAAATGTTTATGCGATGAGAAAACTGTAAACACACTGAGAGAGTGGGACGTGGCAGGAACCATAGTACTTAGTTGAGAGACATGGAAGCAAACATTTGATAGATGAAGAGGCAAAACAGGATTTGCTGTTTAAGAAAATGTAGAAAACATAAGTAAGTGAGATCCATGTTATTTGAATATATCAGAAATACTATAAGCTATCATGCGAATTTCAAGATAAGGAGTTTTGGTACTCCAGAGATCACATTATGTAATATAAACTAATTTCTTCCATTATGTTTGAAGTTTGATGTTTTAGGGCAACCGAGTCCTTTTCTTGTTGGCATTAATTTTGTTTATTCAAGGAGTTTGAACAAATGTCTTATTTTAGTGGAGGTTTACTTGTATTGAAAAGTTGTGGTGGTTGTAAGTTGTTAATTTGGATGGCCTCAGGTGCACAAACTTAGGTTTCTTGAAAAATGATCACAAAATATCATCCTTCAAATAGAGTGAAGTGAAGTGAATGAATAATCCATTTGGTGTTCCTTCCCTTGTTCCTTCTCTCCTGAAAGTGAAGTGAATGATTGATTAATCATTCTCTCCTGAAAGTGAATTGAGTGATTAATCCATTTGATTTTGCTTCCCTTGTTCCTTCTCTCCTGAAAGTGAATTGTGTGATTAATCCGTTTGGTTTGCTTGCAGGTTTTGGCTAATGGCAAAAGTTGACAGGCCTTAGATCATGTGTTTCATTTTGGTTTCTCATTGAAGAATAAGGACTGCTTTCCTGATAAACTACAACTGAATGTTGAGGTAAATATTTGACAGAATCTTATGCTGAGGTAGTGATCTTATATATAGGTACATTTTACATAGATAAGTTTCTGTTCAAGAGTATATCTCAAAGTAAGAGTAGTAGTCCCAAGCATTTTCAAATTTGTTCATTTTTGTGAATAAATTATTTTTCCATTTGTAATTAAATAACTTCACTCATTTTGTGGAAATTATTGACTCAATTTCTTTCTTTTTTCTGCTTAAAATCACTATTTTTATGAACAGAATATCTTATGCTATTGGCCTTGTGAATGCGAATTGTTGCATTGGCAGTTCATATCGAAATTTTATTTTCATATTCTGGTTAAATTGGCTTTAATATGATTTGACTTTTATGTTTCAAGTCATCAATGTAAGCTTGTTTTCGTATTCTGGTTAAATTGGCTTTAAAATGATTTAACTTTTGTTTTGAATTTATCAACCTAGATTTGCATCATTAATTTTACACCAAGTTACAAATGATTTTTTATTTTTTAAGATTTACACCCGTTCAGTTTAAATTGTTTGAATCGAGTTCAAGGGGTATTAATATTATGTATGTCTTAGAACCTTGATAAATTAGAATCATGTAATAAGGTGCATAAATTTGTCCCCCATTTACCCTTGTGACTCTTCACATCAACTCTTCATCCTGTAACTTTTCCTTTTCTCTGAACATCTGCACTGTATTTAAATTGGGATATGCCTGATTTTTCTCGAGATTTGTTTTGATTTTGGTATCTGTTGTGAAGTCAGACCATTCGAGGGGTTGTTAAATGGCTGAAAGTGCTTGAAGTTTCTGGAATTGTTTTCTTACTGAATAAAAGGTGTCCATTAGGTAATCTGTAAATTTCCTAGGTTTCTGAATCCTGATTAATGATGTGCAAACCTTGTTGGTTTGGTCGGGTTCATACATAGCCTCTGATGGAGTAGATAAAACAATGTTGAAATTCAATCCATGTTTTGTTTAATAGTGTGGTGATTTTGTTGTGCTTTGGAAAAAAGAAAAAGGTGTTGGACATCACAAAGTTTTAGTGGGATTTATATATTTTTATATTAATATTTAATATTTAAAATTTTTATTTTGTAATATCTATATTTTAAAAGCCATTAGAAACAAAGGTAAGCAGAAAGCTTTGAAAGGAAAAAAAAGAAAGTTTTCAATATCACAAATTTTTAGTGGGATTTATATATTTTTACATTGATATTTAAGACTTAAAATATTTATTTCATAACTAGTACATCTTAAAAAACATCAAAATTAAAGTTAAGCAGAAAGATTTTCTTCGGAAATGTGGATTCTTCACCTCAAATTTTGTTTGTGTACGTGTTTTCTTTCCCTGTTTAAGGTAACATTTTTCTTTTTCTTTTTTCAATTTGAGAAAATCAATGAAAAAGAATTCCTGCTTAATGTGACTTTTTCTTTTGTTTTCTTTTTTTTCGAAGTTTTTTGCATGTTAAGATTTTATTTTACAAATTCCTGGAAATCTGGTGGCAGGTTTATATTGTAGCCCTTGCCTTGCCATGTACTTGATAAAACATTGCTTAGAAAAGATTATAAAGTGGAAATACTTGTCAATCACTCAATAGTAATTAACTCAAAATTTTGAAATAATATATAATGACACAAAAAAAATAATCATATAATACATCTCTTACATAATTCTGTTCCGAATCTGGAAAACGAAGACAACCATAATTTTTCCGATTGGCATCTTTTAACAGGATATGTGTACAAAGTAAAGTAGACTTAGTATTATCATTATTATTAAATTCCAAGTATTATTTTGTGACCAAAAGAGAACAATAATAAATATACAAAGTTACAAATAGAAGCTAAGTGAACCTATTGTCAAGTATGTATTATTTGACTTATCTTCCCTCTATTGTATTTCTCTATGTACCCTTTAACGATTTACTAAGGTAAAGGCACGAAAAAAGAAAGATCAAAATTTATCAAGTGCAGTTTATTTGTTTTTCCGACCAGATATTGGCTTTGGCAGTCCATCAAAGATGGGTCTTGTAATGGCGACAGACGATAAAGCCTGTAAATCAGGCTTTAACGTCCATTTTGTTGAACTCGACCAGATGGAGGATTCCTGATCCTGTAAACTGGATGTGCTTGATGACTTCCTCACACCGGAGAGTTGATCGCTCATAAGGGAATTCCCCGAAACTAATCGTACAGGGTTAGAACCGCAACATTTAGAATCCACACGGTTTGCTGCTGCTGCTGCTTTGGGTCTCAGGGCCAAACCCTTTACAGTTATTGCAGGAAATCCAGTAGTATTACTGTTATCCTCCTTCAACAGTAAATCTGGTGTACAGGAGTTACTAAAGTCAGTTTCAGATTTTTGGCGCCTTCCAAATAATTTATCGCTCCATTTATCAGATTCAATTTCCCTTACATCTGCTAGTTCATCATTCTCAGCCAGCATAACATTGACTAAGCTTTTTGATTTCCGATGGCTGGGGGATGGCTCAAGCAATGGACCATCTACTAAACCTTGCGCTTCTTTTTTACCGTACTCTGTCATTTTGAAACCTTCAGATGCAGGCCTGTGATCTATTGGCTCAAGTCCGTAATAACCTTGCAAAGAACTCATTGCTGGTGAGACCTTGTGTCTGGTGGTTGACTTCAGCCCGAGAGACGGGAATGAGTCTAATAAAACGTGAAAATGTGATCTCTGTTCATAATTGATATGCCTGCAAAAAGTTTCAGTTGTAAAACACATTTCAACACCAAGATATACAAATCAATCAAAAAGGTCTCAAAAAGTAAAATTATCGATTAAAGTAGTATGCTACTTAGTATAATATTATTATGTTACTTTTGCATATATTTGATGGGTTATACTTTTAATGATACCATTTGAAGCAGAGACAGCTGAATGATATGACTCTATAAGATCTAGCAATGCATGCGCAATCTTCCTCATAGTAGAGGAAATAATGAGGAAAATGTTCAGGAAGTGACTTGAACTATTTGAAGTATTTGAAGTAAAGACACTTGAATACTCCTAGAACTAGCAATGTATGTGCAAATTTTCTCACAGTAGAGGAAAATAATGATGAAAACATTTCGGAAGTGATTTCTCAATCATCCAATTCAGGAGTGGAGTGTAAAATATGAAACACCTCTGCAGTCTTCCGCTAACGCTTCTAGACCATCAGATAAACCTCATCCTCAGTCACAATGTTCGTCTACAATTTCATGGCCGCCACAGACATTACTTCTCCCAGAATATGCCATTTTCATCAATAACACTTCTTAACCATTGCTGACCATCCTACCACTAATAGTACACCCCCTCAGAATCAATTGCATATACCATCCAATTCAAAACCCCTAAGAGCACTGATAAAAACAAACTGCACCCCCACAGTCACACTTTTCATCTACAATTTCACAGTCACCACAGACACTTTACCACCCAGAATATGCCATTTTCATCAATGCCACTTAACAATTGTTCACCACCCAGTCACCAATAATGCAACCACCACAATCAATCGCATACACCACTGCAACTTACCTCCCAGAATATGCCATTTTCACCAACACAGACTTTTACCTCCTAGAATATGCCATTTTCATCAACACCACTTAACAATCATTCATCACCCTGCCACTAATAATGCAACCACCACCAGAATCAATCACATATGCCACTCCAACTTCACCATTGCAGCTACCATTCGACCACCGTCTCCCATGTTTATAAACATTGATAGAGCAGCAGCACTCTGGTATCATAGCATTTCTTCGACCTCAGAATGTGTCATAGCTGCATAAACTGCCAAATATTGGTCTCAAAACTTCTTTTATAACTACAAGAGCATACACCAGCTAAACCAGATGGTACCCACTTAAATCTACTCCAATAAGTAGATAGATCACGAGGTAGTCCCATTTTGCAAACCGCATGTTCAGCAGAGATGGTAAAATGATTCAGGCTCACATTGCTGTATTCGTATCATTATATATGCATATAGTAACTGAAATCAAAGCATACTAACTTGTGCAAGGGATGTTATGATAATCATAAACTTCCAACAACTATCAGTCCCATGCTTTTCCCTAAAGTTTTAAAGCCTATAGGAGAAAAAACAAGGAAATACAAAAAAGAAACAGAAGTTGGGAAAGAGCAATACAACATAATATTGAGCCATCTATTCGAACAAGTATTATAACTGACAGTCAAATGAAGTGTACAATTTTACCGAAATGAGATAACTGGCTCTTGTTTGTTTGATGTTAATATTTCATCACGTATAATATTAAGAGCAAAAGGAACATGCAAATACCCTTGAATTTCAGAACCATTTGATAAACAAGGTGAAGGAGGGTGCTTTCCAGGTAGAGGAATCTGAAGCGTCTTTAGAGCAAACATTTGAAGATCAGTAGAAAACCCATTCAGTTTCTTAATATCAGCCACCTAAAGAGATACAAAGACAAAAACAATCTCTTAACACATTCATACAGATTCTCTCCATCATCAAACAACAAATTCCGTGCAAAAGCAATGCAAAACTACCGAAGTTTAAGTTTCATTAAATAATTTAGCTCAATCAAACCGAAAAACCGTCTATTTGCAAGAACATAAAAATGAAAGTGATGAATGTACGCAATTTGTTCTAATTCTGTTAAAACAACATCCTATAAAATCCTATAAATATGAATAGAGGATCAACAATAACATCCTATAAAATGTAAATAATTAGTTTTAATTCTGTTAAATCTTCAACAACTAACTTTTCTCTTCAACATTCTCAAATGCATCATAAATTCTATAGGCAAAAATTAATTAAATGACAATTTCTAACCAAAAAAAAAAACTGAGAGAATGATGAATGTAACTAATTTTATAGAAAGACAAAAAAGAGAAGAGAGATAGAGGGAATTTACATCAACTCCATACTTGATGGCTATGCCAGCAAGAGTGTCCAACTTAGAAACGGGATGTTGAATATAATTCTTCTTCTTCTTCTTCTTCTCCATTTGATCCAGATCGTCATAATAACAATACCCATTAGAATTAGAATTAGCATTCTTCCTATTACTCTTCGTTTCCATTCAAAACAAATAAATAATCCTTATTTCATCACAAAATTTTACCCATACAAATGAAAAATCATTTGGGTTTGAAGGACACCCCACCAAAAAAAGAAATTGAAAATTGAAAAGCCTCGATCTAAGGTTTGGTGATGGTGATGATGGTGTGAGATTAATTATGCTTTCTTTTCGTTTCTTTTCTTCTTTCTAATTCGACGTTGTTTCTTCCCCTTTTTCCGGTCTCCTTTCTCCCTGCTCAGGCTGTTCTCTTCCTTTCCTATTCTTTCCATCTAAATATATATAACATGAAAATTCATTTTCAGTTTTTCCCTGTCATTTTGACTAATTAAACACGTTTGACTACCCAACAACCCCATAATGTCCCAAATACAACAATAACAAATAAAAAAATCAAAGAGTTTTGTTGCGGAGAGGGAGAAGATTTTTTAATTTTAGACATGTTTCTGCGGACATTTGCCTAATGGACGTTTCAACCATTTGACGATAAGTACAATGACAAACAAATTCATAACGAAAATTAATTAGTTGTATTATGTGAATATTGTCTAGGGATGTTAAACGGATCGGACTGGATTTAATTGATTCAGACTATTTTGGATTGAGTATTTAAACGGGTCAGATTGGGTTGATCCGTTTAATAAACGGGTTGATATTCTCAACCCTAACCCAATTCGTCGGGTTAACAGGTTAAACGGGCTAGTCCGTTTATATTAAATAAATAAATTAATTAAAATTAAAATTTTTTAAAAAAATTAATAAAAAAATAAAAACACTATAAATATATAACAATAAATATTTTTAATTTAATTTTTAAAATTTAAAAATTTAT
>JAVXUL010000012.1:12546871-12559864 GCA_035590515.1 Trichilia minutiflora | reverse complement strand
GTACTCAGAGAGCTCGCGAACTTTCGGTCGAATAAATCCCAGGTTCGGGCGAACGAACGTGCAACCGAAAAACTTCGATCGAACGAACTCCCAATTCGGTCGATCGAATCCCAATTCGGTCGAACGAATGCCCCATTCGTTCGAACGAATTCGAAGCCACAAATTTCCAAGAAGTCCACCACGGTTCGATCGTCGCCAAAAATTTAGATTCTCACTTAATTAGGCTCCACACGAGCCTCAAATTACACTCATAATCACACGGGTTATGAAATAAACACCGACGTCCAAACGGGGTGGGTAGAAAATGATAATTATACCCTTGGGGTGAGATACGGATCGTTACAAAAACAGAGCATCTCTCAATATCAAGTCAAAACTTAGTTGAACATCAACATAAAACTTCACCGAAATACTTAGTTGGTTTGACAATGTGACTTTAAAGTTCTGTAGTGATTTCATGAAAATAAAAGCTTTTGCATTTGAGCATTTATGCCTAGAAGTACCTGAGTCAATTATCCAATATCTTAAAGATGTGAAGATGGAATTCATGGTTGTAGAAAGACAAATACTTGAGAAATAAGCTAATGCAGCAAGATTCTGCTGATCATTTCTGTTGTTAGAAGATGTGAGATGATTTGACAGAATTGTCATCAACTGCTGATGTTGATCACTGCTAAGACTTTTAATGAAATCATTAACCTTTGTGCTTCCATTATCTATATCACTTGTTGGTGATAATTGTGGGCAATTGGTAACTTGATTGACAGCATTGACAGCAGCAGATTTTGGTGTCTTTTGTGATTTTTGTTTTGGTTGAAAAACAGGGGGCAACCGTGAGTCTTGTAGCACTTTTCAAAGGTATGACCATGAAAATTACAGTGTGTGCAGAATGGTCTTTCTTTCTTTTACATCTTGTTATCATTTCCTCCCTTCTGTGCATTGTTTCCCTTAGCAACAAAGGCTATTGCATCTGCACGTTCTCTGCTTGAAGTCACTTACAGTCCTACTTGGCTTTGTCTCTTTTCCTGTAAAACCAACGAGAAAACTCTATTGATAGAAGGAATGAGATCCATCAAGAGAATCCGTCCCCTAACTTGAGCAAAAGATTCATTCAGTCCCGTAGGAAGGACAAGATGTACTCTATTTGATAGTAGGAATTAAGTTCTTTAACTCCATTGCATATACACTTCCCACATGTGCAAGCAAGTCTGAAGTTGCTTAATTCTTCCTATAATGTTTTCAACTTTGTAAAATACACACTGATCGAACTACTGACTTGTTTATGATTCATTAATTCTTGTTTTAATTGGAAGATTGTAGGTCCATTGCTCTGTTGGAACCTATCTTTAAGATCCAGGCAGATTTCTTGAGCTGAATCAGAGAAGATGATACTACCAGAAATTTCCTTTGATATCGAGTTTAAGATCTAAGAAATCACCACGTTATTGTTCATAATCCATGAGTGTTCTAAATTCAAATCGCTATTGTTAGGTTTGGGTGTTGAACCATCAATGAAACCAAGTTTATTTTTGACAGACAATGCAATCGTCATTGCTCTACTCCAGGAAGCATAATTGTCTCCTGTTAGTGGTTGTGAAACCAAAGAAATACCTGGATTGTCAGAATGATGAAGAAAGTAAGGGCTGAGGGGATCATCAATGGTTAGACAAGCTTAAATAGACGAGTTCTATCCTTGTGTAGCCATGAAAGCTATTGATCAATTGATTCGTCAGTCTCTGGACAAAGAATAACAATTATTGAAAAATTGATTGAAAGGTAGCTTTAATAAACTGCTCGAAAGGCACATTGCTCTGATACCGTTTTGAGCTTGAAGATGATGAAAAAATAAATGATGAAGAGAGTGAAACAGAGAGGAATCACTTGTTTCATTATTTCCAGATGATGAAAAATGATACACGTCTCAAAGAGTATTAAAAAGAAACTGTAAAGCTGAAAATGCAACAAACTAACTTACTCAACAACACTAACAAACTAAATAACTAAAATCTTAACTATTTTTACATGTCATCAATACACACATCAACATTCAGCCAGCTAGCATTCTCCACGTCACGTCAGATGATGAACACTAAAAGCATTGAAAGAGAGGAACTTGTAAGACGGCACATGTTTGTTCCTTCCGCGCGTTCTCCAAAATCCATCTTTCAGGCTTGAATTTCAATCAATCTTCACCCCAAATGGACTTCATTCTCCCCATTGCATACAAGAAAAATATGGTTCTCATCTTTGGAACAACATGATGCCCGCTCAGAAGAGTGTCTGCTACTACAGGGTCTTATGCTGGAAAGCAATCAGAGGATAAAGCCTCACAGCTGCACAAATTGCACCATGAAGATAAACCAATTTTTTCAACCCATCAATGTTAAATACCCTCCTTTTTCTGACTGTATTTGCCGGTATCATGGATTTCAGCTCTTCCCTAATCTTGGGTTCCACATGAGGATTCTTTGGAACAAGAAGAAAGAACCAAGTGAGAGCAGACCCCATTGTCTCTCGTCCTGCTGAAATGAATAAGAATTTAGTATCTCTCAGGAATTTGTCGTCCGATTTCATTCCCACTGTGTTGTTTTCATTCATATATGATGTTAACAAATCCTTACCTTCATCAAATTCATTCATTGCTTTTCCTTCTCCTTCTTTCAGCTCTTCTCTTTTTCTTGGAACGTATTCATATAATATATTATCTACTGTTATCTGTGCTTTCTTTATTTTCAGCTCTTGTCCAAACCCTAACCATCTTTGTATCTTGCATAAACTTTTTGCAGGTACAATATGACTATACAATAAAGTTTCCTCGACATCTCCCATGACGCTGAAGTATGGAACTTCAGGAAATTAAAAGGACAAACAATCTGGGTCAAAGCCTGTAACAATTTTGCATATAGAATCAAATGTAAATCTCAAAAACAAATCTTGAAAATCCAAGATTATCCCTTGTTTGAATACACGATCAAGGACCGGAATCAGTACTTTCCCCACCAAATCATTGCTGGTCTTCAGAAAAAACTTGTTGAAACTCTGATAACTGTTTAAGGACAGGGCTACTTTCCTTTGGATTTTCCAGGAATCTGACCGACATTAAAGATCCCGTCTCCGAAAACATCGAAAATTTGCTTGAATGCCGGACCTTTGTCAAAACTGTAGAAGTTCCTGCTCATGATGTATTGTATATTATCTGGATCAACTGTAGCCATTATGTCCATGTTAGAAAACCCAGGACCTTTGAATAAAAATGTAGCGTTACTTTTCTCTAGCAATTCTGCGTACCATTCATGAATCCAATGAAAGTTGCATAGAAGCTGAGGAGGCATTCCCAGGATTGGGAAATTCGTTAGGAAGCCATTGTTGGTGGTGAAGAAACGAAGGAAAATGAAGCAAATGAATGCTAAGAATACTAAGATTTCGATTAAACCAACTACAGCCATGATTGTGAGAGTAGTGTAGTTGGTGGAATAAGGTTGGAGCAGCCAATTAGTACCGTTTTCAATTTATAGAAGAGGCAGGACTACTGTACACTCTAGTGAAATTGTTCATCCGTCGTAATTTTTAACTTAAAAATTATATATAAGAATTTTGAAAAATATATTAATAGTTTAATAATATTATTAGGGGTTTTGCTTTTGAATTTAACTTTTTGTATCATGTAAATTCAATTAATTATACTTTTGGGATAAGAGGCAATATAAAATCATGAGGTGAAACTTACTTTATAATTACTATATTTAACTATCACTTAAATATTTAACTGGGCTTGAATGTAAAATGTTAAATAATTTAATTAATATTAATGTTTAAATGCTTTAACATCAAGCAATGACTCAACAAAATATAACATAGTATTCCTTAAATAAAATCGAGATTGTATATAAGAAAGAGTGTTAAATAATTTAATACTATTATTTCAGTCTTTGTAATTAAATGATAATTTTTAAAAATTTCAACTATAAATAAATAAAAATTTAAGAATTATAAAAAAAAATGTCGAGGATGTGAATATTAGATATATCAAAATAGAAATTAAATTTCCATCTAAAACTAGAAATTTTCAAAATTTCCCCTTCCATATTAATGTGAGCAAAATTGATTTCTTCACCTCTTATATTTATAGTGAAAGTCCAATTCATTTATTCTTTGTGATTAAATATTTGTAAAGGAAACCCTTTAAGGGGGTTATAGGTTCGATTCTCACCCCAGGATTCTCTCTGTTAAAGCGTCAAGGGGGTCAGGCCCCGATTTTATTCGGCCGTTTGATACCGCCTGCTAGTTGAGACGAGCCGAATGCTTATTAATTAAGGACCTGAGCTCCGTCCCAGTGACACTGCTCAATGACAGTCGAGAGCCTGAATCCCCCTGATGTCGTCTCCCGAGGTGTTGGCTGGTGGTCTAGAGTTTTTGGGTTTTCAAAAAAATATATATTTATAAAGGTATGATTAAATACTACAGTGATAACTGAATTCTTGATTTTTCTCGTATTCAAAAAAATAAAAAAAAATAAAAATTTAAAGAGGATTACTCATAAACTCTTTTAAGAATTGAGACATCCGACATGAAATTTTAACTGTATAATAAATACCAGTTCTAAAATAAAACATAGGCTACGAAATTTAGAGAATAAGCTTGAATTTTTATATGTGTAGCAAATCTTCATTTAAAAGAAGAAGAAGAAGAAGATCACTAGATCGAGACATCAAACTAAAAATTTCAACAATGTTATAAATTCTTGTTTTTAAATGAAAATCAAATTCTTAGTTTAATTTTTATTATAATTATATTAAAATTTTAAACTAATTACAATAAACCTTATTGTTATAATTACAATAAATTATTTTAATTTTTATTTTTTTTATAATTTTTAAACCTTTTTATTATAATTACAATAAATTATTTAAAAATTATAATAAAAGAATTTAAATTAAAAAATTATTTAAACCGCTAACATTTATTCAGAAAAATATTTTAGGCCTAGTATATTAAAAAATACCATTTTTTTATTTATATCCGATAGTTTTTGATATTTTTTATTGCAATTATTTTAATTTTTATTTATGTTATCAGATTCTAAATTTTGCAATTTACATGATGATTGGATTAATTTTTATAATAGAGCACTAAAAATATTTAACATAAAAAAAAATTTTGATAAATAATTACTTAATGAGACTAAAATAATATTTAGATCAAAATTTTGGAGTTATATATCTTTTATCTTTAAAATTACAAACGAAAATAATTATATTTTTAAGTAAAAATTACATTAATATTAATTACTTACTATAGTCCCGGATGCACCGAATTCATATCCTTCATTAGCAAGGAAACTATTCTATTGTAATTTGTATTAATTGAAACAAAAGAAATCAACAAATTGCCATCTCTTTTTGTTCCCAGAGTACTGAATTCTGAGGAAACCCTAACCACCTCCGAGCGTTCAGTATGTCTGGAGAAGAAGAAGAAAACGCGACTGAGCTTAAAATTGGGGACGGTAAATGTTCTTTCTTTCTCTTTTTTGCAGAAATTTGAAGTAATTGAATGCGAATTTTGACGGTCTGTTTTTCATTTTTCCGGTAAGAGTTTTTGAAGGCGAAGTGTTTGATGAATTGTGAGGTGGCGTTGATTCTTGAGCACAAGTATGAGCAGCTTCAGCAGACTTCTGACGATCCCATGAATCAAGTTTCCCAGTAAGTATAGCACTCTTTGAATTCAATCGCGTCTTGTTTGGGGCCAAATGTTGTAATTGGTGTAGAAATTTACAGTTGAGGGAATCTTTGAAGGGTAAGAAAGCTAATAAATTTATGGATTTTTGTTGTGATTTGAAGCTTATTGCGTTCGTGGGATATGAAAAATTAGTGATTTGAAGTGGCGAATGTTGAATGTGGATCAAATTGTACAGGTTTTGTGAGTAAGAGGGGCAAAAGGGGTGTTGATGGATTTGGGAGAGAAAACTTTGATTGATTGAATTACCCATTTATTTTGTGCGTGAAAAGATGTTTGATCGAAAGCCATTTGATTTGTTGCTGTTAAATGGCTTCTTAGATAGTAATTTGTCTTAAGCACAATGCTGCATTTAATCAAGGGTCTGGATGTCCCTCGATAACCTTGCAGTGTATTTGTAGAAGTTTGCATGCATTGTGCCTTATCTCTTCGAGCACGGTAATTATTGTTTAATGTTTTTCTCTGTCCTTTTCTTTCCAGAGTATTTGAGAAATCTCTGCAGTATGTAAAGCGCTTTAGTCGCTATAAGAACCCTGATGCTGTTAGACAAGTGCGAGAGTATCCTTTGAGTGTTTCATTTGCTATTTACTCTCAGTTATGCAGATTTTAACATTCTTGCACACCAACAAACTCATAAATGCTCTCAGTTTTTATCAGCTGTTCTGTTAGAACCCAATATTAGATGAGATACCAAATCTATAAATCTATCTTCTAGACGGCTGTTTTTCCATTAATATTTGACATCTACTACTTTCATCCCATAGAACTTGTGGCTTCAAATGTACATCACCACAATACCAAACAAAGACTAAGACTAAGACTAAGCCATATAGATGGCTAAGATGGTGTACATGTTTTCTTGTATCACTTTTTCTGGTTTGTCTTATTTTACTGTTGTTTTTCAAATTTTGAAGTGTTGTCCGTTTTGTAACTGATAAAACTGCTCAACAAATGTTACTCTTGGAATTTTGAATATAATTTTACTTTAGAGCTGACTGAGCAGCATAGCTATTCTTTAGGAAGAAACGACAAGTGTTTTCTGTTGGGTTACTGCTTTTTTTTTCCCTTGAAATCTTGTCACATCTTGCTATCAATAATGTTGATCTGAACCCAAATTCAGAATCCTGAGTAGATACCAGTTGGCCGAATTTGAGGTAAAGTGGCCCTTAACTTACTAAACTAAGATTTTTATGTTTATTCTCACACCATAAATGTCTGAGTGGAGTTATTTCTTTTTCATCCTGCAGCTTTGTGTGCTTGGAAACCTTTGCCCTGAAACTGTGGAGGAAGCGATTGCTATGGTACCTTCTATTAAGGTAGATTTTATTCATCCGTTATATATTTTAACAGTTTTGTTGCAATAATTGTTCACTTTCCATTGTCTGCTCAAAAACAAAATAACTAGGAAACCCAATGCTAGTTTTGATGGTGCTAAAACAATATTTAATTCGTTTATCAGGATACATGGATATCCATATTTTCATTTTAATTCAGACAATGAGTTCTTTGAGCAAAGAGCTGAACTTATAGGAGTTTAGTAAATTTTTGTCTTTAAAAGCTTATTATATTGAGGGTTCATGGTCCAGTTTTTAACAAAATGTAATGTCGGGAAGAAAAAATGACTCTACATATATATATATATATATATAAAAGAACCAACAACAGCAACGATTACCATAGGTTTCTTGTTATTTGATTTCATACAATTGTATTGATTGAGCACTTCTGTATGCAGACCAGAGGTCGGGTTCACGATGATGAGGCAATAGAGAAAATGCTGAATGATCTTTCCCTGATAAAGAAATTTGAGTAGTCAAGGAATGAGCTATACACTGAAGCTTTTAAGAAAAAATACTTAATAGCTATAAATTTCCTTGTGTTTCAATGTGTGTTTGTGTTTGTATGTGCTTTCTTTGTGATTATGAAATTAACAAAATAATATTTGAATTTAATAGAAATTGATCCGAAGTCATGCGATTTTCTGAGTATTATAAAATGAAAAAAAGGCATTATTTCAAATAAATTCTGAAGGGAATAGTTAGCTCCAATAACCTAGGATTTAATTCATAAGACTCCTAAATTTCTTGAGTAGAAATTGCTTGTATATAGTCAAAATCTGGACTTGTATACATAACACATGAAATCCGGGTTGTAAACATAACATAAGAAATGAAGCAGCAGGATGGTCTGTATTGCATTTACTAGTCGACGAGTACAAGGTAGATGAACCAACGAGCTCCTATTTTATGTATTGAAAACCAGCGTGGTGATTACTATTTTAGACTAACCCGAGCAGCTTTAAATTACAAAAAAATCTTAAATAGCAGCTAAAAGGTCAGTTGTTTGTTACTTTAATAATATTGAAAACCAGTGACCAAGACCAAATTTATTAAAATATGTTATTTTATGAACACACATATGATATGAAACGTCATTAACTTAGACCGTTACTATAATTACTGATATAAATTAATATCTATTTAATACAATTTTTTTAATATTTCTTAATCTTTTTTGGTTAAAAGTTATATCAAATACATAAAAATAAAAAGATTTTTTATAAAAAAAAAATTTTAACTCAAAAATAATTTTTCCTTCTCTTCTCGTTAAATACATAAATAATATTTATTTTATTTTAAAAATATCTTTCTTAAATCCTTCTTTCAAATATTCTGATTTAATTAAACCAAATTTTTTTGATAATTTTAATAAAAAAACTTATTTTAATTATTATGCTAAACATCTTTAAAAAAAAAATCTTAACTTCATTTTAAAATCTCTTTTTTTAAGAGAAATAAAAGTATTTTTTTTAAGAAAAATAAAAATCAATTTTTAAATTCTTAAAAAACTATCCCAATCACACTCTAATCATTATAAAGATAATTTTATCCCTTATCATTATGTTTGTTCTTAATTTCAATTTACCCAAATAAAATTGATAATTATTATTGCAAGTCCACATTTATTAAATTGCTCATTTTGAGATGCTTGGATTTTCATTTACTATTTATTCTCAATAATGCTCATGTTGACATGCTTACATATTAATACATGTTCCTCAATTTTTTATCACTTGTTCTATTAGAACTCGATACCAGATGATATACCAAATCTCAAAATCTATTTTCCCAATGGCATAAATGATTCTATCTTTCCTTTTCTTCGGCAAGATTTATCTGATTTGACAAACATAACATACTTCATTTGGGATTGCAGTGTTTATATTATACTTTAAAAGTAAAACTATAAAATAATATTTTTTTCTACTAACATTTAACAGTTAATACTAATGTATACACTCCGAAATCATGACTCCGGTTAATAATCTGACTTCAGATATTTAATATTTCGGAACACTTTTTTTTCTAAATATCCTTATAAAAAGATAAATATTTCAAATAAATTCTGAAGAGAGTAGTCATTTCGGCCTTGTAAAAACATAACACATGAAATCTGGGATGTAAACATAACACATCAAAATTGAAACACAATGATTTCTCTTCAAGTTGTAATGAGAGTAGAAATTGCCTGTAAATAGTTGAAATCTGTCAGCCACTTTCTTTGGCCTTCTTTGGCGCTCAAACCAGGTTGTGTGTAGTAGTTTAAGCCTTGTCACTTTTTCACACTTAAGGTAGCTGGTTTACAATAGTTTAAGAGTAGTGTTAGAGATATTTTTGTACAAACCTTGCGTACAAAATTAATGCAATTACTATAAATAAATGATGGGCATTATGAGTAACCAATCTTATCATACCACGTCAACTTTTATACAAGAATTTAAAAAAATAAATTAAATAGGGCATATATTTTTTCTGTAAAGAATTTACCTTTCCGTCAACATTCAGCAATGCTTAGATCCTTCTGTTTCAAGACTTGTAATTCATCAAAAGTGGAAGTTTGTATGAGGCAAAAACGACAACCCTCATTGCCATATTTGATTTCAAATGACTCGCATCAAGATTTCTCTTCAGTAGAAGAAGATAACGAAGATGAAGTACCCAAACTCTGTCCCTTGTAAGTGAGCAACAACTCCTCTGCATCATCTCCAAACTTCCACACAAATTTCCGCAAGAATTTCTCTTCAGTCAAAATCAACACTGAAGGAAAAGTGCAATCCTTCTTCAACAATCTCCTTGAGGTCACCATTTTAAAAACCCTATATCGAGGAATCACTCGATTTTCCATGCTGAAATTCAAACAATGTGGCTTATTAATCAACGTAGCTTTTTCCAATTCAACCTGTTTCAAAAGAAATTCAAGTCCTGAATTCAACCTCTTCTCGGAAAACGTAAGCATCATAGGTGTCTTCTTCAACATTGTTATGAATTCACCTCGTGAAAATCCAAAACTCCTAAACAATTCCAATTTTCTCTTAAATGTGGCTTCACTCAACCCACCAAGAGCATGTAATCCATATACGAAAACCCCGGAGTTAATTGAAAATCCCATATCCAAAAGACGTGAAACAAGTTCTTTAAGTTTGAATTCTGGCATAGAGAAGAGCCCAGGTTTACTCGATAATAGCATTGAGAGCTGGGACCCAACAATTCCACAACTTTTAAAGAATTCAATGTTACTTAACAACCTCGATTCTGGTACGCTAATAAGACGCAAATTACATCTCCTCAGTGAACGAATCAAATTCTCATTATTTTTATCATCCCCTAATGCTTGCTTCAAAGTTCCGATAAATGGAATCAATTTTTTCTCTAAACTACGAGTTAAAAGCAACGAATTCTTAGAAATAAGCTTACCCAGATCAGAACCCTCGACTCCCAGATTCTGAAAAAGCTTAATCTTCGGTTTTAAGGTTTTGTCGACATCATAAACCAAAATTCGGGGCGCTCCACGAATTGTAGATTGAATTTGGGAGTCAGAGAATCCGATATTCCGAAGAAATTTACATACATTTTGCGGTTTGTCGAGCGATTTGACGTAATAGTACTGCTTCGATAACGCAACGGCTTGTGATTCGGAGAAATTGAATGATTCGACTAGGTAATTGAGGAGAACGGAACTGGGTTTTTGGGTTTTTGGAAGAGAAGAGAATAATGAGAAGAGGGATTTCATTGTTGAGGGCGGAATGTTGAAGGAATTCGGAAATGAAGTGAATTTCTGCATTCTGAAAGAATTTTTTAAGTGGAGAGAAACAGAGTTTTAGACTTTAAGGGTTTTTACAAGCAAGAAAAGGAGAGTTTTAGAGTTATAGGGTTCGGGGGAAATTTAGAGGGATTTAATCAAAACTAACCACTATTCATATCCATTATTTAAAAATAATCATTCTCTATAATTTTATTCAAAAATATCTATTTTAATTTTTTTTGGACAAAATTATCCTCAGATACAAAATAAACATTAAAGTAAAATTGCCCAAAATTTTCAGTTTACTAGGGAGTGGGCTTCCACTCCCTAGTAAGCTTACTAAGGAATCCCACTCTCTAGTAAGTTTACTAGGGAGTGAAAGTCCACTCCCTAATAAGTAGCATACCGAATACTCTTTAGTAAACTTACTAGGGAGTGAAAGTCCACTCCCTAGTAAGTAGCATACTGAATTTTTTCAGTTTACTAGGGAGTGAGCTTCCACTCCCTAGTAAGCTAGTAAACAGTGAAAAACGTTAATTTTGTATTTAAGGGGTAATTTTGTCCAAAAAATTTTAATGTGGATATTTTTAAATGAAATTATGAGGGATGGGTATTTTTGAATAATGGGTATGAATAGTGATTAATTTTGGTTAAATCCCTTTTAAATTCCGTCCATGAACAGTAGACATTTTTTGCTTAATTCCCCTGCAACAAAAGCTTGAAAATGGAGAGGATCATGAGTCTCTCTTCGTATACTTGAACGATTAGTGATTGCTTAGCGAAATGGGCTAAGACTCAGGGCGCTGGAAATGTGTTTGAAGAAACCCTTGCCCGTAATCCATTGTCATTCGACGCCTTTTTTGAGAATGCGTTGTTAATGGACCGATATGGGGAAGGAGAAACGATTACAAAGAGATTAGAGCAGGTTTTGGAAGTTGCCCAAGAGACAAAGAAAGTAAAAGAAACAAGTGATGTGAGGTTGATAATGGCAAAAGTACATTTTTGCAGAAGAATGTGGAGGAGGCTTTCAACAGTTATGAAGGATTGGAAAACTTGGATCCAACTGATTTTAGGCCGTATTTTTGGAAGGGAATGATTTATAGTTTGCTTGATAGAAATGCTGAAGCTAAAGAATAGTTTGTTGCCTATTTCCCCAAATATTTATGGTAATTATAGTTGATCTGCCTTTCCTTGCTATGAATATATAGATTAACCCGTTTTGGAGTAGGTTTTAACAAGGGGATTTTTCAATTTTATTGGTAACTCATCCTTTATCATCTTTGCCAAATTCAATAATATCTGCCTTTTTTCCCATGTCTGTTTTTGACTTATTGGCTTGCTCCTCACACTTTTCATTTGTTTTTGTGTTCAAATTATGTACTTTGGGCAATTACACGTTTCTCTATACATGATTGATATTGCTTATGGTTGTTTACAATAAAACTGTAGTACTTCCAAATCTCTAAAGCAAAGACAAATATTCCAAAATGTATGTTGCTTTACAACTTTGCATAGTAGTAAAAAACAATGTAACTACACATACATACATATTGTTGACAAATCCTTGGGTAGATAAGTAGCTTCCTAAAGTGCTCTACTTATTCTTCTGACCACCATTTTCCTTTTTGTTTCTCAAGCATGCTGTCTGCTTGTTCATTTGGGAGCTCAACTCGAGCTTCAAAAGAGTATTCCAGAGTATCCATCCATTGCACCGGCTAAAAGTTGAATCCTTTGCTCCACATCTTCCTACAACATGCACAAAAGAATGAATAAATAATTTTCCATGGTCTTCATTATACTTCAAATGTTTTCCTGAATTGCCAGAATTTTTACCTGCTTCTATATTCAATGTATTCATTTCTGGAGAAGCAGCATTAGAAGCTGTAAGATTTGTACTCTCCCTTGTTCATAACAATTTGGAGAAAATACTTCCATTTGTTAATTGGTAACTGCAGCTCCAGGAAGACCTTGAGAGGCTTCCATTTTTGGAAACAAGATTTCTAATATGTCCTCCTTGCATTTGCTGACTTTCATATCTACAAAAACTGCATCCGGACATGCAAATCTTGAAATGTTTTCCCCCAAACTAACAATTACAAGAGGATTACCAATCTTTTTCAATGCTTCAGCAACAACCCTAAGAATATTATGTTTTGGTCTTCGGCGGTGAGTATCAGA
>JAVXUL010000012.1:12463423-12475158 GCA_035590515.1 Trichilia minutiflora | reverse complement strand
CTCTATCCGTCCCATTATCGCTTAATAAAATTTCTATTCTCCAGATTATATATATATATAGATATACATGTCTAATTCAGACGGTGCTACTAATGGTATATCTAACGGCGCTATGATTGATCCTCAGAGGCAGCAGCCTCTAGGGAATGGCCCGTTAGCTGTGAAAAAGCAGCCTTCTAAAGATCGTCACAGCAAAGTTGATGGTCGAGGAAGGAGAATCCGCATGCCGATCATATGCGCCGCGCGTGTTTTCCAGTTGACTCGTGAGCTCGGTCACAAATCGGATGGACAGACCATCGAGTGGCTACTACGCCAAGCCGAGCCGTCAATCATTGCCGCTACGGGGAGCGGAACTACCCCCGCTAGTTTCTCTACTGTTTCCGTGTCCGTACGAGGGGGAGGGAACTCGACTTCCTTGTCCTCGGCTGTCTCTTCTTCAGCTCTCTCTGCTGTCTCGTTAGATCATAAGCCGTCGCTGGGTCCCACGCCATTCATTCTCGGAAAACGTGTGAGGGCCGATGACGATGGCACTAAGGGAGATGATGCTATTTCTGCTGTGGGGCCCACTGCTGTGGGGTCCATAGTAGGTCCGGCGACACCTGGTGGTGCGTTCTGGGCTCTTCCAGCGAGGCCGAATTTCGGACAAGTTTGGAGCTTCGCTGCTGCCGCAGCTGCGCCGCCCGAGATGGTGATGCAGGCGGCCCAACAGCATCCATCACATCAGCTGTTTATGCAACAGCAAGCGATGGGAGAAGCATCGGCGGCCAGGGTGGGGAATTATCTGCCTGGACATCTGAATTTGTTGGCATCTTTGGCCGGTGGACCCGGGAGTTCGGGTCGAAGAGAAGAAGATCCACGTTGAATTCCGGGTTTGCAATGTTCTGTTGGTGTTTGTTGATATAAATATATAATTATGCATAGATATGTGAATGTTTAATTATCGTCTTTGTGTGTGAGAATTTTTTTTGTGAATTTTAGGGTTAGGGATTAGGGTTTGGCAGAATTTGGGAATTTTTCAGTATGAATTCCATTAGGGTTTTAGTGCTTTGTTTGATGATTAATTAGGTTTTTAGGGTTCCAATTGTTTAGGCTTTGGGATGGAGGAGAAAGGAGGAGGAGTGAGGATTTGATGTCTGCTATCCTATCTTCTGGCCTAATGTTTGGAGAGATTGTTGGAAATGTTTTTCAGAAGTATTGTTTTATGTGGGGTAACCTCTATCAATTTGAGGAGTAAGTGAGAGTTCCTTCTATTCTTTGCCAAAGTAGTAAATGAATTATACTATTTTGGTTCAGTGGGTTTGAATTTGCTGGTTATCCATTGCTGGATTCTTCTGTGTTGATTCGGGTGTCGAATTTCCTTCTCTCTTTTCTGGCCAAATTTAAGCAGCAATTTGGGTAATTGCTAGAAATGAATGATTGGTGATCTGCAAATGTTTTGCTCATGACTTGATCGAGAAGAATGGTAACGGTGATGTTTTGGTTGGCGGATTGTTCGCCCTCTCCCTCTCCCTCTCCCTCTCTTACTTTCACCAATTCTGTTGCTCACTCGAGTTTTGAAAGCTGAAAGCTAAAAGCTGGTTCATCTATGTAATTCCTCTCCTTTGAAACTTAGCTGTAATAGCAGCCATTTCTTTATCAGCGTGAACAATAATGTGTTTTCCATGTATGTAAGCAGTGGATTTGTTTTCCGGGTGCCTGTTGTGTGAATAAAGAATCCCATTTGTTTCTCTTAAATCCTTTTTGTTGCTCAGTCTCCCAACGACCGTGTGTTATTGCCATTTTCCTCAATGTAAATACTAATAATGACTTCAAATCTGCATTTGCATCGCTTATTTCAATTTTTTTTTCATTTGATTTGATTTGGAGAACTCTAATGTCAATGAGTTGGTTCTCCTTCTAGTTGTGTTGAATGGTAAATTTTGTGTTACCAATGAAACTCTTCTTCTTGTTAATCTAAATCTAACTGAAAGTATAGAGATTGAATCAAGATACATGTGTTGTTTCTTCAATCTGTGGTGATTCAGATGGCTTTTAATGACTGCCATGTTAGTCTATTTATTGCAGGTCTGCTTCAATTAAGTATATATTTTCTTTTTCCTTTTTTTTTTATAAAAATTGTAAAGAATAAAATAATATGCATATTTGCATAGTTGGGTGTTATATGTGAATGTTCTCAATTCTCATAGCATGACTGTGACTGCTTTCTTCTCTTCATTTTGTAGAGAAACTATTTTCTGAAATGTTGTTCAAAAGTGTTATTATTTATGCTGATCAGAGTGTTGAGTCTACAGCCCATTTGTTGTTTGGTCTCTTCCCAGGAAAAGGGCTAGTAATTCTCTCTGTCAGAAAGGCTCAAGTCATTAGTTTTATTAGTAAATTTTGGCAAAAATAAAAATAATTCAATATATATAACTTTCAAAATAATTTCGATTTAGAAAATCATTACAATAAAAATATAGAATTATTTTAAAATCAGTGATCGTAAAGTGTATATTTAATTAAATTTTAAATAGGTATATAATTCTTTTTTATTTATTTATTTTTTTTTATTTTGTCGAATTCTTTCCCAATTGATACAACACCACGTAGACTCTCTGTCCAGCATAAATTATCAACCGACCTGTTCTAGAATCATGACCAGAAAGTTTCCACGAACTTCTGATTAAAGGGGCCGGCAGTAAATCTATCAGTTTGCATGTGTATTTCTTTCCTTGCAATCAAAACAGTAAGGATAATAATTTAAAATTGGCTGGTTCAATTCAAAATCATTGTACTTTGGTTTCACATTATATTCAATAATACATGGGTCCCCTGAATTAATTGTTCTGTTGAAAGGATCTGATAGTGGACAACGTCAACGTCAATGGTTTAACGGATTTCTTATGGGCTTCTATGGGCTTGGGCTTTTCTATATGGACACAGAAGACAAGACAATCTTCCACCCGGTTTCCATTTCTACGCGCGTTCTGTCATCCTGTCTTTCTTCTCGGAGAGTTCTTAGAATTTCTCAGGTTATTAGTTTCCTCCATCGCTATGAGTTATCTTAATTACAAGTTTCACTAACTTCAGTTAGTTTTTTTTTTAGCCTTTGAGTAAGCTCCAATTTTTCAACTTTTTGCTTTTATTTAGGGTACGCAGAGAAAATTAAAACCAACCAAACCAAACTTAGTCAATTTGTTTGGTTTTAAATACTATCATTTTTATTTTTATTTTTGATAAATTAAAAATCAAATAGTATCCATTTAATTTTCGGTTTATAAAGTTATATTAAAATAAACTAACAAAATAATAATTAAAATTTAATTCTAAATATTTTTATTTTAAAATTAAATTTGATTAATATAAATTAAAACTGTAGACTCAATTTTTAATTTTGCTCAAAACTAAACCAAACGGGTAAATGTTTACTTTTTGTTTCTTTTTAACTTATTTGTCTCTAAAAAAATGAAAATTTAGGTTATGATATGAATTCGATATGATTAAATAGATTTATAATTAAAAATTTTAACACAAATAATAATTGAAATGTATTTGTATTACAGAATTAGTAATCGCACGTGAGATTTGAATTTGATTTTCTGAATCATTAAAAAAGATTCACTTTCCTAATTACTTTCTTAATTACTTTATTTGTTAATTCAAAATTATTAAAGATTCACGTTTCTAATTACTTTCTCCGTCAATTAAATAGATCTATTTATTTAAAATTTTATTGGAGAAAGATAGATATGTTTATTTAATTTATGATTTAAAAAATATAGGTTTAAAATTATTAAACTTTAAAAATAATTATTAAATCATTGAAAAATTGACAAAAATAATCATATTCAAAACCTTTTTTTATTAAATGATCATGTTAAAAAAAAACTTTTTAAATTAAATCAAAAAAATGTTTTTGAACAAAAATATCCTTTTTTCATACATACGAAATTTCACGGGTCTCTTTTATTCAAACCATTCAAATAACATCATTTTCCCTCTCAATTAAAAATTAATCTCACATTTCGATCAAATTGTGATAAAAGCTCGTGTTTGTGAGAATAGAATACTGTATTTGGCAATTGGTGTTTCATTATAATCAATGAGTTTGCTTACGAAAATCCTTTTTTTCTTGGAATGCATATAATTTCAACCAATTTTTGAAAATTTTAGAAAATTAATATATAAATCATAGGTTAGATGCTATTATTTAGTTTAAAACTTGTTAGGTTGAGAATATAGACTGCTAATGTGACCCCAAATTACTAAATTTAGAAGTTTTAGAGTAATTAGTTTTAAGCAAGGCTTATGTGTTGAGTAATGCTATGCCTTACAGTCTTACTCGAAACTAGTTACAGTCTTGAAATTATGTTCAATAGTACATTCTCAAATATACTAACCATGTTTATGATCCTATGATATGAAATTTGTTATTTAACTATTAATATCGAATATTAATAATTGACAATAATAAAATATATCGATTATACAATGTCATTGTTCAAATTATATCATCTCCATCGAAAACAAATTAAAAAATATTTAAATTATAAACTTTATTCTCATATTTATAATATTTTATAAATAGAATCTTGATACATAATACATGACAAGATATAATTTTATATTATTATACTAATCACTCAAATAAGACACAACAACAAAGAATATAAAATAATAAAAAATATTATTTATAATTAATTATAAATATTTTATAATTAAAATATATTTATAAAGGATAAGATTTTTAATCCATATATCACAATTAGATTTAGAATATACCTTTAACACAATTTTTATATATGAATATTTTGAATTTTTGCATTTAAGTTTTAAAATTAAAATTTTAACTTAGATTTTAACTTTGCGTTACAGCTTTTAACTTTTACCTTCAATTACACTAACTCGCAAACTTGAACTCCTAAATCTAATTTAGTACAATCTTTGGCTAAAGCATAGTAGCCAATTAGCATGCTTGGATGATGTAATAAAGTTATATTATATTATTATATGTCTTATATTTTTTTTACGGTGGTAAAATTTTTTACAAGAATAAAAGATAATAAACTATATAATAATAACATAATTATATCATATCAATTACCACATCAAGACTTGCTCTAATAAGGACTAGCGAGGGACAATTGAAATAAAAAAAAATTAAAAATTATAACAAATTCTTTAGGGCATAGGTTGAATAGTGAGGGTGGAAATTTAGTTCTCTGTCACAACTTTGGAGTAATAATAAGAGTTAATTTTTGGTGTTTTGTGGATAATAAACAATTTTGCACTCCATTTAATTTTTTTAATTACAAACAAACAAACAAAACTGTATAAGTAAAATTTATGCCACAAAGACAACTTGTAAGATTATGACTAAACTTCAACTATATGTTGTAATTATTAATTATATTTGTGGATTTATATTAATTATTATTATAATTTTATTAAAATGGGTTAATAGTATAGTATATGGACTCAATTATGTATCTTAAATAAATTGAATGTGACGTTTTTAAAAGTAGATTAGACGAAAAGTCAATATAAATTATAAATTATACAGAAATCTTTAATAAAAAAGTTTAATAAAAATTAATTACGATAGGTTAGATCTTATCTCTGATTATATAAAAGAAAAAGTTTAAGTGATTAAAATCTTAAAATATTTTTACCCATTGAAAAGACTATGACATACATAGAAATAATTATTAGAATGTTGTATTTTGTATTTATAGTTCAAATAAGTATGTATTTTACATTAATTTTTTTGTATTCTATATTTATATATATATGATTAGGTGATTAAAGATTTTTTACAGTAATTTGAATATATATATATAAATACTGGATTTTATCCTTAATTTTAGAAGTAATTTTTTAAAAAATAGATCTATTTACACGCTAATTTTTATTCTAAATACCCTTTTACCCTACACTTTTATTGAAAAAATTAGAAAATAATATTTACTTTTTATACCCTTTCAAATATCCAATATATGTTCTTATTTTCTTTCTATACCTATTAAAATATTTATTTTAATTAATTTTAAGTTAAAATAAAATTTCAAATGATTTTTTAAATATGATGATTAATTTGATAAATTAATTTATAAGTTACAAGTAAATATTACCATATTTGTTAGCACTATACAAATATGAATATGTCTGCAAATCAAATAAAATTAAATATTACACAAAAAATTATTAAAATATAATTGATTAAACTAAAAAAAAGAGATATGATTATAATTAGAGATAATATTTCATAAACTCTATCCCAAATAATTTACAAAGTATAAAGATAATTTATAAAATCAACATATAAATTTTTTTTTCGTTGGACAGTTTATATTCTCGCAAAAATTAATTTCTTTTTCTATGAGTTAATTGTAAAAATTTTATAATAAATTACTTTAATATTAAATAGAAAATATTTACATTTTAAAATAAAATTTATGCGAGTTTGTTTCGATGAGTGTTAAACGTCATATTTTTTTTTATATACTTAAAATATATTATATTTAATAATAATTTATATTAAAAATATTTTTATAATACATTTATTAAAATATGAGTGTATAGGTAAAAATGAGATATTAATAGATTAGTTATTTTTAAAAATATTATTTAAAAATATAATTAAATAAAATTTATTTGTATTTAATAATTAATTATTCCATCTCAACTAAGTAAAATAAAAATATAAATTGGACATTCTATTCTATTATTACCTTCTTTTCCGAGTTAACAAACTCGTATTTGTTCGGCAATGGCTGTACACTTTTCCAAGTCAATCAAACGCAGTAAACCATCTGTTTTATTCAGCTCAAAATTTGGAAAACCCATTTGCACCATTTCACAAAACCAATCAATTCATGCTTCAGATATCGTCGAAGTCACCAATAAATTTGTTTCTATCTTCACCAAACAACCCTTTTCTTCCAATAACCCACAATTGATCAATCTCGCACCAAAACTCAACAATAAAGTTGTTGAATCTGTTTTAAATAGTTTCAGAAGCTGGAAAATAGCTCACTTATTCTTCATTTGGTCCTCAAACCAAAATGGGTATGAGCACAATATATATACTTACAATGCTATGGCGTGCAGCCTATCACGTGCTCGACAAATTTCCCAACTCAGAGTTTTGGCTCAAGATATTGTCAATTCGCGTTGTTTTATGTCTCCTGGAGCTCTGGGGTTCTTGATTAGGTGTTTGGGTAACGTAGGATTGGCTGATGAAGCTAATTTGTTGTTTGATCAAGTTAAAATGGAGGGTCTTTGCATAACTAATAGTTATACCCATAATTGTTTGTTAGAGGCTATTTGTAAGTGTAAAGCCAGTTCAGCTGACTTAGTAGAGATGAGATTGAAAGAAATGCGTGATCTGGGATGGGATGATAGTTACACATTGACACCTGTGCTGCAGTTTTATTGCAACTCTGGTAAGTTTGATACAGCTTTGAGCGTTTTCAATGAGATTTATGATCGTGGGTGGGTTGATCAACATGTTTTTTGTATCTTGTTGGTGTCTTTTAGTAAGTGGGGTGAGGTGGATAAGGTCTGTGAGTTGATGGAAAGAATGGAAGATTGCAATATCAGTTTGAATGAGAAGACATTCAGCGTTTTGACTCATGGGTTTGTGAAGGAGTCCAGAATGGACAAGGCCTTGCAATTGTTTAATAAAATGAAGAAAGCAGGTTTTGCTCCCGATGTTTCGATTTATGATGTGATGATTGGAGGGCTATGTAAGAATAAACAACTTGACATGGCATTTCAATTGTACTCCGAAATGAAGGAATCTGGAATTAAACCCGATGTTGGGATAATGTCAAAGCTTATAACTTCTTGTTCTGATGAAACAGAACTTAACCAGTTACTTGAAGAAAGCTGGGAGGATATGGATGCTAAGACTGTTACTCTACTTTACAATTCGATCCTGAATATTCTTGTTCACAATGGTTTAATAGATAAAGCTTATAATCTGCTTCAGGAAATGATCAGGGGTGAAACTATTACTGATACTGGGATAGGAATGCTCTTGAGTTTTAAGGGAAAAGTTTCACCAAATACCACTTCCTTTAATATTGTTATTAATAGTTTACTGAAGGATGGAAAGCTCGATTTGGCTTTGAGCCTATTCCGAGATATGATTCGGATTGGTTGTAAGCAAAACGTTTTATTTTATAATAATTTAATTGATGGGCTATGCAATTTAGATAGACTGGAAAAAAGTTTTGAGCTGTTGAGAGAAATGGAGGAGTTGGGTTTTGAACCAACCAATTTTACCCTCAACTCTATATTTGGCTGTCTATGTAGAAGACAAGATGTAGTAGGAGCCCTTAATCTGCTGAGAAAGATGCGTGTTCATGGGCACGAACCATGGATAAAAAATACAACCTTGCTTATCAAAAATCTATGCAAACATGGGAAAGCTGAGGAAGCTTGCAGTTTTCTTACTGACATGACTCAAGAAGGCTACTTACCTGATATAGTTTCCTATTCGGCTGCTATGGTTGGTTTGATCGATATTCAAAAGGTTGATCTAGCTTTGGAGCTATTCCAAAATATATGTGCTCATGGAAGTTGTCCTGATGTGGTAGCTTACAACATAATGATTAACGGGCTCTGTAAGGCACAGAGAGTTGCAGATGCCCAAGATCTTTTCAATGAGATGATAATGAAGGGGCTTGTTCCCTCAGTTACTACCTACAACTCGCTGATCAATGGATGGTGCAAAACTGGTGATGTTAATCAGGCCATTCGTTGCCTATCCCAGATGTATGAAAAAGAAAGGGAGCCAAATGTGATTACTTATACAACTTTAATGGATGGATTATGTGGTGCTGAAAGACCCGATGATGCTCTCATGCTTTGGAACGAAATGGAGGTAAAAGGGTGTGCACCCAACAGGATTGCATTCATGGCTCTTATTCATGGTCTTTGCAAGTGCTGTAGACCAAAATCAGCTCTAGTTTATTTCCACCTGATGAAAGAGAGGGGAATGAAACCTGACATTTTTGTTTATGTTGCATTAACTAGTGCTTTTTGTTCTGAGCTAAATTTCCCTTTGGCGTTGGAGATATTGAAAGAGATGGTCGACAAAGGAAATTTCCCAGATCCAGTTGATAAGAACTATTTAGAAGTCAGGGATGCCATATTGAAATTGTCTGAAGACATGCAAACTTCTCCACATGTTAAAAGCCTTATTACTGAGGGACGGATTCCAGACACTATTCTTTCTGACATTGAAAGTCAAAGTGGCAGTATTTTGCCAGAATGATTCATTAAGATAGTGAATTTGTGCTTAGAGTGACCATTATTTATCTGTTGGTGTGCCTACCTTGGTTGAAGTAGCATATCCTGCTTTGTTTGGACTTTGATAACTCACATTATTACACATAATTCCTTTCAGCACCTTGTGAGGTATGTTTCTATTGAGAGTCTATTTACACATTTTACTTGTATCCAAGTTAGCTTTTGTGAAACTTACAGAGCAAGTAATACCATACAGGTTAGCAACCTTGATAAGTCAGTCATTCAATTTGTTTATAGAATGGAAATAGTCATATAGAAATAGGTGTCAATTCAAAACTAAACATTTTTCTTTTCTGTAAATTTTGTAGTCTTGCGACACAGAGAAGTTTTGTAAAAAATTTGCAATTCTGTAGACTCTGGACAATGATTCCAAGAGCTGTTGAATTTCTGACAGAAGTAGAACATGGAGAAACAGCGTAGTTTATTTGAGTATAGTGTGGTTGCATGCAGCAACTTGCCAAGTAAAATACTTGTAAATTGCTTTTGTTATGCTTGTATCTCAAACAGATAAATTCGTTTTGTTTATGATTAATTAAGAAATATTTTTTTTCATATTTTTCTGTTTTGTTTTATGCTAGCAGTCCATTTAGTTGTGCTTGTTCACATCATAAAGGTGTTAGGCACAAACAAACGAACGCATCATGCTGGGGCCTATGCAGTCAATTTATAATTTTACATTTTCACTTTGAATCAATTTTATTATTATAATTCATTTTTTATATTGCATCCGACTGTCACCACTGAATAATGGTCATTTTAGACCATAATGTACAAACTTGTGCTTGTATCATTACTTTGCTTAATTGAATTTGAATTTTGACATTCTTTCCTTAACTCATATTGCTTTCAGCTCTGAATTGGCTTCCCCTTCAGTTTAGTCCATTTTCCTGTTGCCAAGTGGACCATGTAAACGCTGAGCAAGCTCCTTCAGATTATGCCAAAGTGAAGTAGTCTCCACGTTGGTAAGTGTATTCAATAAAAACACTAGAATGTATCAAAAAAAGGCAAACTAACCCTTCCGTATCTCAATTCCTTACCTCAAAGTCAAAGAAATTTACTGGAAAGTAAAGCTGATTAGTTTAAAGCCTGCCCACCTCGTTTCAATCATCTTCTGCCTTGAATTCATTCTTATTGAATCGATAAATTTCCAGTTGTGCTATAAAAGTTATTCACATGAAGGTGAGCCCTTTTGCCCATTTTGTATATTTTGAAATACATAATCATCAAAATTAGCATTCTGAGGTGATTATCATAATGTATCTTTCAAAAGAATAATACTAAAGATCCCAACTTATATTCTAAGATTTAGATTTAGATTTAGAGTGAAGTGAAAGCTGATATGGTACTGTTATATCATCTCATTTGTTAATTAATATATGCGTTAATAATATAATATTAGTTTTTACGAATGAGTTTTTATATGTAACAACAGTCAAATATTTATGTATCATTATTTAGATTTCGTTTGGTATTGATAAACACCACAATCTTAACAAAGTCTTGGGGTTTTCAGAAATCAATTTAATTTAACTAATATCTGGTCCAATTCATTTTAGTGCATTTGGTGGGTTGGGAGATTGGATTAGAATGAAGATTGTAAGAAATCTCTTTTCAATAAGCAAATCCAGTAAATTATAGAATAAAATAAGATATTATTTTATAAGTACAAATATTGTTTTATAACTTATTTTAATTTGATTGGATGGATCAGATTTTGTAATATCATATGATGAATCAATTAGTGGACTTGGCTACTATTGTATTAATACATCAATATATTGTGTAACATAATTTCAAAATTTAATATATTGTGTAATATAAAATTTAATTTTAAATTTGGTTTATTTTAATTTTTGGGTTTTAAATTTTAAATTTTGTATTTCAAATTTGAAGTTTTGCATTGAACTTCAAAAAAAAATCCTATAGTACGTTAATGTAGTCAATCCCATTATCAATATAAGAATAAAAATGTTTTTATAAATTTTATATAAAAATTGATGTGTCATATTATATATAAAATTAAGAAAATTAAATTATAGACATATGTTATCATATGACAATTTTGTAACATTAATTTATATAAAGATAATAATTAAATCTTATGACTATAACATTATTGTAATAAAAAAACTGACATTCAATCAACGTATAAGGAATTTGTAAATCCAACCGATGAAACAAACACAGATTCTTGTTTTTCATAGTAATGGATTGTTAAAATAAATAAATGAGGCACTGAAAAGTTCATCATACCGTGCTTGCTCGGTAGGGGTGTTTCACGATTTTGTGTAGGGATTGACAAAAATGATAGGTGTTGATGTAAGAAAATGTCATGACGATTTTTCTTACATCAGTAGATTTTTCTTTTTTTTTTGCTCTTGAACTTGAGGCTGCGAAACACACAGAAAATATTCACGGTAGAGGTATGGTGGTTGATC
>JAVXUL010000012.1:12444203-12463323 GCA_035590515.1 Trichilia minutiflora | reverse complement strand
ATGTGAGTTGATGGATAAAAATATATTAGATGATTAATTTTATGTTAGTTTGTATTCAAATTTAGAGGTATAAAAGTTTAGAATAATTAAAAGATTTTAATTAATTTTTGTATCGTAATTTTGGATGATTTTTAAATATGTTGAATGATTGTATCTAATATTAATTTTATATTTAATTGAATATTATAATTTAAATAAAATAAAAATTAATTTATTTTATTATATATATATATATATATATATATATATAAAATTCAAATTTGTGGTCTCTTAAATTCTTAGTGTTTTATATGAAATTCAAAAAATGAGGAAGAGCAAAGACCAAAGAAACATGAGGCTTCCATTTAAGATGGGACTCGAAATTTTGAGAAGAATTTAGGGCCTCTTGAAATATTAAATAATATTCCGTCATCTTTCTATATTCTATACATATAGATAGATATAGTTATAAATAATACAAAAGAAAAGGTCATATATGTAATTTGATGCCAAAGCCGCTAATTAATAATACAGTTTGTCAAACAGGGGGAGCCCACCCCACCTGTGTTGTTCAATTTTCTTTGATGACTCTGAAAAGGACGTACCAAGAACTTCCATTTTATTATGATTATGATTATTATTAGTCATCCAGAAGCTGACCCAAAGAGATTTGCTTTTCATATTAACCAATTAAATTTTGACACGTTAATTTGTCCTTAGCTCATTTCATCATTTGAGTAATTTCACAATCATAAAATTATTCATTCTTCTTCTTCTATAGTATAGCATGTTTGCACTTATCGTAAGAAATGAATGTTTTAAAGGTGTTTAAATTTATATGCAAAAGCTTGTAGGAGTTAAGGGTGAGTCTGTTTTGTTTTATTGTTGATGTGGTGAGATGAATCAATTATGTAAGTAATTTTGATTTTTTTGTAAAATTAAAGTGATAAACAAAATAAAAAGAAATTGACTCATTTCAATTTTAATATCATTATCTAAAAAATACTAGCTTAATAAACTCTGTCTAAATAATTCAATATTAGAATTAAGGGTGATCAAATATAAGAATTTATATTTAAAATAATTAGATCAAATTCGATAATATAATACAAATCTATCTAATCCAAATAGTTTATAGTAGTTTAAATTTATAATTTAAAATTTAAATATATATATATTTTTTATACGTGAAAAACTCTAATATATCGAATTGAGAATAGATATCAATCGAACTGATCTATTATTATGTGTAGAAGGACAATTCAAATAAAACCCATAATCTTATTCCTTGACGTTTTAATAAAATGACATTCTTAAAATTCGAACTTAAAACCCTTTGAAAGTTTAAATACACGATATTTCTATCTATTTTAAAAATAATAAATTAAATTTTTTTTAAACTTTTTTCAGCTTTCGGTACAAAGTTATTTTTTTATATGATATCTACTCTTAAAATCTAATCTAATTATTAATTTGTATACTTATCAATTAAATCCTCATCTTTTACAAGTTGTAACATAAATTTATACTAATAGTACCTTGAAAAATATAAATTGATGACTAGGATTAATAATTTAGTTTTACAAGTTGAATTTAATTTAATTCAAAATATAAATTGTTAATAGTACCTTGAAAAATATTATTTTTTAAATTGACTGAATTTTTTTTTAAAATTATTCTCAACTGATCCAATTGATGACTAGGATTAATAATTTAAATCAGATTAGTTTGAATCCATCCACTCATAATTGGAGTGATTTTCTTAATGAAATCAATGCAATCTAAATCGGTTGGACATTTTACAATGTTGATCTTCAAATAGAGTAATTAAGAAAATCTCCCAACTAAATTTATTGATTGAAAATCAAACCTATAACACTTCAATCACTTTTATTGTATAAATTAATTGTGTTCCTACCTTCCATTTAATTTTTATCACATTTTTTCATTTTCTCTATTAAATTTCTTCAGAGGATACAAATTTTTATATTCTTTCAAAAATTAAAATATAATACATCCATTCAAAAGTTAAAAAAATAAATTATACCCAAAGTAGAACAGAAAAAACAACACATTAAAAGTATAGTGGTAAGAGAAACAACGCATTAAAAGTTCAAATAAAATGTAATGAAACTGCATTATTGATACATTGATTTCCTGTAAAATAAACCATAAAATTCCTAATGGACAAAACTGAAAATTAAGCAGATCAGGCCTCACTTGGAAGAACATTGAAGAAATGATAAACCTCTTCTTCATCAATGACACCGACCTGTGTTGAGCAAACGGAACAGCTGACTGGTTTGAATGATTCACCACCAGCAGGATCTGCTTCAGCTACACACTCACTACATTCCCTTCTTCTTTTGCCTCTTCTTGGTTTTGGGGTGATTGGTCTAGCTCGGCCGCTTCCGATCTTACACTTGATGACAAAAATCGCCCTGTACTGGGTCACATACTTTTCATGCCTACGATATTCAAATCAGGCTTCTGTTATGATGAATACAAGTATGCACCTTCACACAGCGAGCAAGTAATTTCAAAGAGAAAAAAAATTCAAAAATTAAAGATAAATGCAGCTTCAGTAGAGGATTAGACTAAGAAACATAACTAAAATCACTGCACAATCAGCAGACATTATACTGACATAGAACTCGTTGATACAAATTTAATTTTATTGAAGAGTCGCTGAAATACGAATGGATGCACAACTTTGTTGCCAAAAAGAAAAAGATCAGCCGAAACAAGCTTGCTTCATTACATTCTCATGATTCATAATGCTATAATCTTTTGGAGGGATATTAGTTCAACCGAAACAGAATCAAAGGTGATACTTGGAAAGTATAATGAACACTTCCTTATAATGAACACTTCCTTGTTTCTGTCAGAGGGCATCACCAAAAAGTTGGTCTTGCTGTAGAACTTTACAGTTGTATGTCATGCGCCACCTCAAGATATGGGACACATGATACAAATATGATCCAAAAGCACCAATATACTTGCTTTCTAACTTAATTTAGATACGATGCAAATATGATCCAAGAGCACCAATATACTTGATTCACTAAGGGAATTAAGGAAGTTGGCAGAGGAGGCACGACCCACGAGTAAGCATTGAACCCCGGTAGCACTTGTTATGCATGCACAGAAAATGTTGGCAAACTCCATATCCACAATTTAAGTGCAGAATTGCCTGCTCCTCAATCTATCTAATCAATGCCCTTGGGACTTGGTAATTATATTTCTTTAGACTAAGTTTGGTATTAGTACACAGTTTTCTCAAATTCACTGAAAAACCAACTTAGTAGCCCCACAAATGAAAATCAAATTAGCAAGGATATGATATGCACCCGCTACCATGTTCATCAGCATGGACATATGTTCTCAAATTTGTAGCAAAAACCAACTTAGTAACCCCTCAAATAAACATCAAACTAGCAAGAATATGATATGCAACCCTATCATGTTTATCAGCATGGATATATGACTAGCAGACAATACAGAACCGATGTGGTGACTATATTCTTTAACACTATTTCTGAAAAGACGAACATATACATGGTTGGGTGGTGACAGAAATTTCAATACCATTAGTATTATCAAAACCAGGTATGAGAAATGGTTCAATCTGTGTAACTAATTATGTTGCAGAAATGTTCTGATACAAATGAATTTCTTATTCCACACAGCATGTTTTGAGCAAACCAAATATCACAAACAAGACTTTTAAAGAAAAGTACAAGGCAAGTACAAGGCAACTAAGAGATGTTGGCTCTGTTCTTTTGTATCCTGACTTTTCAGAAAGATAACCCTTTATCCAAAAGCATTGCCTTTGGGACGTTAATTATCAGTAATATGCAGTACAATATTAAAAAAATATTTAAATTTTGTCAAAATATTAAATGACAAAAATTCCTAATCAATGTAGTTCATAACAAAGCAAACAATAAATAAATCAAAGCAGTCTTTTTCCATCTTCAGCATTGACATTAGCAAATACTAATCAAGTTTTGTCATGATGCAACACTGGGTTAAGGGATGGTGGGATAGACAATCAAGAACGATTTTGGGGAACATCCAAGAATCACTTTACTAGGGGATAATTCAATCCATTGGAAATCAATCAATCAGGAAAACTAAATCATGGACATTGCTATTCACAAAATTGGTTGATGTGACTAAGTGAATTGTTTATTATAGGAGGAATCACTCAACTTTAATGGCTACAGGACTTACAAAATTTTCATTCACAGGGTTGATCTTCTGTTTACATTACATGGGTATGTATTGGCAATCTCAAACGTATGTAATTAGGATCCTTAGATCTATAATAAATGCACTTATCTTTCTTTATTACTTTTACACATGTCACACCGCTAATGCATCTAGTCTTATCCATATGGCTACAACATAGTCTTATCCATATGACTACAACATCATTCTCCTCTATTTGAAAAAAATTTGCCCTCAAGTTGAAACCACCATCCTCCTTAGAAATCTTTCATTAAACAATAAATATTAAGGTTGATCTTCAGAGAAAAATTCATTGTTGTTAGAGAATTTTGATCATCGGTTCCTACTACTGGTACAATGACCTAAATTAAATTCATTAATAGGCAACGAAAATAAACTGTTTTGAGAATTTGCAACAGTGTTGTTGCATGATGTGGCATAAATGTGCTTTCTAATGAATTTATTTCAGGTAATTAGAATTTTGAAGGGATATTGTAACAATGATTGGAACTGCAATGTTCCTAGACAAGATTTGTTTAAGAATGCATCTTTATCTTAAGATCAGCTCTAACTTTATTGTTTAATTAGAGATAATCCCAAGAAGGGGATGGACTTAGCTTGTTCACTCAAATTCTGAACAAGCTATTTCCAGAGGAAGAAAGAATGTTTCGGTAGCTAAGTGGTAAATGTGTGATGCAGTAACCATATCATATATGTGCATTAATGAAGGCACATGCATGATAAAATATAAATGAAGTGAACTAGTGTATAACAATTCTAGTTAGATGTGTTCTCGGTTGCATATTAAGACTCTGTAATGTAGAAGAAAGAAGAATAGTGAATGATTAGTCCTTTGTTTGCTTTGTAACCACGGAATGGAGTGATTGTCCTAAAATCAAGCTTGTGGCTCAGTTGTGACAGTTGATTCTCTTATCAATATTGAGCGAATCCTTTACCAGTCAAGAGATTCCCAGGCTATCCACCTTTTAGTAATTAGTATGATATAAGAGATGAGAACCCAGGAAATCAGACACCAAGAAAAATAAAAGGTAAGAGATGAGAACCACAAAATGAAATTCAGCTAGACTGCTGGGTATTCCTTAAGAGCCATTTATAATGATAAACAAGTTAGAATATCAAATCTTTTGTTTTTTTATTTATATAGCTTTTGACTTCTAAATGCAAAATATTCGCCTGCTTACTAAATAAAATGTATAACTATCCATCTCTGACTGCTGTTCCCTTGTATTTTCATTTTCACAATTAATTTTCAACCATTTACGGGAATTAAGATCAAACAAACAACAAAACTTTTGAAATGCACATACAACACCGGTCAATTAAAGAACAAAGGAAGAGAGACCAGTGCCAAGAAGTGTGAGGCTTGCTATGAAGAAAATAGCTTGAAAATACAATACTGTAATGACATAGCAGATCAAGGAAATATTGAAGCATTTGCTTTTGTGAGAAATATTTAAATAATAATGATATTTTGGTTTTCATCCTAATAAGTTACATTTTTCTAATTAATCCAGGAAATTGATTCAGACACATGGAAAACATCAAGAAAGAAATGTTTCAGGACAAAAAGGAAAAAACAGCTACAATGAGACATAGGAAAACAAAACAAACAAGAAACAGAAACATACAAATTTAATGGAGTCCAAGAGACAAAATTTGCAAATATATGTTATAAAGGATCAAGACTCAGCTAGCAATTTGAATACTTTAAGGAATTTAAGAAATTATAAAGAATATATCTCTTTGAAAAAAGAAAGAGGCAGTCACTTAAAAGAGCTTTATTCTCAGTTCAAAAATAGATTTGATGAGTAATGCTGCACTGAGAAGTGAATAACCAAATGTGAATTGGCAACATCAACAAAATATATGATTAAAAAACAACCGTGACCATTATTTCATTCATTGCCGGTGCTAAGTACAAACATCGAAAAGTTGCATCATAAATATACATTGAACATCAGTGAAATTATGCACAACAAAAGAGGACATCCTGCTTATTTTGCCGTTCAACAGATAGCACTATGAACCTTTTGTCAGGTGGTCAAGCATTTCGTACATGATTTACACAATATATAAGTTCTCCCTCCTGTCATTCCTCCAACACTAAAAGGAAAAAGTCCATTTCTCCTCCCTCTGTCACTAGGAGAACTCTCTACTCTTCCGTTCCCTCACTCTGAACTGTTGTATATGTCTGATCTTGGCTCACTTCTTTGCCCCTTTGAAGCTCTACTTTTTAGGCTGACACTTTGCACTAATTTAATCACACTATTTTGTACATAACAGCAGCATTCTAAATAAATAAATTTATTGGCCAAATTTATTATTCACTAACTTTCAAACATACTAGAATTATTTTCATAGGAACCAACAGAAACAATCATCATTAAGAGCATTGTTGAGTTTACTATGAGTATTACCCCTAATCCATTTCCATTTTAAAAATAGCTGCAATTATATATCAGCATACAGATCCATTGCACTTACCTTTGGCATTCCAGGCAGAGGGTGGTGAAACAAGCTGGGCAGCTAAGCACAGCGTCTGAGCTACAACCCTTTCTTTCCTTTTGAACCCACAATTCATCTTTGTCATCAAGATTTGGATCATAGAACTCTGGTTTGACTGAGTAATCTATTTCATCATCATCAGAAACTGAAATATCAAACAAAAAAATACAATGGTTAGATGATTGCCTTCATATACCATCAAAAGATTCAATAGCAAATAGCTTAGGAGACAATTTGTGTAAAGTTGAAACAGCCCACCAACCAATCCGTTCATAGGATACAAATAAAAAAACCAATAAATGGGGTACATGAAACAATTGACAATTAAAAAAGAATGTGGGAACCAATTTTATGAACAAATCATTAGTATGCATCTGGAACCTAGGATTTAATATCAGCAAACATCTATATGATCCGATAGAACTAAAATAACGGAAAAAAGAAAAAAATGATTAAGGGTTTGTTTGGTATTGCCGTATTTTTACTTAATTTTGAAAACTAGAGCTACAAAATCCTCAACATCTCGATATCAAACCTACCTAAGTACAGGTAATTTGAATAACATAAATCCTCGAGATATAATCTCAATACATGGATAGACAAAAATAAAAAATAATTAGACAAGTGCTAGCTTTCACCTTTTTAGTGACGACAAATTCAATCACTCTTATACATTTTTTTTCTAACAAAATATATTATCAAATGGGATTGCAGCAGAGGAATGAATAATTACCCGTTTGCTGAGAATTGGTTGGAGAGTAGACATGCTCACTCTCCCCTTTACTACCTCCTTCCATATATGAAACTGAGTGAACTCGATCAGCTGCTTAACCTTGAGTGAGTCCAAGTAACTCGTTCGTTGCTAATGAATTACAAGCAACTGTGCAGAATGAGAAAAATTCGAATTTCGGGGCCGATGGTTTCTTTACACAATGGCGAGGGGTAATCCAGAGAGACTAGACCAGGTATTGCTTAAAACGAGCTCAATTTTAATATATAAAGAAAGATTTATTACGCTTTTTAACGAATTTGGAATTAAAAATGACACAGAAAAATTCTAACATATTCTGTAATTATAAGGATACTTCTAATTTTAATGAGTTTTATTTTATATTAAAATATTTTAAATTAATAATAATTTGATTTAATGTTGATGATCACGAATTTGATATTTTTATTTTAAACTAATACTAAAAGTTTATATGTTTTTAGGTTGATAAAGATTTAAGTAAATATAAATTATTTTTTTATCATGCAAATATAAAAAAATAAAAAATTTATAAAAACTTTGTGGATAATTGCATGAATTTAATATTAATTAAATACTTATGAATAAATTTAGTAATAAAATATCAAAATTTAAAGAATTAATATTAAAAATTTATAATTGATAGAAAAATAAATTTGGAATGGAATGGCCTATTAGAATGAAAAGGTGGAGGACAATCTTGTGAGGATCACATATTACTCGACATCAACTTTAGAGATGGGCTTAATTTATTTGATAAAAACTTATTTATTATTTTATCAAAAATACATTTGAAAATATTTTATTTATATTCATATGGATCACTAGTTATGACTCGAGAATAATCACTTAAGATTTGAGATTACTCTTGATCAAAGTGATCACCAATAACGGATGACTAAGCATGATGAGTTTGATATGAAAAATAATCATAGTTTTAGAATTATAAGATGTTTTTCAAACCTTTTGTTAAAATGTTTTCTAAAAAGTATATATATAGATAGATAGATAGATAGATAGATAGATAGATATGAGATGTTATTTATATCCATTTATTGAGTATATTATGTATATTTATCCCCTCACCTTTTAGTTTCAAAGGAATCAATCGAATAGTTAAGTTAATAGAATAATGATGATAGACTTAATATAATGGTAGTAAGTATACTTCCCATACTCAACTCATATTCCATACATTTAAAGTCTATTAGGAGAATTGTAAACCTTTGTATTTCTCATTTGTTTTTGAGGAATGTAAATGTACTTGTGTTATTACTTAATTTGATTACCTAAATTTGAAATTTCTTGGACGAAATTGAAATGTTTGTGTTTATGAATTGTGTTTCCTTGATTAATGATGACGTACATTTTTATTTACGATGGATGATGATTCGAGGAAATGTTGTTTTGGGAATGATCAATTTAGGTAGAAGAAATGTTTCATAATTTTGATTGAGTTGTACTAATAGAAATGAAATTGATTTGTAAAACAGATACTACAATAGCTTTACAGGCTTATATGTTCTGGCTTATATGTTCTAGAGATTTAGAATATATATCAAGAGTTTTGTGATAGTTGTCACATGTGGATCTCTCGGATAAGGGTGTGACAAATATATTTTATAAGATTGATCTCAAAAGAATCTTATAACTTCTGCATAAATTATTTGTACATAATTATATGATTCATATATAGACCTTTTATTTTATCTCTCATATAAAATTCACCATTGTTTGTGCCTTTGTTGATGAAGCTCTATATTGTACAACTATTATTAGACGATTAATATACCTATATTAGAACTAAATTAAATGAGTAACCAATAGATGCATTGAAAACTTTTGATCAATGCCAAATTGTGAACATTTGAGTAAGAATAGGAACATTTAATCAATGACAAATTGGAAGCATTCAAACAAGGCATAAAAGATATCTTTTGAATGTTTTAAAAATATAACTTTCGAATTAAGTTTCTATATATACTTTCAAGCAATTTGAACTTTCGAACCAACTTTTTATTTACAATTTTAAACATAATTAATCAAACTAAGTTTGGAAGTATTGAAAATTTTATGACGAGTCAATTTTTGATCAAAATTATTCTTATTATTAATTAAGATGTTATTTATCTATATTTAAATCAAACTATATTATTTAAATTATGATTTATATATTGATTTCACTAAAATTCTAAAATTTTGTACAAAAAATTTGGAGTTGAAATGAATGAATGAAATTTATCCTTTTTTAATAATTTTTTTAGTTCGATTGGGTTATGCAACTGCAAATATAATCTTTCTATATGAAAATTAGAATTTTGAGAATGTTTTTTTGTTTTGATTGAAGGTTGAGTTTGAAAATTAAAAAAGTAAGCCACTAAAAGTCGAGGGTTTTCTAATTAGTCATGGGAATAAATTTGCGAAAACAATTTGATTTTTGGTCAATTTTGGGAAATATTTTAAGTGTGGTCAATTTTAAAAAAATGTTTAAAAACATAGCCATTCTCAAATTTCCCG
Source organism: Trichilia minutiflora (assembly GCA_035590515.1). Classification (NCBI taxonomy): domain Eukaryota; kingdom Viridiplantae; phylum Streptophyta; class Magnoliopsida; order Sapindales; family Meliaceae; genus Trichilia; species Trichilia minutiflora. The sequence goes on along the minus strand of JAVXUL010000012.1, from coordinate 12,453,320 downwards.
AAACGAAAGCAGCAACGTATTTTTGGGGGAAGGGGTCATCGAGTAGAAGAGAAGAGAAGAATGGCGTCATCAAAAGCAGGTACGGGCGGCGGACTGTTGAGAGCTGCGGAGATGGAGAAAATGAGCTTAGAACAGCTAAAAGCAGTGAAAGAACAGACAGATCTAGAAGTCAATCTATTACAAGACAGCCTCAACAACATTCGTACAGCTACTTCTCGTCTAGAAGCCGCTTCAAGTGCTCTTAACGATCTATCCCTTCGTCCTCAAGGGAGTAAAATGTTAGTGCCACTTACGGCGTCGCTTTATGTCCCTGGAACACTTGATGATGCTGATAAAGTGCTCGTTGACATTGGAACGGGATACTTCGTCGAGGTAAGTTCAAGAAAATGGAAAGTTTCTTATATGCAGTTATTATTCTGTACAATTGTTTGATGTTTTGTTCTATGAATTTTTTTTTTGTGTCTTAGTATTGGATTGAAAGTTTTTTTGCTAGAAGTCAAAGTAGATAAAGTCGGGTTAGAGGGATAATTTTCTGAAATAATGGTATTCGAAGCATTTGGTTTATGGTTTAAAAAATATTGTTTAAAACCGAGTGTTCATAAGCAGCTTGGGAATACTGAGGAGTTTTAAGCTACATATGCAGCATGTTCACTTTCAAATTAAAACTGTGTGTTTGAAAGGCATAGTCTGCTACAGATATCGACTAATAGGTTTGGCATACATTTAGCTGGAGAAAAAGAAATATAATAAAACTTCAAATTTTCTTGCGAGTTATTATTTTTATTGTTATTGCTGTTTAGTTTTTTGGCAACGAATTCGTAGCCCTCTTTTTGAGGCTTTTGTGAAATCTTAGGGCACATCCTACATATGAGAATCATGTTTCCGATAAATCCTCAGTTATTACAATGGAAAATTGTAACATTCTGATAGAATTGAGAGGGTTCTTTGGTTAGTCAAATTGTAACATTCTGAGTGGAATTGAGAGGGGTCTTTGGTTAGTCTAACTTAAGAGAAAAATGTTTTTAAAACTATGAAGACACATATGTTCCCTCTGGAGTTTTCTTGTTGTAGATGGGATTGTTTCCTAGTTGTTACTTTTCTGGGATATAAACTGATAATTTTGAGACCACTTTTAGCAAGATGAGTTGATTTTCTGCTGGGTTGTTTTGCATCTGGTCTCACATCAAATTTATGTTGAGAATATCCAAATTCTTTAACGGCTTTTTCAATGCTTCCTATGGAAGCTTTCTCTAAAGAACATTTTATGACATTTCTAAACATATATGGAAATGCAATATCCTCAAAATTCTTTGTTACACAATGATCTTATTGGAAAATATTGATTTATCATAAGAAAGAAGTAAATAGAAGAAAAAGTGGCAGAAAATACAGTATTTCAATTACCTTTAACACACTTATGCCTGCATCTTATTCTTTGATGCCTTTATCTCTTCTTGATTTGCTTGATGTTGTCTCTATGTTAGAAAACCATGGCTGAAGGCAAAGATTATTGTGAACGTAAAATCAATCTGCTGAAATCTAATTTTGACCAGCTCATTGAGGTATGTTTCTGACATTGCTTTTTGCTACTTTCGTTATTAAGTGGCGTGATTTTGAGATTGGCATCGATTCCTGTTGAACCTTTGAACTCTAGTTTAAAGAGATCTATTTTTTAATGGACCCTTAATTCATAGTATTTAAGGGGGAGCCATCCTTGTGAATTTTACCTTTTTGCTTGTGACAAATTCTATTAAATAAAATAAATTATTAAATTGTTGAGGCATCACCAATTTATTCTTTCTTTCTTAGGTTAGATTGGTTCTTCCTCCTTTTATTGTCTTAGAGCATCTCTAAAATTACTTAGGTTTGACTTTCTTTAATTTTATAATTTGTAAAATGAACTTTATTTTGTTTGCCACAACACTGGGGAAAAAGGAAAATCATGTTAAACAATTGTATCACTCTTGGTTTTCAATTTGTGAAAAAATGGTTCTAAATTGTGAAATATACATCATCTGAATTCTGACAGAGATCTCAATCTTTTGTATTGAACAGGGATCTTAAATCTTTGAACTAAAATATATTCTAACATTCTTTTATTTTAGCTTGCTTGGCAAGATTTAACTTAATTCTACTCAGTAAAGCTTCAATTCCAACAAAGTGGGGTCATTCACATTAAGGCTTTTGTGCGATCCCGTCTATTCTAAAGCGATGTAGTATTCATCTTCAGTATGATATTTGTTGCCAGTACTCTGATTGATCCTTTTGTTATTCTTAACCTTAAAGATTCCTCTCTGCTAAGTTAATCCTTATACATCAAAGCTTTTGAAACCTAGTTATGTCAGGTCCTAACTATCTCAGACAATATTCTGTTCATTTGTTCTCCGAGTCACATGTACAAACTAACATATAGAATTAATCTTTACTCTTCTCCTTGCTTGTTTCCACTTGAGTCATACTCAGGCTTGCAATTTTTTTAAAAATTACTATTGGTTTTCTTTAATAGAAAAGATCTAAAAGCCTTAATGGCTGGGAAGATGGCTTTTGTTGGGAGTTCATATTGAAACTAATTCATAAGTGTCGTACTAATCTCCTTTTTGTCAAATTGTCTCCTTGTTTTTTTTTTTCTCACCTTCACTCGCGTTCTTCCCAGTTTTTGGGTTGGTGATTCTAAACCTTTTACGAAGCTAAAATGATCACGGGTCTAAGATACTTCTGTTTATTTATTTATTTTAAATTACTTCTCTTTGAAAGTCCTTGGAAATTGCGGCTTTTAACTTCAAGTTTCGAGCTTCATTTTACTTTTCAAATACCTGTTTTGTGTTAGTGTTGTTCAATAACAATAATGTGAAATGCAAAATGCAGGTTGCAACAAAAAAGAAAACTATTTCAGATGATGCTGCAGTAATTCTACAGGCAAAATTGAAGCAATTAGCCCCAGCAAGTTCGTGATTACTGTATTATTTCATTAAGCTATTTTGTCCAATGCATAAGCAAAATAATTGCTTTGTCAAACCTTCACTCAAACTTAAGGTTTTTCATCTGCATTGCAAGTTTAGCATGCTTTTCTTTGCTTTGTTACTCCTTGAGCCAGGGATGATTTTCTCAACTAAAATCACATGAGACTTGGATGTAGATAGTTATATTCACATAGTTTAATACTAATATTGCAGGGCAGTGCTTTAATAGTGTATATCTTGTGGGATGGTACTTTTTTGACCATATTTAGCTGTACTTGAGTGAATTCATATAGGTTTTTGTTTAGAGTTTATTACTTTGACACACTGTTAGCAATAGTCAGGTGTTTCTCTACCTCTCATCATTTCTTCCTACTATCTTTTGAGTATGGGTTGCATCATATTGTTTGTCCTGCTGTTATTTCTTTTATATTCAGGGCAATTGATGGCAATGTCCTTGGAGCTTAAAGTAAGGGCATCGTTTGCTACTCTTGGCTTTCACTTAAACTTTAAAAATAAAGTTATAAACAATATTCACTAACACTAACTTTTTATTGGATTTACATAGTTTTCTATTTAATATCAACTTTTTAGCTTCTATTCCACTATAGTTTAAAATTGTGTGGTTACATCACTTTAAGCCGATTAGAAGTTTATTATATTAAGTTGACAATCATGGTAACATCATTATTAAAAATTATTATTATGCTCATGAATCTAATGATGTTTTACAATTGGCTGTCAAATCGTTATTGTTTAATGAGATTATGATGATCATATCTTTTTGCCAGGGATTTGATCATATCTTTTTGGCTGTATTCGACATTACAATTATGTAGATTGAAAAATAAATTATAAGATCAATGATTTAGTGGTGGTGTTGGTGTGTATGTCTCCGATTGCAAGTGGTGGGTGGCGCTGGCGCAGCCAATGCAATGACGTTATTGATAGATTTTAAAAAATTATTAGTTAAATTTATTTAGAATTAATTATTTAAAGGGTATAATTTTATATTGGATATTCTAAAATCTGATTATAAAAATAATCTATATATAAAAAAAAAATATATTTTTCTATTTTCTAGGTTTACTGCAAAAATTAAGTTATTTGATAATTAAATTATTTAACAATTACTTTTAAACAAAGTTTACCAAATACAACTTTATGAAATAAGTGATTAAAAATTGAGAAACTAAGTTTGTAAAATGTTTGTGGAGGAAACAAATTAATGTGAAAACCATAAGAAAAAGATAAAAAGAGTATTTCTGCATACAAATAAAGTTTAAATTCAAAAATTTATGAACCCAGCTACCTAAGTTTCAACAAAATAGTATTCCAATCGGAGACCCCGAAAAAGCATTTCGAATTAAGATTAATTGAGATTTATTTTGTTATTATTTTATTATTTATTGTTTATTGATATTATTTGTTAATTATTAATCACACACATGTATTTATTCGGATAAAACTCAAATGAGTACCAAATGCGAGTTAAGTCAACGAGGATTTTAATTAAGGGTAATAAAAAATCGTTCAATATATTAAAAAAATAATTAAGGGTAAACTGGTTTGTCAGTAAAATCATTGCATATTTAAATTAACGAGAATTTTATTTAATAAAAAAATTCAGATAACATAAAAGAAGGTTAGAAAACTATATAAAAAATAGGAGAATATTTGTACTCATGATTAAATAAATTTTGTTGTCTCTTATTTTAGGATGTCACATCACGTTAATTCATAAGTTTCATATTTGATAATTATCATAAATTTTTAATAAATATTTTTTAAATTTAGAATGCTTATTAAGAATATATAAGATTGAAATCATAAACAAATATAACACTTCCAGTAAAATGTATCTGACATCCAAATTATATCCTGACAAAAAAAAAATACTTTTAAAATATTTTTTATTTAAATCCATGATAAATAAATCATATATCTTCGTAAATATAATACTATATTTACCTCTTACAAAATTTTTCAAATAAGAAAATGAATAAAATTATTTCATTTCAAAGATTAATATAATATAAATGAAAACTTCATAAATCCTTCGCGTTCCTGAAAACATAAGAAAATCTACAAATATAAGAAGATATTCTCAATGGACTCAGATGAAAAAGTGTGAGTCGAATATAAGAATAATACCTGAAGACAACACTCTCAATACTATCACCACTCTTCATGTACGCTCTGCGCTTGCATGTGAGTAGGAAAAAAAAACCAGTATATTAAAATATATTCAATGAGGGAATATAAAAATAATAAATAATAATAACAATAATAATAATACTGGACACAGTTTTTATCAAACAATATTTGTTTAGAAGAAGTAAATAAAAAGGAATAGATTCAAAACAGCTTTTCATCTTTAAAATTATAAACTAAACCAATAGTGAGAAAGTCATTGGGCATGACTCCCTTTCTGGGAATTACGCTGATCAGGCGTAACCCTGAGCCAGTCAGTGAATTTTATATGCAGATATAACCAATGATGCTTTATAAAAATTCAATTTAAAATGTACAAATAAAAATATGCATGTTTTAATAAGAAAATAGATCCACCACTGACGTTCGCCTTGAACTAGCCATGTGGTGACATTCGTAACTAACTAGATGAGACTCACAGGTAGTCAAATCACCACTCATGATAATAATATACACCATACAACACCCTCACCTGTGAAGTCTCCACTCACCTAGGCGACCTCTATCTCTTAGGTTGATCCTCGGCTACCACATATCACACTCACTTAAGCGTCCACATCCAAGTGAACTCTTCTAGGCTACCACACCTTGTAGCTACAGTCAATAAACCCAATCCATCATGGCCGTTATCACTAATATGCATATAACAAAATCTGGTCCACTGACCGTATCATCATCATAAAATTATCATACAAATTCAATCCATATAGAACCATTATCCATATGATCGCGAACAAGGTGTAAACATATCATAAATTGGCGAGCGACCATTATTCATATAAAACGTATACATCAAGCAAATCAAGTCCATCATGCAAATCATGTCTCATTATAAAACCTTATGAAAATACATATATAAATATGTACATACTCATTTGCGTAAAACAGGAATAATGAGCATAATTCGTTTATAAACCATTTATAAATCATTATAAATATAAAAACCACGATTTGTTTAAAATAATGAAAACATACGGATTCTACTCACATGAACCAAAATCAAATCTGACCTCTTAGCCTTTTTTGAACACAAATTCATTTTCATTCCAAATCATATACATATACACAAACAAGTATATATATATATCAAGAGTATCGATATATAAAATCATCCTTAGTAAAAATTTACAAATAATCAAGAATAACCAAAACCTGTATCAAAGCAATAAAGATATAAAATTTGTTCACTCACAGGTTAGAGAGGGTACGCACTCCCTAAAATTTCTCGTTTGGGTTGGATTCTTGATTCTCGTGATCAAAACCTATACACACGCATCGAGATTTAGGTTAGTTCATACCCATCAACACGAATTCATCCTGTCACGCACGTAAATAAGTTTTAATATGGCTTTTCGTTAGTCGACTATTCATAACTATCATAAATTCTCTATTTTTGACCAGTTAGTCAATCTAGCCCTATTACTCACTCAATTAATGATCTAACTAGCACCGTTCGACCTCATTTGCTAGAACCAAATCACGATTAAAGGGTTATAAATAAAATAGTAGCTTTTACTATTTATTATGAAGCAAATTTCTCCAAATTTGAGTTTTCTAGTTATCAAATCATATACTCATCTTCTCTACGTCCTAATTAATGCATTACAACTCAAAAACTCATGATACATGAACCGAAATATTCGCAGATAAACAATACCCAAACTCTATTCCTACGACCCACATTTTTCTGAATTCTCGTTTTAACTTTCTAACGATTTATCCAACCTTACTACAATCTAATTAACACATAAAATCCAAACTTAAGCGGCAAAACTAAAAAAAAATCTCCTCAAATAAACAGTAAAACTCATATATGCAAAAATCGATAAAATACAAAATAAAAGCTACAGACGAGTTAGAAATGATGCTACAAACCTTGTGATATCATTGATTTTCCTTGATTTAATCCAAAACCTGGAAAACCCCAAATTGAGCTTCGAAACCCTAGCCTCCCTTTTGTGATTTTCGTGCTCTTTATGATAAATTGAAGCTAGTAAGGTGTTTAAGATGTAGGATGTGATAAAAGGATGAAGAAAAATCAAAGACAGAATAAAGAAAGCATGATGGTTGGTGGAGAGCATAAATAGAATCGTGGGAGAGGAGAGAAAAAAAGAAAAAGGGGGAGAAAAGGAGAAAATGTGAAGAATAAAGGGGGATGACCCCTATTTATAAAAAATGGGTGAAATTATCATTTTGCCCTTGAAAATATAAGAAAAGAGCTTCTAGATGAGGGTAAATCAATCATTTCTCACGATTCGATCGAACGAATCGACTAGTTCGTTCGATCGAAGTAGAGTTTGTTCGAACGAATAAAATCCTTGTTTGATTGAAGATTTTGTGAGCCCCTAAAAATTTTGGTCCTTTAGTTTGGTCGAACGAACCACACCTTTGTTCGACCGAATCCATTCGTTCGATCGAATACTTTCTTCCTCAAGTTTTCTGTCGCGGTCAAACTCCCATTCAATTCTCGACATCGATTCCTATTTCTTACTTTATTTAATTCATTCAAAACCTCATTTTAACCCTCAAAATACCATCGATCTATACAGAACTTAGGCGTATATTTATGAAAAGATGAAAATATCCTTACTCAAAAATGTAGGGTATCACATGTCACCTTCTAATTATTTATATTCTTAACTATCGATACGTGTTTCACTCTCATTTGTTTTCTCTAAAAGCTTGTCGTGCGAATTATGGGATGTCATTATCGTGGGAATAACTTTTATTCACATGTGCAAATGAGTATTTATAACTGATTGTATGTCGGAATAATCACTGCTAGATACTCTCGATATGGGTTAAGACCTTTCATAGACTTATGAAGAAAATTATTATCCCCTAAGACACTATAGAGGGCTTCAAACTGTAGACATAATCATAAGTCTCGAATAAATTATTACTATAAATCACTTGAGACGTTTCTTTAATACTTAAGGTCTCGGATACAATCATAGATTAGGGAAGTCTCTATCTATATATCATCGTAGAAGGTCCTGGATTCTTATTGTATGATAGGCTTGGGAGGAAAAGACTACTGATGAGATTCGGGCTCTTAGACTAAACTTCTGGAAATTATCCTAGTATATAGATTTCAAAATCTCAGACTATTAATTAATATAAGATACCTAGAGGTGTTTCTTTAATGTCCGTGTCTCGGAACATGTCTTTATGATGGGTGGGAGAAAGTTAATACAAATCGAATATTGATCTCGAGCCTTTGGATCAGGCCCCGAGAAATTACTCAAATATCAAGCTCCCTAGTTTTTAATTAAAAACTTCGAGTTTCTCTTAGTTGTTACATTTTAATTATTGCCCTTTCTTATACTGTCGCTTTCTTCATTAAAATTACAAAAGGCCTTAAATTCCATAACTCATCATTAAGCCTTTAATTATTAAGTGAATTGTCACCCTATATGTCTGCTCCTTATTAGATGTTCCAGTGAGAATACCGATCATCCCGAGGCTAAATCAATTCGTTTTTACCCATTATTATGGTGGGTCTCAGTCCTTTTTAAAAATTAAAAAGACGTGATTTTTGACACTTCAAGGGTCTTGATGACGTGGTATTTTTCTGTTCCTTGGATTAACATATGGCTAAGGTTTACTGGACTGATCATCTTTCTATTTTTTGCCTCTATAAATATTCCTCCCCCTTTATTTTGGTCATTTTTCTCTTCTTTATCTTCTGTAAATTTCTTGAACATCTTTTGTGATACCCTACGTTTTAATTCTCTGCATCTTTAGCATCTTCAAGTCTAGATTATATACTAGCCATCCTCCTGATGAGCCCAAGGCAGGGCGAAACCAGCGAAGCATACCGGATAATGACACGAGACTATCCTTGGGTGTAGGGGCACCAAGAAAAAGAGATGGCACGAGGGGAAGTGTCATCACACCCTAGAAGAGTGGGGGTGCAATGGTCGCTCTTCAAACGTGGTTTGTG
>JAVXUL010000012.1:12407492-12419153 GCA_035590515.1 Trichilia minutiflora | reverse complement strand
GCCAAATGGCGGTCCCAGGGACACGCGTTGTTGCATGGCTGACGTGCCCAGGGTGACCTGTCACAAGGTTAGAGGGCATAGGAAACTGTGACGCTGTTCCTTCTGTTCCTTGCCACGTCATCCCCGAGCCCCCGACCTTAAGGATACATTTTGTTGAAAGCTCTGACCCGAGTGTAAGTTGATGGCGAACGTCTTCGAAGAAGAGCTCCCGACTGGTCGTCTCGGCTATAGCACCCGAGGCGAGTAGATTGTCTTGCTGTTGACCCGATCATCGACACCGCATAATGGAACTCGCTGGAGGTGTGTATGTAATAGGCTTGGACAGGGACGAGGAGGTGGGCCTGGACTACTGGGCTGGGCCTTAGTAAAATCCCCCAACATATACAATATATGATACACTATGAGTCAATATAAAATACCTTGAAACTGACAAAACTAATTATTTTTAGGACATATGGGTATAATATACTAATAAACTCTCACTTGCAATAAAATTATTCATTGTTATGTCTTATATCTATCTTTTTAAGACATTGATCTAACTACTTTAACGTCTTCACTTTAATGAAAGGGTTAGCAATTTTGTTGAAGATATTTTTGTATTATTATCTTTTCATTATTAATAAATTCTCTTAAAATATAATATTCATGCTAAATATATTTAGACTTCTGGTATGCTCTTGATTATTTATCGTATATAATAGTATTGATATTGTTATAAAACACACTTATCCTATCAACCATATTAGAAATCATACCTAATTATACAAACTTTTACACTTAAACTGCCTCTTTTAAATAATAATACATTTAATCTTTGTAATAGAGTCTGTTATCATCTGTTTGATTATTATAAAACAACCCAACAATTTTAATTTTTGATTCTTATAAAACAACCCGATAATTTTTAATTTTGTCAAGAAGAAAATATCTTTAAGTACAAGTCAAGAAGATAAAAAATCTCAATATCTTTGTTTTCCCCCAGTTTCTTTGTAATCAAGATAACTTCAATCGTAAATCAGGGCATAATTAAAGGATCAGGAACATTAATCAAACATACAATTAATTTTATGCTAGGAGAGAGAACACCACCTATAACATGAACTCTAAATTAAGCAACAGCGCTGTACTGATCAGTTTCAAATGAATGAATGAGAATCTAGTATTTCTTTCTTTGAGAACTAAAAATGAAAATTTCAACAAAAGGAGAATGCATACTGATTATGCGAACAGAATATCACTGAACTCTATTAAAAAATAAAAATTAAATAACAATTATGCCCAAATCCCATATGCATGACAGTATTATGAAAGGTAAGTAATGTGAATGAAATTTAAAACAAATGAAATGAAAGATCAAAAGCAAGATTATTGATTTACCTTCTGATTGTTCTGCAAATGAAATGAAGTCGTTTTGTACAAACTTTTTGTGAGTTACCTAGAAATCACTCTCAAGCTATTGACCGAAGGAAGAGAAGAAGAGGCATTCATATTTTTCACTTTAAACAACCCAAGCAATTTTTGCCACGTCATGCAGTGGGCTGACGTGACGTGGTAAACACCTTAATGAAAATGATAGTAGACAGGATAGTGAAAGCTTACCGAAATCGAAAGGGAAAAAATCGTTACAAGTATAATTATTTGATGGAGACCAGATTTCAATTCATAATTTTTTTAGATAATTTAGACGTATTTATTATTAGATTATATTTATTATTTTATTAATAATAAAATATATAATAAATATAAATTTTATTAAAATTTTTTATTATTATATTTTTATTTAAAAATAATTAAATAAATATTTATACAAATACCAAATAATATATAGATATTATTAACCGAATTTAGAATAAATATAGATAATATAAATATATATTTAAGTAGGTTTAAGACAGGTTCAAGTATCTTATACATAAACAAATATATAAATAGATATGATATTCTTTACATGTATCTTATTCGATATCATCCCTAGAGGAAAGTGATTCGCTTTGATCACATTAATAGAAAGAGTACGGGGAGAGAATGTTTTAGAAAAAGAAAGAATTACTCAAAGTTAAATAAAGAAAAAAACATTTTTTAAAACTATATTTTAAACTGGGGTAAAATAGATTTTAATTTAAAATTAATGTGAAATAAAATTACTTTATGTGAAGTATATAAATAAAAAAATGATAAATTTGAAGTATAATTTATAATAATTTTTTATTTTAATCTTAAATATTAAAAAATTTATAGAACTTATTTTTTAAATTATAATTTTTTATTTTAATTTCTTTAAAAATAAATTAAAATTGCAATTTATAAATTTTTTATGTCTTCAAATTATAAATTTTATCTATTTTATATAATTTTTTAATAATAATTTTATATATTTTATATAATGTTTTAATTTATATTTTTTATAAAATTAAATTATATAGTTCTTACATTATGAAAGAAGACAATTAACTAAAAGAATTAAATGGACATGAAATTATTTGTCATTTATTTCAAATTTGCAAGAATATCTGTCACACACAAAAAAAAAAAATACAGGATTTCTTTTTAAAACTATAATGAGATATTCATTATCAGTTTTAAATTTAAAGGAGTATCTATCATAAAACAAACGTAGAAGTATTTCTAAAATTATAAAAAAATATCTGTTATCAATTTTAAACTTGAAATGTATCGATTACAAAAGAAAAATGTAAATGAGTATTTATAATTTTCTGAAATTATAAAAGTTATTTGTCATTTATAAGAATTTCAAATGTATAAACAATGACTAACAGCAATAGTAGATAGATAATAGCAAACCACAAATATTACTAGTAATTGTTTTAAAAGGAAAAAATAAGAAGAAAAATAAAAATAAAAATAAATGAGAGTTTATATTTATTAATGTGTATTAAAATTACTCGATAAAATACTTCTATGAAACAAAATTTTTATTGTAAATGAGTACTACACCAAGACCATAATAAATTATTTTGACATGTATTCGTAAAAAATTTGATATTAAATTGCTAAAAATAAAAAGAGAGAAAAAAATGAGGTGCAAAAGTAAGGGTATAGGTGACAGATACATGTTGCCAGCCGACATCATGCACGCAAGGGCCGGCAACATGTAGCTATCTCTTGCAACAGATACATGTTGCTAGCCCGCGTTGAGAGCGCAACAGCAAGCAACAGCATCTTGTCATTGGTACGCATCGCAAGCACAGCAACTAGTGACAGCATCCTGTTCCCAGCGCAACAGGATGCTATCACCAGCCTACATCGAGCATGTAGGGGCTGGCGGTGGTATCCTTTCATTGGCAGATGCACGCCCATTAGTGCATTCTTTTAAAATCAATTTATACTTTGATTTGGTATAGATCACATCTAGGAATCTAATGACATATTTTAATAAATATACCGACCAAGTATTGCTTACGATTGTGCTCCATATATCATACAATCATTTCATTGAACACTTCAAATATACATGAACAAATCTTACAACTTAATTCAATTATATTTATTTTCTTGCACGATTTGCAACACATTACACACAATGATCAATTTATTATTACTATGAAATAGAAATTAAAAAAAAAACTAATAATAATAATAACATTACAAAATTTTTATTTTCTTAACAAAGTAATATGTAATACATGCCCAAAAGTTCTAACCCACTAAAAATAGTGGAATCTCGCATTGATGAAGATAAGTTAGAAAAGAATGCTATCATGCTTTGTTAATTTTGTATACAATTGTAACCCTTACATTAGTCTTACACTAAACTTTTCATTCAATTCAACACAAGATCCTACTGCAAAATTATCCAAGTCTATATTAAATTATCCAAGTCTGTACAAATAAAAATAAATTTGAAGCTCTTAAAAACAATCAAACAAAAACACAATGGCATAACACCAAAATGAATATTCTTAATGACATAAATTGCACAAAATAAAGCCTTGCCTTCTGTACTGTTTAGTTTTCCAGAACTTCCGCTATGAAAATATGTTCCCTCACCTGGAAGAAAATAATTCCATCCCATCTAGTCGCCTCAAATTTTCGGAGATTTTACAGGTCGTCATTTCTTACTCAATAATTCCATCCCATCTAGTCGCCGCAAAATTTCGCAGATTTTACAGGTCAACATTTCTTACTCAACCTCAAGGGGGAAAAAAAGGGACAAGAATGTTAAATACTAGACTACAGTAACAATCGAATGTATAAAGATTGCTCAACAAAAAAATTTAAGTGCAGAATTTACTCATGCAATGTAGTCCTTGCATACCAAAAAGATGGACTCAATTTTCATTCTTTGTGGCACTTGATGTAACCAAAATTATCTGTAATCTGCACCTACTGCTTCTACGATAGACTTGAAACCGTCTCTTTCTAAGCACTCGGCCAGTTCAGCCTATAGAGAATCATGATTGAGGAAATAAATATCAGATATTAAGGGGGAAAGGGGAAGGCATTTTTGCACCAGGGTTATAACTCAACTATATGGTCTCCATTTGGTGTTATATATATATATTAAAGAATTCCATCTTCATAAAATCACAAACTAAATATAGCATTATTCTATAGCTTATTATGAAGAATGTACTTGCAGTCATTTCAAGTACAAATATAACTCCAGCACTTGAAAGAGAAAATCAGTGTATCACAAATACTTTGATACGTTAAGTCAGAAAGTTATTTTCAAATTTAATTTAAGCTAGAAATATTTTGCACTTTTTTTACTAATTAAACTATAAATAATGTTGTGATTCAATATTAAAGTGTTTGATCTTTGCGTTTCAGAAATATTCTGCCATCTTAAATTCTTACTTTTTTCAAATATTAACTTATTATAACTAAAATATATGACATAATGGCCCAATCTCAGTCCTCTTGTCCAATAAAATAGTAAAACCTCTTATTCTCCTTTATGGGTCAGTGAATTGTCAAGGTTTCAAAGCATTGATAAACTTTTATCCATCTTCATGCTATAAACCGACACCAGTAGTATCAAGTTCTTTTGATTTCCCACCACACTCTAAACTTCTAAAACTCAACAGACTAGTAACTTTATTCAAGGAATAAGAGCAGGTCCCCTGTAGGCAAAGGCTGTATAAAGCTGAACAAGACTTGCTCCAGCTCGTATCTTTTTGTATGCATCCTCACCACTAAATCAAACCAAATTTAGGACGTGCAAGATTTCCATAGACCAGATGTTATATCCATGAATAACAGAAGTTCTAGTGGAATCAAAGATAGCAAGGTTTCTATGGATTTCACCTGCTAATACCACCACAACCAACTAGAGGAATCTTTCCCTGAAAAAGATAAGTACACATTGTCAATCTCATAACCAGGAAAAAAGAAATAAGTACCAGAACAACTGTCAATATTCCCTAGTGGCAATATATCAATAATGGTGTTTACCAATCTTTCCTATATTTTCAAATAAGAAGCATTTTTATGAATAATAAATTAAAGATATCAGAAGGATAGCCAGCATACCCTCGTCAAAAGATACATTTCCTTTAAGATACTGGTTGACAAACCGAAGAGAGGCTTCCCATTTAATCTACCAGGTTCATTAGGCAATGGGTTTTTACTTACAGGTTCTGGCCTTGAAATGGTCGTATTTGATATGATCTAGACAAAATCGAAATGTATTTGTTACAACTTTTGACATCATGAGTCAATCAACAAAAAATACATTATCAATAACCTATTGAATATATAACTACTTTTTTCATAAGACATGATGAACATTATAGATATCAATAAATATCAACTTTCAAAATGAATTAAAAGAGAATTACCTTTGCAAGAATTATTTTTAGAGGAAGGGTAAACGTTCAGTTACATATGCATTTAGAGAATCAAAGTATTCCAAGTTGTTTTGTAAAATCCAAGCAGAAAAACAAAGGCACTACAGAAGATCATGAGCAGACCTCATTTACATTCCGAAACATCCATTAAATTGTTAAATTTCAGGAAGAAAAACTTGTGTCAAGAGCAGAACACTAGTATAACTTCACCACCATGTTATTTCTTGACAGTGATTTCACACATTATTGAAAGAAAACTATAAATACAGAATTAATATGGCACCCATGAAGAAAACAGAAGTAAATTCATCATAGGTAGAATAACTAGATGCATTGATGCTGAAAATATTGTTTCATAATTTTGGTTGCCATAGAATCGAAGTTAATGGGGGCAAAAGTCAACAGGAGTTCAAAGAGGAGCTATTATAGTAGTGAAACAGCATACAGAACGATACCCATCATAGTGCAATAAATTAAGTATCCGTTAAAAATCATTTTTAGATTTTCCCACTAATGCTAATAATCAATAAACTAGAATAAGAAGTTCAATAACTAAAAAGATCAAACATAAGATAATCCATAGAAATCATTAAAAAAGATGATGAAAGAAAATTATGAAAGATTAAGAAATAGTCTCACCAGGCTTCCTAGGATTCTCACTCCAAAGAAAGAAGTTTAAAGAAACCTCACCATCAAAAGAAGCATATGAAGTTTTCCAACTCTAACCTCTTTGAAGTGTTTGTAGAAGGCTTGCATAGAGACAAGTAAAGCTAAATTCTCACAAATGACAAAAAGAAACTGACTTTGCTAAGACTTATTAACTAAATAAGACCTAAAAGTATAAATAAACAAGAGCCTCAGTTGATTACCTATTAACCATGAACAGCATAATCCACATGAAATTACAGAAACTTCCTCCGATTATAGAAGTTATAGAAATATCCTGGATTGTTAATTGAATGGAACAAACAAAACACTTTTAGGATCACCTTCTGCATAATTCTTGTGTTGTAAACAGTCACACTTAACTCACTTTGTTTATGAAGCTAATATCTTTTGAGGGTCTATAATATCTCATTACTGCACACAGCAACTAATGCAAGCTATGGCTCAGTTTCTACTAGAGCAAACTTTAATGGTAATATCCTGATTGTGATATAACAGACAAAGATTGCCATCTGTATCTTCAATTAGGTTCTCTCTTCTTAGAATGCAAAATAAGCCAAATAAAATAAATGAAGAAAAATATTACATTCTACTTTGTTAGGGGGCATGTCTTGAGATTTGTACCCTATTATTGGCACATATCTTGAACATTGCTAGCACAAAGAACAATAACAAGGAATGCCTTTTATATTCAAGTATGATGAAGAGCATGTTTTTATTGAGTTGTGGCCACACAGCTGTTTTTGGCTTTTGCTTTATAGTTGCTTTTATGGAATGGAAGCTAAAATAAATGTTAATTAAAATATGAGTGGATCTCATTAAAAATTGATATTAACAAACATATTTTACAACTTTGCTTCCAAAGTCAAGTGGAAGTTAGCTATCCTATACATGCCCAAAATGTCAACCATTAACAGCTAGAAAAGATTGCCACCTCTGTAACCATCAAACTATGCATAAAAGTAAAACATAAAATCAAAAAATTGTGAATTCTGAAAAAAAAAAAATATTTTGACTACAGTAGAAAAACAGTTCAATTTGTAACGAAAAAAAAGTTTACCAATCCATCCAAGCGAAGTGCAAGAGCAACCTACAAGACAGAGAATAACCATAAGAATGTAAGGAGTGGAGTAAACATTTACTAACAGGATCTTACAAATTGTACATACTGCAGTAATATCTTCAAGGTCTTCCTTAGACAAATCTGGAGCAATTTTCACAGGCAATGGTGGTGGGCCCTCCACACCCCATTGCATTTCACCATGAGCACCTTGAACCTTGATTAAAATAGAAAGTACGAAAAACTCAATTTCACATCATGCAATGAGGTAGATCAGATAAAGAGAACAGTCTGTTCATGTCTAAAGCCCAAAACCTTCTTCACAAGGTCCTTTAATTGCTTTCTCCCTGAAGCATACGCAATGCTGGCGTATTCGGTGATGAAATATTAATAACCTACAAATGAACGATAATAAAATAAATATGTAAGCAGATAAAATTATTGCCTATTTAGTTCTTAAAGAATTTAGTTCATCGCATCGAGACACTGAACAGAAGCAGATAATTGAAAACATTTTCAAATGAGGAACATTAGAACATGATGGAATATAATACTATCAGAAACATCAGTTTACCAGCACTGGCCTTTTCAGCTTACAAATCCATTTCCCCCTTCCACACACACACACCCCAAAATTAAAAAGAATATGGAAGAAAGAAAAATTAAAAAGAGTGCAAGCAGTACCTATAATTTTAGTTTTAGAACTAATAGCCACAAAACTGCAGCTTGGGAAAATTCTTTTCTATTATTGATGGACCTCAGTGCTAATTATCCCATAAGCATTTAATTAAGAAATTTCACTTAGCCGAAGTGGATGGATAAGTCATATGACATATAGTGTATATATGAATTTGCAAATGAAAAACATTTCAAGATCCACAATCAGGTAATCAATTTCTATTTTCTGCATTTCAGGCTACAAAATCAAAAAGCTTGCAGCACAACATCCGATAATTTTGACAATCAAAATTTCTATTGCAGCACAACAAGCGATAATTTTGACAATCAAGAGGCTTTGTAGCAACATTTTTAACCTATTGCAAGCATCAGCATACAAGAAAACTAAAGTAATATACAAAATGTCTAACCAAGGCTGTAATCTATTTTGCAGAAAAATCAAGATAATAGCATATACAAGAGGAATGAAAAATTCCACTGAAGCAGAAAAGCATATACCACGTAATCAGCATACTGAGATAACGTATGAACTCCTTGTAGATAATCTGCGGCAGCATCATCACTTGTCTTATTCTTTCCAAGATTGACTCCAAGAATGCCAGGACCAGCTTTATCCCCATATTTGACTTCATCACTGGGGGAAGACGAACTTCCTGAAGTTTCATCCAATTTCCTCTTACCACGCTGAGCACCTAAATGCTTCACAACAACAACTATGCCTTCACTATTAAAGCCACATCGATTGATGATAGCACTGGCCACAAAAAAATGAAATGATAAAATAAATTCAAGAGGAAACAAGAAGTTTCAAAAGCGATAAAAGAAAATCAATTCCAAGCTAGCTTCTGTTTCTGAAGTAGGTCCCTTCTAATTTTGGAAATCCATGCAAACACAGATTAAAACACTTCACTAATTAAGAATCTTCAACAGTTGCCTTTCTGTCTATTAATATAACTTCTCTCTCAAGAGACACAACATTGCCACTGTAATTCGTACCATAAAACATGTTACTTCTAATTGAGACAAAGAAGAAGTAAAACTCAGTATGCCTACTCACCCTTCCTTACGCAATCTGAAGATATGTGGCTTTGGATTACCCTCTTTTGGAACAGGGGTTAAAGAACCAACCACTACAAAACCCAAACCCAAACCAAGCAATCCTTCAACAGCCGCAGCATTTTTATCAAAACCAGCAGCAAGACCTAGAGGGTGAGAAAACTTCATTCCCCAAACTTCCAGCCCTAAAATTGACGGATCACGCCTCTTCTCCCTTGGAACCAACCCATGAGCTGCTGCTGAGACAGCTAGTTTGTGAGCAAACCCAGCATCTATAAGAGCAAAGAATGGATTGACAAGTTTTGTTGCCGAGAATAGCCAGCCACTGCAAAAATAATGAAGAATAAGTTCATCACCGAGGATCAAAAACTGAAGTCCACAAAGTTAACTTAAACTAGGATCAATTCAGGAATGGATTTGATATTTACTATTTTGTGTGATACATAAAGATAATAAAATGATATGACAAGATAGAAATTTAAAATTCTAACATCAAGCATAATGACAACTAGAATTTAAAATTCTAACATCAAGCATAATGACAACTAGACAACAGCATAACAAGAAAATCCTAATTAACAGTGGCGTGGATGTAATAAGATCCAAAGGCATAAAAGGAAGATATTCCTACAGTCATGCAATTAGAGTTTACTTAAGAAAATTAGTCACTAGTTGAATAATCTAACAAAAATCAGTTGCAAACAAATCAAATTATGCAACAAGCTGCCAAAGAAGTACAAGAAAGTTGCTTCATCCACAGTACTCACATAAGAACCACCAGCTATAACTAGGCCAATGGTGGCGTTAATGATCTCCCCTACAACCCAAAACAACCAGAAACTCCAGTTCAGAAGCAAACAATATTAAAATTAAGAATAGTATACTAGGAGTCTAATGAAAAATAATTCCAGAAATACGACAAAATGAAAAGCCCACAAGCAAAAACAGAAGTGACAACTAAATTAAACTTGTATAAGAAGATGGCATACAAAGAAGACCATTACTACATGAAATAGTATATGCTCAACACCAGATCAGACAGACCAGAGTTCAAGCAGCGGATATGAGTCGAACACGGATTCCAGAAAAAAAGTTCACCATTGACTCTTTCCAAACGTTTAAATCGCAACCAGCATTCTAAACCACATACAGAAAAAACACATACAAGGATTGCAATGCGTTTGTAATTGAAAACTATAATCCGTATGCACATTGAAAGGCTTAGGATTACTTTCTTTTGGGCTCTTTTATCTGTGTATGCAATGATTATTACCTAATCTCATACACCAAAACTTATTTTAAAAGAAAAAAAAACAGAGAAAAAAAGTTGTTTGGAAGCAGTTACTGGACATATACAGCACAAAAAGAGAAAAATACAAGTAAATACAAGGTACCCAATTGCAGAAAACTCAAAAAAGAAAGACAATCAATTCATGTATGCTTGCTTATATAAAAAAGAAGAAAAGAAAAAAATTCAATTTCCACGAAAATGTCAGAAATGGAATTTTCATTACTCTTCCATATTCTTAACATGTAGTCGGACATACATGGATTCATAGAGATATAAACCTATGAAGAGGAGAGTACTTTCTGGAAAAGTGAGGGATCTTCGGAGCACCAGGAGAAGAAGTGGAAGAGGAATAAGAATGGCTTGTGCGTCCACGAGTAGTTGAAATTACTCTTTGAGAAGAAAAATCTCTAAATAATTTCCTAGCTACCACAAATTGTTGAATCCTTCAAATCCAGTCGATAATGCAGAAGAATTGCGGAGTATGAGCTAGCGTCAGTTTGTATTTTCCTTCAAGTTCCGAAAGCAGGGGGGTTAGCAGAAACAGAGAGGCTATGTCTATGGGGGTTTTGGGTTGAGGGCCATTCGTAAATGGATTTTATTGGTTGCATATGTTCCGATTCTCCGTGTAAAATTAAACGAATCAATTCTCCCATTTGTTTGTATTTCATGAAAAAAATCATTCACCTTTTCTATTCTTTTCTTTCCTTTTCCTTTTAATTTTTTTAAAATTCATTTAGCATTTTTTCTTTTCTTTTTCTTTTAATTTTGGTTTTGAAAGCCTTTGTTTTTTAAATTTATTAAACCAAAGCATATGCATACTAGAACTATGTTGTGAAATTAAATATTTCAATTAGTTTTAATTTTAAAAGACAATTGTTAAATATATTTATTAATAATAATATTAAAAATATAAATTTTTATAAAAATTAATGTGATAATATTATCACATGTTACATATTTTTACAAAAATAAATAAAAATTATCAATAATAAAAAAAATTATATAAGCAATTGTTGTGCTCCAAACAAAATCTGCTACTACTTGTTGGACACTCAAGATTCTACTACTTGTTGCTAACACAGCGGAAATACGGAATT
>JAVXUL010000012.1:12389360-12399614 GCA_035590515.1 Trichilia minutiflora | reverse complement strand
GGAAGTATTTATCAATGATTCATTGTATGATTCTACTAGTGTGATAATTGTTCCTCAGACCTAAGATGTCATTTTTATTTTTCAATATAAATGCATATGATTCATATGATGTATAAATATGAGACTAATTATGTTTTGTATAAGAATTCAGTTTAGTCATATGTTATTTATATTAGAGTGCGAATGATAGTCGAGATGAGATCTGTTGACTCGATTTATAGGATATCAGGATACCGTTAACCCGATTCAGATTTTAGTTTTAATTTGGATATTGGTAAATGCTTGAAACATAAGTCTTTGTCCAAAACAAC
The DNA here is from genome assembly GCA_035590515.1 of Trichilia minutiflora. Taxonomy (NCBI): domain Eukaryota; kingdom Viridiplantae; phylum Streptophyta; class Magnoliopsida; order Sapindales; family Meliaceae; genus Trichilia; species Trichilia minutiflora. The sequence goes on along the minus strand of JAVXUL010000012.1, from coordinate 12,399,303 downwards.
TAAAAGTTACATGAAAGAGTTTCATGGTAATAAGTTTAGAGTATATTTATCAAAAGTCCAAGTGAAAATTAAGTTTAGGAGTTTTGATATCTGTGAGCTCTAACTCAATTAGGATTAGATAAACAAAAGAAATCTATTCACACAAAATATATAATCAAGCAAAAAAGTTTCGATGAAGACTTTTTTCATTTTAGTTTATGGGCTATGGCATACTATAGTCATTAAATATCCGAATAGTTTGAAACAAAATCAATGAGATTGATTTTCACTCATGGTTAATGCCACAATAAATCCAAAAAATCACAATATAAAATTATGATCATTCTTACTATTGGAGAGGAAACATATTATCTACAAGAGAGTTATCACTCTTGGAAATTATATTAAAACGAAAAGCGTAAATAGTTTCCATGTTAAAAATTTAACCAATTGAGAGTTATGTTTAAATGACCACAATATAATTTAAAGTAAATTATAATATTTTATTAATATTTAAAAATATAAGTGAAATTAAATTAAATTTAGTTAAAACAAATTTGATCGGATTTGAAATCTATGTATCATATTTTTAAAGTATAGGAACATAAGTGTAATTTTGTATTTATTATAAAAAAAACTTGTTAAATAAGTTTTAGACACATTTATCATTGACTAAAATGATAAGAGCAATTAAGTAAATATAATCTTACTATAAATAGGGTCATTTTTAATTAATTTAACGATTAATGATAATTATCAAACAAGCTCTCTCTCTCCTCATCTCTCCAAATTTGGCCATAATAATTTTGGTTACAAAATTTTTGATTTTTTGGAGGTTTGTTGATTTACAAGTTATTCTTCATTAAATTTTTATTAAAGATTAATGATTTATGACTTTATATACTTGATTTTTGAATTAATCATGTATAAACCCTAACATTCTTGTGAGTATGCAATCAATCTTTCATATGGGTATCAGTTGGTAGCACCAATAAGATCTCTTGTAGAAATACAAGGGATTTGAGGTAGGAACCTGACTAACATTTGCCTTGGAGAGGTTAGTTGTACATTTATGTACTATAACTCCTTATGTATTACGTCCACCCACCCTCCCACCTATTTGGTTCTTCAATGGTCTAATTGTAGTATTTGTATGATTAGTTGAAAACCATTTGATTTGCTGGTCATGAAACTTTTGTCTGCATCATTTCATGATATTCTAAAATATGGAAGTTCTTGTAGACAATATTGTTATTTTAGTCGAGTTTTGAATTGCTACACGTGTCTGATGCGTTTCTAAAGTTCATTAAGAGTTTTTGATTTTTTTCTTATATGGTATGGAAAATTAACTTATTTCCATCATCCTGTTTAAATAGATTTTTATATCCATTTGAATTGAATAACTCTGACGCGCAAGCACTGCTTATCCTACCACTGCAGGTTTGGAATCATGACTTCTTTTGGGAGTCCATGCAGCCTGGAGGGGGGCACATGCCCACATATGGAGTACTTGCACAGATTGAAAAGGATTTTTGTTTCAACACGAGGTTCAAAGAAAAGTTTACAGAAGCTGCCCTTGCACTATTTAGCTCTGGCTATGTTTGGCTTGTTGGGGCCTTTTGTTAAGCTGGTTTTCCTTCAAATCCAAGTTCCATTTATTGACATCTCTGTTTCAGATATTATGTCTCCTTTTAATGTTCTTTATCCTTTTAGGGCTAAGCTATTAAGTATAGTATTTTGTGTGTTAATGCTCAGACATGCTATTTTTTGGGCCAAAAATGAATACCTGTATCGAATTGTTATTTTTTGTTGATTTCTAGGAATTGTCGATCACACTGTTGGTATCTCACTAATATGTATGAGATGGTACCAGTTCTATCATTTCCCTCTCTGTATTTTGGTCCTATTTGGTTTTGCTGAATTTTCTTTTATTTCATTTACAACTAATAATTTGCACTTAATTTGGAGATATATTGTACATATGGTTTTTTCTTTCCTTTTAGTGTTCATTCTCATACTAGACTCTTAGCTTTTAGATTGTATCTAGTCTTTATAATTGATGTTACAAGTGTTCATTCCTTCTAAGCTCTGCTGCGCGTGTGCTAGCTAGCCGTAGTAAATAAACCATCCTTACATCTCAACTGCAAAATAAAAAAGTTAGATACCAACCTCAACTATTGTTTGAGGAATTTTTCATTCGAATAAGAGTACTCATTAGAAATCTTAACTATTATTCTTTTTGGCTTGTTAATTTTTAGTTATTCTAAGATTTAACTTATTTACTTTGTTGCATGCACTGGTATTATTTCAAAGTTACATAGTTTATGAGAACTACTCTGTATTTGCCTTCGCACACAGTGTGTCCCTCTGATTTTCGTTTTCCTTTTTTCTTATCCCTTCTCACCCTGTTGTTAGTTGTAGTATTCATTTTGGCTATCTTAGTTCTTATTGTTGATAAACTCCTTTACTTGGTGCTCCTTCGATTTTTTCAGTGAAAAGAGAAGAGAGACGACTCTAGTTAAAACATAAAATGCCGTCAATCCACTTGTTTGGGATGAAATTATACGTCAATTATATCCCCTTTGAGTGGATACTTTATTGCCCTTTTGATAATTGTACTGACCATCTTTCTTTGTGCAGCCCATCATCAGTTTGGATATGTGTGAGGTAAGTTTAGGACCTCTCTTTCTCTTTGTGGGCATGTTGTTTTGGGGAGGGAATTTGACCATTAATTCTTTGTAACTTACAAGTTGTTAATTGTTTCTCTTTTGCAACTTGCAGCATGCTTATTGTCTGGATTACAAAGTATGTAACCATTGCTCGCTTATCTTTTTTACCTTAAACATTTTCTTGACAATCCTTTGGCTTGTTCTAAACAAATGACGAAGAGAAGTATGCGAATGTATTTATAAACCACCTCATCTCTTGGAATGCTGCAATGTCGCAGATGGCCTGTGCAGAGGCCTTTGTGAACCCAACATTCCTGTTGCGTAAAATGTTTTTATATTGAGAAGCTGGAAATGAATGTATCGCGAGGCGTCCAAACTGACTGCATGACTCTCGGAAGTAGATTAGTTATGATTCAGAAAAAAATTGTAAATGCCCAGAAATTTTGTATATTTATGTAAGTTTTAGTTCAATTCTGTAGATTAGAAGGCTAGAATTAGGCATATGGTAGTCTTCCAAACCTAAAATAAGTAGTATAATTTTGATATCTTTTACTGTTTGTAATCGCATGCGCTTGTTTAGTTTCATAATCAAATGATTTAAATGCTTTATGATGTTTCCTGAAGCTGAATGATTATAGCTTTTCTTATTAGAGTTATTATAAACAGACAAAGGCTTCTGTTAAGATTATGGTGTTTGTGCCACTCTAGAAAGGTCAAGTTAAATAAGTGTTTGATATGGAAAGGTTTAGTAGAAATTGGACATTTTTACATTAATATTATTTAATTAAAATGTTATTAAATTAGAAATTTTTATTAAAATAATCTAAATCATTAATTATAATTTAAATACTTGTTAATTATAATATTATTAAAATTATAAATTTAATTTTAATAGTATGGGGTAGTTTATCTTATAAAGAATATGGGATTATAATTTTTTAAGTGTACAAAATTTTGGATTGGATTAAATTTATCACAAAATGGTTTAAAAAAATTATTTCAAACGGGTTTTATTTTTTAGAAGTATCTTCTAAAAAGGTATTCATAAATGATTTTACCCTAAAGCACTTAAATTTTTTTTTTTAAATTATTATTTTATTTAAAAATTTAAAAAATAAATATAATATAATTAATTTTAAAGATGAATATAGTGTAATATTTGATAATAACAATAATAATAAAAGAGACAATAATATTTAAAAGTAATATTAAAAAAATTCAAGTTGAGATCCTCCATATTTTAATCCTGTGTTGTGATAAAACAGTAAATTAGGTTTTCAGTTTCAAATTTTAATCATATCCCTTGAGGGATTACTTTATTATAGATATCTGAATCGTATCTTTATTTGTTTTTCTAAAACAATGAAGGGACTAAAAAGATAATACCCAAATAATTAAAGGGGAATTTCTCCAAGAAAACCAGTAGAAGCAGGGACTTCAGACTTCAGACTTCAGACTTCAGAGCACATACTCTGTGACTGTGAGTACATCTGGCGTTGCAAGTTTCGAGAGTTGAAAGCGTGTAAGGGAAGATTAATAATATTACTTTTAAGGTCTGAGCTCTTTCCCTCTTTCAATCTTCAGTTCTCTTTCAACGCTATCTATTTTTATGGATGCATGTTAGTTTATAATCTTGTTTGGTTGATGAGAAAGTGGAGGGAAAATAAACAGGAAGCAAAATCAATCTACTTTATCAAGGTTATGATTTATTTTGGGTATTAACTTTCTTTTAATTCCAACGATTGATTATATCTTCCATTCGTTGCTTACCCTTCACATTTCAACCTAATCGAATCTGAGAAAGATTGGATATGATTCAAATTAATATTTATATTTAATGTATTTTTTGAATCCATTGCATTTAATCACTATCCATATCTTCCAATGTTTATCTTATTAGATATTAAAATCAGAATACTCAGCAGATTGCAAGTGTGTGTGCGCTTATTACGTTGTTGTTCTTGCTTACTATTGAACCTGAGTTTGTAGACATAATAGTGTGAATCTCTCCTTGATAATACTGATACAAGTAAATTTTATTTGGATTAATCTTCTTCCTTGGATGCGGTATGTTGGAGAATTTTGTGGTGTTTTTTGATGATTTATTCCCAACTTCTTTAACCATTTTATTTTTCAACTGCAGGAGATGATGTTTCTTAAGCATTTTCTGGGTGATATTGGTAACCAAATTTCAGAATTGATATTACGAAATTCTGCATCCATGTCAGGTCGGAAGTAAGCTCCGGCTTGTTTATTCACCCTTCTCCTTCATCCAAGCTAACCATATTTAATATCCCATTGTGGTAAACCGGCAACGAGAAAATTAATACTTTATTTGATAAAATGACAGAAATGTTCAGTTACATGGCTTGCAGGCAGTTATCCCAGATGTTGTTGGCAGTATTCTTTTTTCACATTTCAGAATATCTTTTAGCAATTGCCTTTCATGGGAGACAGAACGTTACTCTTAGTTCGCTTCCGGGTAGCCAAAAATATCTTTTGGCATTGTTGTTCTCATTGTTGGAGTACTTTTTTGAAATTGTCTTCTTTCCAGGGTTGAAGGAGTCTTGGTGGATAAGCAATGTTGGTCTTTTGATGGTTATAGTAGGGGAGATCATAAGGAAAATGGCAATTATAACAGCTGGGCGGTCCTTCACATATATTATCAGGAATCATCGTGAAGAAAGTCACAAACTGATTACTCATGGAGTATATGGATTTGTTCGTCATCCTAGCTACTGTGGTTTCCTCATTTCGTCAGTTGGTACCCAGATAATGCTGTGTAATCCCATATCAACAATTGGATTCCCAATTGTTGTTTGGCACTTCTTTACCAAACTAATAGTATATGAAGAATATTTCTTGAGACAGTTTTTTGGGTTAAGATATGTGGAGTATGTACAGCGAGTTCCTTCCGGAGTGCCATTTGTGAAGTGATAATGTATAAATTCTGGGAAGATCTGCATTTGTCTTGCCATACTCACCGTGCTTCGTCAAGAAAGCTCACTTTTTATTTACTAAGGAATAGCAAGATTAGAGATTTTTGAAGCTGAAGAGATCATTGATTGAAAAGAGGTGACAATTTTATTTATCCCTTTTATTGTGGCTTTATTCTTGCTGGGGCTGCGTATCATTGACCTTGGCAAGGTTTTACAAAGATATGTTGTTTTTACATATCATTGTAGGAGAAATATCTATCAGAAATTTAGCAAATGGTTATAGAGATCCATCTTGTGTTATTTTAGTGTTGGATTTGAGCATTACCCCTCCCTTCGAATCCAATCCTAGGGATGTTTTTCACTGTGATATAGAAAGCTTTTTGTGTTAATTTTATTTATCTGAACGTGAAATGTCATCATAACTATGTTTTAATTAGATTTGGTCCTATTTCATTTTCCAAAAAAGAAGGTACCTTTGCTGTTGTATGACATTTTATCACTTGTACTGTCCTGCTGCAATGCTGAATTATTTGACTGTGTTCATTGTATAAGATGTTTTACTTCCAAATCATCTGGAATGACATGAATCCCTGAATTTCTCCTTTCTCATCTTTATTGTTCCATGCCTTTTTGTTTTACATTTCTTACTTTCGAGCTTATCTGATAACTTTTTTTTTAGAGTTCTATCAAATTCTGGCTTTGGCTTGCTCTAAATGTTTGGCAGAAGCTAAATATGTGATTTCTCATAACTAATAAGGGAAAACCAAGAAAATTCAGGAAGCTGGTATCCAACATGCAGAAAGCTGGAGGTAGTCAGGTGGCATTTGGTCAACGTGAGTCAATATAACAATCTTCTTGTCCTTTGAAATCCCACTTATATTTTTAATACCACCTTGCCAAGCTAGCCTCCTCTGTACAAATTGTTTCTTGTTTGGGAAATTATTGTTTTAATGCAAAGTTTGAAAGTGAATATAATGCTTTCTGTATTAAGGATAGTCTTGCTGTTTTGATCATCCTACCAAGCTTATGAAGCAATGTTATTAATGAGTTTTTTAAACTATGCACATCTGTGTCTGTCTTAATCGAAGAGCAAATGCATTAAACTAAACCTACTCTTAAAATTGCTGTGTGAGGAAATCAATTTATTAAGCTCTTAGTTTCAATGCAAGCTTCCTAAGTCCGGTTTCGTTCTTCATACTTTTATCCAAAGGTGCTATAGATTTTAACCTTATTTATTTATTGATAAATGAAAGATTGTTAATTTGCATTTATTAATGGGAATGAATTTTGTATTTATTTGGTTAGAAAATGGAATATCTAAATTGAAAGCGATATGCAAATATGCAATGCTGTTACAGTGCACACCAATGCCATTTTACATTTTAGTTTTCATACTTTTAGAACATGGCAATCATCTTCTAAATGCAAAAAGTTAAAATTTGTAGCAATTAATCAAAATAAAATAATAATTGTATATTTTATTTTAATTTAATGGTTTACTAAATATAGGTGATTACTTCTATTCAAAAATTAAAAAACCAAATAGATAAATATTTTTCAATTAATTATTAACAATTGTAAAATGAGCATTGAGAGTTAGTTAGTAACAGTAGAACAAGAAGTAACAAAGTAAGAAATTTGTAATAGAGATTGTATTGATTCAACTTAATGAAATTTTATATAGTTTTCCATGAATTCTCTTGTTTTCTTTGTCTGTTTTCTTGATTTTGTTCTAGCTATTTTTGTTGTTCTTGATATCTTGTTTTCAGTTCAAGTTTACAATTGATCAGTGTTCTAAAATTGGTTTTGTTCTAGTTATTTTTGTTGTTCTTGATATCTTGTTTTCAGTTCAAGTTTACAATTGATCAGTGTTCTAAAATTGGTTTTGCTCTAGTTATTTTTGTTGTTTCTGCTACTTGTTTTCGGTTCAAGTTTATAATCAATTAGTGTTCTTAAATTTAAATTGAATTCAGTAGCAAGATCTCTACACATTGTGTTTGTAATCTCAACAGTTTGTTTCCATAAAAACATAAGATTAAATATGAGCAGATGACAGATAATCACAAAATAGATTGGGATATGAATATTAATAAATACAAGTGGATCTGTATCTGTTTACTAGTTTATCTATTTCTAAAACAAATTCGTTTTTATATAGATATATTTATAGATTGTTGTGCATTATTGAATTTTTTTTTTTTTATTATGATAGTGGTTTGATTTTTCATTATGACTGATGCATTTTTGGTCATTTTTTATTATGCTGAAACAAAGGATAGCAAAGCATAATCTCAGTAAGTCCAGTGAGAAAGCTATCCGGCAGCATGATTTCCGCTGCTCTTGAATCTTCTAAGATCATATGCAACGAATTTTCTGAGTGAAAAATTGCGCTAGCATACAAAAGATTAAACAGCTAAATATTGAAGATTGAAGAAGCCTGGCAGCATTACAACTGCAAAAAGATCTCATTGAGATTTAAGGTAGGCTGTCCCATGGCCATTAAGCAGTAGCAGTAAAATATAAATGGAAGTGAACACTAGAACGTTAGTCCATTAAAATTCCAATAACAAATCCAGAGACGAAATCAATGTAAATGATCAGAGATGCATCAGTCAAACAATCATAAATCCAGCAAATTCATACATTTTATAAAGAAAAGTTCACGAGAAACCTCTTGCTCAGAGATGAGCAGAAAATTTATTGGTTCTTTGCACTTTTCACTTTTGTTAGTAAATCAATAATCACCATGAACATGAATAGGACTCTGCGTCGGGAAGTTAAACCAAACCTAACACCTGCAGAATCTAAACTTGCAGTAGCCAAACAACGGCAAAACAGTAGAAATAGCAACAAAGTCGTTCCCACATCAGTAAGGCACCAACATTAGCCAGTACTTCACCAGCAAAATCAGTAACCAGAATGAGACTAACCCATCAAGACTGGGTATTTCAAAGTCCAGATTAACCAAACCAATATTAGGCAGGTAAAAGGAAATATAAGAATAATTTAGCAATATCAGCAAGAGGAAACTCTTCCAAGTGCAGGCTATAGAGTTGCTCAAATATGCAAAGAATTTTGATGAAAGTTGACAGAAACCTAATCACATATCAGCCCAAGCTACCTCTGCTAGATGCTTGCACATGAGTTTGTAAGCATAACAATAGTAAGTCATAAATCATTCCCCAAAAAATAAGATGCTCTAATTTATAAAGAAAATTTGAAAAAATATCAAGGAAATAGGAATTTTAAACAGTAATCACTCATGTAACAAAAATGTATTATTACACTCATAAAGCATAATTTTAAGAAAACAATAGTTTTGAAGAAAGATGATTAGAATTTCCTGTGACTGCACATAATCGATCCTAATAATAAAATCAAAGAAAGTATTCTAAGGTATCGAATTCAAGAGAATAACTAATTAATTATATTTTAAAAGATTGAATTAAAAGATAATTACGAAAATTAACCTAAATTACTAAAATTAAAAACAATGCTAATAATTAAAATAAACTCAATAAATACAAAAGTTACAATGTTAGAGTTCATCTATTACTAATTATTATTATAAAATTAAAAACGATATAATTTTGAATATTATTAACTAATTTATTATATTAATTTTTATCAAAATATTAACACAGTACTTAATTAATAACGATTAACCATTGATTTATTAATTATTAATTAAATCAATTAAAATCAAGATTAACTTAGGAACATTATAAATAATTAAATATATATCTTTATTTAATTATTTATATATTTTTTTTAATACATGATTTATATTTTATCTATCAATACTTTATACAAATCCTAAAATTATCTTTTTGGTGATTAGATACAAAAACATCAATGAATTCACAGAAAATAAATCAAACATAAAGATAAAAAAATAAATTTATTAATCAAAAGTTTAAAATAATATAAAATAATCTTTAAACTCTAATAAAAAGTTTAATATTTTTAAATATAATAAAAATTAATTTAATAATTAAAAATAAAAATAACAATAACGAAAAAGAGATGAATAGAAAAACTCTAAATAGTTGATCTCGATTGAATTGCAATTTTTCAATGTTCCAGCTCTCCTAATTCAGTCAAAATTCCTCCAAGTTTGATTAGAAAATCTTGTTAAAATTCAGCCCCAAAATCCTTAGAAACTAGCCCATTTTCCACCTTAAAACATAAAGCCCATATTTAGCCTAAACCTTGCCAAATCCGACGCCGTTTGAAACAGAACGCAGAAACCAAGCAAACCAATCTAGGACCCCGTAAACCAGCGTGAGAACTGGTGAAGAAACCGATGCCTGTTCACCCTCTTTTCTTCTTTTTATCTGGTTCTGTCTCCATCCA
>JAVXUL010000012.1:12373566-12389260 GCA_035590515.1 Trichilia minutiflora | reverse complement strand
TAATAATAATAATAATAATAATAATAATAATAATAATAATAATAATAATAATAATAATAATAATAATAATAATAAATTTAATTTAACAAAACTTAAAAATCAAATTAATAATAAAATAAAATAACAATAATAATAATTCAAAATAATAATAATAATAATTATTATAAAATTAAAATTAAAAATTTTATTTAATAAAACTTAATATCCAAATGAATAATAAAATAATAATAATAATAATAATAATAACAACAACAACAACAACAATAATAATAATAATAACAATAATAATAATAATAATAATAATAATAATAATATAATTTAAATAATATATAATAAATTTTAAATTAATACAATAATACCGCTAACCTTAATACAATAATTGTAAATCCTTGCGAAGAAGATTGAAGAAGATGATCGATTGAACTTTGAAGTAATAATATTGAAGATGAAGAATAATTAAAATTAATAATAAGAATTTTTGGTAAAATTAGAGAGGAGGGGAGGGGAGTTTATATAGTTTTTTGGGAGGGGGGTTTTTTGCAACGGTAAAAAAAAAAATTTTTTAAAAAAAGAAAAACGGGTTGAACCGGCGGGTTGGACCTGTTCAACCCGGCGGTCCGAACCGGCGGGTCAACCCGCCGGTTACGGTTCAAAATAAACGGGCCCGAAATGATTTCGGGCCCGTTACGGTCCGGTTTTGCGGTTTCAGAATTCTGAAACCAGATCGGACCGTTTATATGGGTCCAAAATCAACCCAGACCGTGTCAATAGGGGTTCGGGCTGGGCCGGTTCACGGGCCAACCCGGCCCGTTAGACACCCCTAGAGTGAGCGAGTGATGGTGATCGCATAAGTACTAAAGATTTCAGGTATATTCTTGATCTCGACTCACAACTTTTAGATTTAAGTCTGTTGGAATTATATGAAACATTTGGATTACATATTAATTTTTTAGATTTGTAAAAGAATTATAAGTTTATAATTTTTGTATCATTTATTATTTGTGTATTCATTACTTTATGGAAGTTATTTTAAAGGGTTATGAATTATCAATAGTTATCTTGATAAATACGTGTTTAAATGAATTTGATGAAGTTTATGAGATGATTTTGGATGATAATGTTGATATTTAGAAATGATTTCGGATCTTGAGATTGATTAAGAAAATGAGACATAGATGAGATTGAATTGTGGTTTGTTGAAGTTTGGATTGATCGAAATAAATATTCAGAGTTTTTTTAAAATATTTTCAATTTGTAAATAAGTACCTTAAATACTTTACAGTCTTTTGATGTATATTCTAAGATTTAGAATGCATATCAATACTTTGTTGTGGTTGTCATATATAAGTTTTACGATCGAGGGCATGACACGATCATTGCCTCCATCAAAAACTCAATAATCTTCAACCACGAAACCTATCATTAAGCAAAACTATAGTATGAAGAGCTTGATGAAGGCGGTAGCAACTCAAACTAAACGTCATCGACAGTGGTATCTCTAACCACATCATGAAGAAGTAAATAATGAATCAAACCATTAAAGATCTTGATATCATTCAAATTTGATTTGTCTAAATAGTATATTATGTGCATTGGTCAGCTTTCATTTTATCCTATCCAATACTCTTATCGATGACAACATTATCACTATGACAAAAAAGTGATTAGATATCAATGTCCTTGTAATCACATCATCCATTATCAATTTAAATACATTTGAAAATTAAAAAAAAAAAAATGATTAATCTAAATAAAGTAATCTTCAACAATAATATAACAAGCTCAAATTCAACATTTTTTTTTTTTTGGAGAAAAGCTCAAATTCAACATTCTAAATATAAGAACGCATAGCATACATTCTAGTAAGGCATAAACCTATATTTAAGCAAGAAACATAACTTTTAAAATCAGTTTAATTAATATTTTTAAAATTAATTTAATCTTTTCTTTCAAAAAATAATTTGACTTTTACTTTTAAAATTAGTTTATTTACTACTTTTAAAATCATTTTAATTCTTACTTTTAAAATTAATTAAATATAAACTATCTACTTTCAAAATCACTAAAATATTATTTTTAAACTTAGATCAATACTACTTTGGAAATCAATTTTATCTCTAATTTCAAAAATATAAAAAAAAATTACGATAATTTTCAATCAAAAAGTAACCCATTCATAATTAATATGCATTATCATTTCATTAAATTTTATATAAATTAATCTGAAATGAATGATAGAAGCTTATATATTTAATAAGTTTGTGAAATTTTTGGGGTTGATTGGATTTTACTATTGTTGATTGGGGAATGATAGAATTAGAAAAAGTGAGAAGCTAGAAAATTTCAGAAGTGGTTCCGAGGTGCGAGAAACTGAGAATTTCAAAAGTTAAAGTTTATTTGGGTTATAGAGTTATTTTCGTTTAAAAATTATGTTTTCCTGATCAGCCTTGTGAAGCTATTTCGAGAATGGTTATTTTTATAAATATGAGTAAAAAATTGGTCACTTTTGTTAATATTTCAAAAAAAAATAAAATAAAATCCAAACATAAAGAATAGAAGTGCAGAAACGGAAAGCTTAGAGCAAATACTCTGTGAGTCGGCTTGGCGTTGCGAGATTGACTTTGAGAGCTGAAAGCGGGTTGTGGAAGATTAATATTACTTCAAGGTCTGATGTCTCTTTCCTGCTCTCAATCTTTAGTTCTCATTCCACTTAATCTATTTGTATAGATGCATGCGATCTTCTGATCTTGTTTGGTTGATGAGAAAGTGGAGGAAAAGTAAACAGTTGGCAAATCAATCGAGTTTGTCAAAGTTTAGATTTATTATGTATATTATCATTTTTCCAACCGAGAAGGCAAAATCAATGGAGTTTGTGAAAGTCTTTTTTTTAACTGTTAATCATATCTTCCATTCGTTGCTTGACCGTCACATTTTAACCTAATACCATATGAGAAGGTTTGATATGATTCAAATTGATGTTTATATTTAATATATTTTGGCATTCGTTGCATTTCATCCCTACCTGCATCTTCCATTGTTATCTTGTTAGATAACAAAGTCAGAATACCAGCTAATTACATGGTGTATATCATCTTTATATATTTTTAACGTTACTTTGTTGTTCTTGCTAACTGAACCTGAGATTGTAGACATAATATTATGAATATCTTATTGATAATACTGGTAAAAGTAAATTTTGTCTCCTTGCTTGCTTGTGGTATGTTAGAAAATTTTCTGTTGTTTTTTCATGATTTATTCCCGTCTTTTTAAAACTTTTCTCTTTCTCAACTGCAGGGGATGCTGTTTCTTAACAATTTTCTCGGTGATATTGGTACTCAAATTTCAGTGTTGATATTAAGAAATTCTGCATCCATGTCAGGTCTGAAGTAAGCTCCATAGTTTGTTCACCTTGTCCTTCTTCTGAGCTACCCATATTTAATATCCCGTTGTTATAAACTACCAAAGAAAATTAATACTTTATTTGATGAAAATGACAGCAATTTTCAGTTACACAGCTTGCAGACAGTTATTCCAGATGTTCTTTGCAGTATTTTTTTTCCACGTTTCAGAATATCTTTTAGCAATTGCCTTTCATGGGAGACGGAATGTTACTCTTAGTTCACTTTTGATTAGCCAAAAATATCTTTTGGCAATGTTGTTCTCATTGGTGGAGTACTTTGTTGAAATTATCTTCTTTCCAGAGTTGAAGGAATGTTGGTGGATAAGCAATGTAGGTCTTTTGATGGTTGTAGTAGGGGAAATTATAAGGAAAATGGCAATTATAACAGCTGGGCGGTCCTTCACACATCTTATCAGGATTCATCAAGAGGAAGGCCATGAACTGATTACCCATGGAGTATATAGAGTTGTTCGTCATCCTAGCTACTGTGGTTTCCTCATTTGGTCAGTTGGTACCCAGATAATGCTGTGTAATCCCATATCCACAATTGGATTCACAATTGTTGTTTGGCACTTCTTTGCTGAACGGATAATATATGAAGAATATTTCTTGAAACAGTTTTTTGGGTTAAGATACGTAGAATATGCACGGCAAGTTCCTTCTGGAGTGCCATTTGTTAAGTGATAATATATGGATTCTGGGCAGGTTTGCATTTGTCTTGCCATACTCACCTTGCTTCATCGAGAAAGTTCACTTTTTATTGACTAGGGAATAACAAGATTAGAGATTTTTGGAAGCTGAAGAGAACAATGATTGGAAAGTGACGACAATTTTTTTTTCACTTTTATTGTGGCTTTGTTCTTGTTGGGGCTGTTTACTACTGACCTAGGTAAGGTCTTACGGACATACGTTGTTTTTATGAGACGTGTTAAGAAATACTTATCAGAAATTTAGCAAATGGCTATAGGGATCCATCCTGAGTTATTTTAGTGTTGGTTTTAGGGTCGCTTTCCCCTAATAGTATATAAGGCTTTTTGCTGTTAATTTTATTTATCTGGGCAGGAAATGTCAGCATAACTAGGTTTTGAATAGGTTTGGCCCTATTTCATGTTGTGAAAAAGGACACATCTCCATTGCTGTATGACAATTTATCACTTATAATGTAATGCTGAATTGTTTGATTGTGTTCATTGTATAAGATGTTTTATTACCAGCTCATCTGGAATGACATGATCCCCAACCTAACACGTTTTTATCAACTGAATTTGATGGTAATCAGTTTCACCTTTTTTTTTTTTTTCACCTTCTTTCTCATCTTCATTGTTCCGTGCTTTCTTTATTTTACATTTCTTGCTTTTGAGCGTATCTGGTAATTTCATAAAATAAATTCATTAGGTCTGCCAAATTCTGGCTATGACTTGCTCTAGAAGTATTCCAGGAAGCTAAATATGTGGTTTCCCGTAACTAACAAGTGAAACCCAGAAAAATAGATAGGCATCCAGCATGCAGAAAGTTGGAGGTAGACAAGCAGCATTCAGCCAACATGAGTCGATGCCAATTTTATTACCCTATGAAATCCTGCTTAGCTTTATAATACTACATTACCAAGCAAGCCGCCTCTGTATAAATTGTTTCTCTTGCTTGGGAAATTATCATATTAATTCAAAGTTTTGAATGTTAATACAATCCTTTTTGGACATATTCTTCTTCAAGCAGGGTTATTAATGAGTTTTTCAAACCATGTACCACATCTAATATCAATCACAAGTTAAATTAATCCTCCTTTAAGATTGCAATCGATTTGTTGAGCTCTTCCTTCCCCTCAGGAGAAGCTTTCTGGGAATGAAATTTTGTTCATACTTCATCCTGTTACCCAGGGATGTAAGATCCAACCATTATTTATTTATTTATTCTCTTTTTTTTCATACTTCATCCTGTCATCCAGGAATGTCAGATCCAACCATTATTTATTTCTTTATTCTTTTTTGTTTATTAATAAATGAAAGACTGTTAATTTGCATTTATTAATGAGAATGAATTTTGTATATTTGTAGCAATTAAACAAAATAAAATGATAATTGGATATTATATAAATTTAATAATTAATTAAAATATAACATATTACTTATATTTAAAAAATTAAAAAAAAAAAATCAAATATAGTGGTGGTTGGAACAATTTGTAACTAAGTCTCGGATGTGTTTCTTTACTCCAGTAAACAAAGGGCAAATTATTGTTAATAAATTTATGCATGCAAATTCTGAGATCATGAAAAATGCGAGGGTTCATTACAAGTGCGATAAACATTTTTCATACATAAAACTGATAAAAGCGAAAACTTTCCAAACACAAAGAGCGAAATTCAAACTGCATAGGTAACACTGTTTGGTATTATAATGTAATCATTTTTAAGTTACAACCATTCTAAGATAAAAATTCTAGATATCAAATATTAATATAAAACATATAAGATCTATAAAAAGTTGACATTATCAAACATGTTTTTAACTTTGCTTTCAAAATATAACCAAAACACTTTAATTCCAAACAAAAACTGAGCGTCAAACATTAAAACCTTATTGCAATTGCTTAATCTGCCTATGAAAACAAATTTAATGCACTCATTTTCAAACTTGGGGTGAATGGCCAAAAGAGACAAATATTAGTGTTGGGATATTTTATCACGACCCAGTTCACAAACTTGGGTTCATCTTCATATCCTTATCTAGACCCGTCAAATGTTCATATTACTTTCAGATGGACTCCCTGATACGACGTCATCCCAATAAGTCAATTACATCACCCAGGAAAATAGCTAAATAGTCTAGAGCACTCTGTCTGAGTCGATCAGTCAGGGGATCTCCTCCAAGTTATTTATGACTAACTCACGCTTGGGGTCGGAGCCTTTTATAACAAACCTCTTGGACTTAGGGAGTCGGACTAGCGCATTTATACAAGAGTAGTAAGGACTAGCGCATTTATGCAAGTCTTCACTGTATTATCCTCTGGCGACACCGAGTCTACGATCCGCTGTATAAAGGCCTCCCGAGAATCAGGGGATTTCATTCTCGGGAGAGCTGGAAGCTTCATTCGGAGGGACCTGCACTCAGGGGCTCGGGGATGACGTGATAGGGAATAGTATCACGATTTCCCATGCCCTCTGACTTTTGTCGCAAGTTGCCCTAGGTACACCAATCACGCGACAACACGTGTCCAAAAGTACAAACTCCTAGGCTTCTAATACACAGCATCCAGAAATCGAAGCAGGTACAGATTCTCTTATTTTCACTCATCCCAAGAGATTTGGCACAGACTTTGGCCAGGAATTTTATAGAGACTCTTCAAAAAAGGTAAAAAGGTTTTTTCTAGATTCATTCATTCATGCTATCTATCTGAAGTTTTCATGTTCTTAGTTTTGCATGCACACCTCCATCACACACTGTGCAAAACCCTCTCTAACTTAAGCATCGAAGGGTTTTCGTCGAAAAATTGTTTTTACCCCTGAGGTGTTTCGTGTTTTGCAGTTTCAAAGCTCAGGAACGGGAAGCGAAGACCTGCTAGTGCTCAGAGTTGAGAATAAAGTCGACTTCTTGCATCAATATTTTGGCGTCATCTGTGGGAAATCGAACGAAAAAGCCATCCAACAAAATATTTTCAACGGGAATGACCAACGTTAGAGGTTATTCAACCAGGAGGCACGCGTCTGAGCGTCGCAACACAGAGGGAGACTCTGTGGAAGTCACTGCTATTCCAGAGGGGGTTGATAACGCCTTGCATGGAATCCCAGAGAACGGGAGCCCCTGTTCAAAGGTTGCTGAGGTCCATGCACATGGAGCGAGTGATGCAAGGAAAACGAAAGAAATGACCTGATTGTTACGACTGCTTCAAGAAAATGAACGGCGGTACACGGAGAAGGACCAGCAACTACAGTCATTGGCCAAAGAGGTGTCAGAAATGAGAAAGATAATACAGGCCAATACACAGGCACGAGGGCATCGGACGAGACGGTGGAGAGCAGTTTCCCTCGACCAGAAGCTATGACGAGGGATGAAGAAGGAGCTGGGAGGTAAACCCGGACCAAGAGATATACAGCAATGGAAAAAGGGATAAATAAGGTTGTAGAGGAACCCCATTCGAGGGGGGTGGGGGCTAAACATGCCTCCTATGACCCGAGCTGGGTCTACAAGAATATCCCAGAGTCTAAATGCAGTCCAGGAGATAACTGACGACTCCAGCCCACTTTCAGAGGATATGAGGATACTGTTGGAGCGAAGGAGGAGAAGGGAATGTGAGGCACTTAGGCGAGGAGACCCATGTCACGAGGAGTAAAGCACTGACAACAAGGATAGGAATGTGGAGTCCTTAGTGCGAAAGGTGATGGAGGAGATGAATAGAGAGAAAACGGGCCCCCGAGGTGAACTGGCTGAACCTGTTCCAGTGACCGGTCCCTACATAAGGTCGCCCTTCGCATCTAAACTGTTGGGCCAGGCCCTGCCCGAAAAGTTCAAAATACCTCATATTGCCCTATTTTTTGGGGAGATAGACCCGTCGCTGCACATGGATTTTTTTCATGAGATGATGCTCGTCCAAGGTCTCTATTCTCCCTGACTCTAGAGGGGCAAGCTAGAAAGTGGTTCATGGGCCTAATTCCCTGGAGTATTCGAAGTTTTGAGCAGCTATACGAAGTGTTCACTGCTGAATTCAGGGGCGCAGTCTTCAGCACCAAAACTCCAAGCTCGTTGTTACTGCTTAAACAAGGGAATGACAAAAGCCTCAGGAGCTTCATCAAAAGATACTATAAGGAAGTACTTGAACTGGGGGCTTACTATCACCCGCTGGCCTTGGAGGGGCTGAGACAGGGGCTCAGAATAGATAGGGTCTGGTACGTTATTTGTAAATCCTCGGTGAGCACCTACGAAGCGGCTCAAAAGAAGATACTCAATGAGATAAAAGTCGAGAACCAGGTGATGCTCAAGATGAAAGAGCAGAAGCCTACAAGGGCTCCTCCAAGAGACGACAACCAGTTTAGAAGACCCGATTACAAGAAATAGAGGGGTGACATGAGGAGGTTTTCTTAAGTTAATCGGGGAAGGACTGAGCCCCCGAGTATTATTGGAGGGATAGGGGGAAGGAGGAGTAGTATCCCAGGGAACGACGATCGCCTCGGAGGGACAATCCAAAGCGAGTCGCCCAGGTAGATATACCGAGGCAAGCGGAACAAGGGGAAGCGAATAAGAAGTTTACTCCCCTGAACACTCCCCTTTCACAAATTTTAGAAGAGGTGAGAAAATGAGGGACTTTGTTGCTGGACCCCCGCTCGATTAAGTATAGGCTCCCCGGAGAAGCGGAAAATAGATTCTGTGAGTTCTACCAAGATATGGGACACTCGACGGAGCGGTGCCACGAGCTGCAGAACTAGATTGAAGTCTTGGTCAGAAATAATTATCTGACCGAGTTTATAGCTCATGAAGATGAAAGATCCCAAGAATCAGAGCGAGCCCCGGGGAATGATGATGCAATGGTGATCTTCGGTGGTCCTACACTAGCAGAGAACTCAAATAATTCTAGGAAGAACTATGCTCAATATTTTATCCCTAACGTAAACATGGAGCCTCATATCCTGAACGTGCGGGCAGAGAAAAAGCAGAAGATAGCCTCGATACCCATCTTGTTTACGGATGAGAATGAAAATGGGGTCCATTACCCTCACGACGATGCTCTAGTTGTTACGATGACAGTGGGAACTTTCCCGGTCAAGAAGATCTTGATTGATACAGGGAGCTCCACTGACATTATCTTTAAGGAGAAGCTAGATTCCTTGGGCATAGAAGACCTGAGGTTAAGGCCAGCAGAGACTGCACTGCACGGTTTTGGAGAATCATGCGTGTACCCTCTGGGGACCGTGCAGTTATCAATTATAATGGGCGATAAGCCCTACCAAAAGATCACATTGATAGAACTCCAGGTGGTAAACCTGAAAATGCCCTACTCTATGATTCTCGGGAGACCGTTTCTCCGATCCACGAAGACAATGGAAAGCGTGCACTACTTAAAATTGAAGTTCAGAGCTAGTGAGGGAATCAGAATCATGAGAGAAAATCAGAGGGAAGCCCAATCCTGCTTCGCTACTGTCTCGTAAAGCTCATATTGCATTCATAAGCGCCCCTTGGAGAGCGAAATCGAGGGGTACAAACAAGGTAGTCGACAGGAGGAGCTCACAAGAGAATCAAATGGAGAGGATAACCAATCCAAAGAATCATCATCACCCGAGCCAGTCGAAGAGATGGAGTCGATCATCCTATACGAAGAGCGACTCGAGAGATCAGTGAAGATCGGATCCCGTTTAGTCCCCGAGCACAGAGCATCACTTGTTCGGGTACTCAAGAGAAATGCAGATGTGTTCGTATGGTCTCACGATGATATGCCAGGGATCAGTACTTGGATTATAGTTCACAGATTGATGGTGAACCCGAAATTCAAACCCGTACCACAGAAGAGACAGACATTTAACTCGGAGAGTAGAGAGGCTATCAAGACTGAGGTGGACAAGCTTTTGAAAGTGGGATTTATCCGAGAAGTTCAGTACCCCGAATGGATCGTAAATGTGATAATTGTGAAGAAGCCCAGTGAAAAATGGAGGATGTGTGTAAACTTCACCGATTTGAACAAAGCTTGCCCGAAGGAAAGCTTTCCTCTCCCGAAGATTGATCAGTTAGTAGACGCCACTACTGGCCACGGGCTCCTTAGTTTCATGGATGCCTTCTCGGGGTATAATCAGATCAGGATGCATGAGCCCAATCAGGATAAGACCATATTCGTTACTGACTAAGGGCTATACTGTTATACGGTTATGTCTTTTGGGTTAAAGAATGCGGGGGCCACATTCCAGAGGTTGGTTAACAAGGTATTCAGCCTTTAATAGGGTCCACTATGAAGGTGTACGTGGACAACATGATTACAAAGTCTGTGCAGGCTTCAGACCATGCTAAGCACTTGGAAGAGATCTTCTCTTATCTGAGAAGGTATAACATAAAACTAAATCCCGAGAAATGCTCATTCGGGGTCGAAGCAAAAATGTTTCTCGAGTATATGATCAGTGAAAGAGGCATTGAAGCCAACCCCCAGAAGGTCCAGGCTATCCTTGATCTGAAGCCCCCGACCACAATAAAGGAACTGCAAAGTTTGATCGAGAGATTAGCAACGAAGGCTACGGACAAATGTTTCCCTTTCTTTCAGATGATGAGGAAGGGGAAGAGATTAGAGTGGGATGAAAGCTGCAACCAGAGCTTCCGAGAGCTAAAAGAGTACCTGGTGCACGTTCCTTACCTTGTAAGCCCCGAGGAGGGAGATGTTTTGTAGTTGTACCTGACGATCGGGGAACACTCTGTCATTTTTGTCTTGATAAAGAAAGATAAGGAGAAAGTGCAAAGGCCCATGTACTACACCAGTAAATCATTATTAGACGCCAAGATAAGATACACTCCACATGAGAAATTCGCCCTTTCACTCATCATAGCTGTTAAAAAATTACGCCCTTACTTCCAGGCTCACCGTGTGGTTGTGATGACAGATCAACCCCTGAGGTAAATCCTTCACAAGCCCGATCTGTCAGGGAGGCTAGTGAAGTGGTCTGTTGAACTTAGTGAATATGATATTGATTACAAGCCTCGAAGGGCCATCAAAAGGCAAGCACTGATGGAGTTTGTGGCGAAACTTACAATCTCGGATCAACTGACCGTATTGCAAGTCTCAGATATCAGCAACCACCGAGATGAGGGTAGCAGCCCCGATCCCCGAACCACGGGGGGGATATGGCGGATGAACGTAGATGGGACATCAAATATATAAGGGGGAGGAGCAGGGATAATTTTGAGAAGATCGAGTGGAGAAGAAGTTATATACTCCCTGCGGTTTGAGTTCAAGGTGACCAACAATGAGACCAAGTATGAAGCATTGATTAATGGGATAAAATTGGCGAAGGCTTTGAGGGCCTGGAACCTGATTGTATATAGCGATTCTCAGTTAATCGCCAGTCAGTTGAATGGGCAGTTCCAGGCTCAGGAAGACAACATGCAAGCCTACTTAGTTCAAGCTAGGAAATTGATGAAAGCCTTTCAAAGTGTCACTATTAAGCAGATCCCCCGAGCGAAAAATTCCAGGGTAGATTCTCTGGCAAAGTTGGCTTCGGTGTTCAAGGGAAAGTCTCCAGCTACAGTATCAATCGAGCTTCTGACACAGAGGAGTGTCAACCTGAAAGAAGATTTTTTTGCGGCTCTACAGGAAACCCCCGACTCGATCTGAATGAGGGAGCTAAAGTCGTATATCCAACATAGAGAGCTCCCGAGTAACCGAAACGAAGCCAGAAAGATAAAGAATCGAGTAGCCAGGTACGCTATCCTTGATAATATATTGTATAAACGTAGATTTACTCTGCCATACTTGAAATGTTTAAGATCAAATGAGGCAGATAAAGTACTTGAGAAAATCTACGAGGGAACCTGCAGAAGTCATGGAAGGGCTCGTTCATTAACATATATAATTATCCGGCAAGGATATTATTGGCCCACGATCTCTCAGGATACTTTCAAAATAGTCAAGTCTTGCCATCAGTGTCAAATTCATGGTGATATTCTGAGACAGTCCCCAAAAGAACTCACTTGTCTCTCGAGTTCTTGGTCTTTCTCTCAATGGGGGTTGTATCTGATAGGGCCACTCCCGACTGCCTGAGCCAACACTAAATATGCAATTGTGGCCATCGACTATTTCATAAAGTGGGTAGAAACAGAGCCACTTTCCAGCATAACTAAGAAAAAGACTACCGCATTTGTGAAGCAGAATATAATTTATCGCTTTGGGGTTCCATACATATTGGTTGTTGACAATGGAAAGCAATTTGACAATGCTCGATTCAGGGAATTCTGTTCGGAGTTCTGTATCAACTTAAGATTTGCCACCTCAGTGCACTCGCAAGCCAATGGGCAGGTTGAGGCTACCAACAAGGTGATCAAAAAGGCACTCAAGAAGAAGCTTAGAGAGCACAAAGGGGGCATGGATTCACAAATCGCCCGAGGTCCTTTGGGCCTACAGAATTACTCCCCGAACAGTGACGGGAGAGTCCCCCTTTCTACTAGCCTTTGGGTGTAAAGCTATGATTCCGATCGACATCGACATCCCGACCTTCCGGATGCAGGACTACACAAAAGAGAGAAATGAGATTAGCTAAAGATTAGAGTTAGATCTGTTATATGGAAAGAGAGATGAGGCCGCTATTCGGGTATCTGCACACCAACAGAGGGTAGCCAGATACTACAATCAAAAAGTCAAATGCTGAACCTTTCAGAGAGGAGATCTTATCCTCCGAAGGGTGACTCTTAATACCAAAGTCCCGGGTGAAGGGGTATTTGGAGCTAATTGGGAAAGGCCATACAAAGTCGTTCAAGTACTTAGACCAGAGGTTTACAAATTAGAGATCCCGAGAGACACTCCAGTAAAAAAGTTGTGGAACGCAGACAGACTGAAAATTTACTATCCGTGACCCGACCCTTTTGACAACTGATCCTCCGATCCTATGACTAGCGTCTTGAACATTTGCTCTACAGTGAATACGCACTGAGCCCCTCTCTTAAGTACTCTATTTGGGTCTGACTCCGATAATTAAAGTTAGCCCAATCTCTTATATGAAAAGACCTTATGCCAACGAGACCATATTATCTCCGAGTCGAGGATATTTATTATAGAACCATATTATTTCGATGTCGTACAAACCTATTTGCTCGATGTACAGATTTCGAGAAGGGTCATATTTGGGACGGGTCTTATCCAAGACCTGCTTGCCTGATGCATAGATTTTGGGACGGGTCATATCCGGGATCTACTTGCCCTACGTACGGATTCTAGGACATGCTTGCTCGATACACAGATACCGGGACAGGTGATATTCAGGATGGGTCATCTGGACCTGGTTGCCCGATGTACGAATTTCGAGACGGGCCATATACACCATTTTATCTGATGGACAGATTCCAGACCGAGGCCGTATGGACTTGCTTGCCTGATCTGCAGATTTTGAGACAGGTCATACGTACTTCTTTGCTCGATGAACGGATTTTGGGCCTGAATCTCTTATCAGAACCAAATCACTCCCAAGAAGACCTTAGACCAACGGGGCTATATTGTCTTCGAACTAAGGATATTTGATAGTCATGGAACTGTATCATCCCGAGGCTATATGGACTATATTGTCCGAGACTGGCTACCTATTCCAATTTTTCTTTTGTAGGTATCAGGGTACTTGGGAGAGACCATATGCCAGTAAGGCTGAGTCGCCCCTATTATAAAAGGACAAAATTTGAGAAGATCATATCGATCCCGATTCTACTTCTGTATTATATTGCATCTTCCGGGACCTGCGATCGTATATTAACTATGGTTTGTATTTATTATATGATTCTTTATTTTTATGGTCAGATTAGCTAATAGACCGACCTGTAAATATTTTCTTCCCTGTAAACGTTCTCTTCTGCTTTAATGTTAAATAAGAATAATATATTTATATGTTCTCACCGAACCAAGCAGCAGTTCGTTTGACTGTATATTAATCCGAGATAGATAATCTACATATATTATCTGCATATATTTCTTAGTCATAAATTTTCTAAGTCATTTGTTCGGGGGCGATATCTGAATGTATTCGAGTCATATACGCATGCATTATCCCGAGCAATATCCTTAACGAAATATTTTTTAAGTTATATGCTCGGTAGACGCTACCGAATATCTATAAGTTACCTTTTTATACATCAGTCGGAGTGTTATTCTTGTGAAAATATCTTCTAAGTTTTCTATTCGGGTGTCTTTATCGTGCCAATCAGTTCTTGGATATTCAAAACAAAACGAGTATATTATTTTGTATGCTTTTTTTATATGCTCGGGATCTTTTTTCAAATGCATTTATGTTACACGCTTATGAATTATCCCGAGTATTGTTTTTGATGAAAAATTTTCTAAGTCCTTTATTCAGATGTTTTCCCCGAATGAATGAGCCCTTTATTGGGATATTTGAAGAATTTTCTAAGTTCTTTATTTGGATATTTTCTTTGAACGAATGAGCCCTTTATTGGGATATTTGAAGAATTTTTCTAAGTCCTTTATTCGGACGTATTCCCCGAGTCATCAAATCCTTTATTTGGACATTTAGAAAATTTTCTAAGTTATTTATTCGGATGGCTTCACCGAGACAAAGAGCCAATTGGTTATCTATGCCGAGCCAAATGTTCTTACTTAAGAAAATTTTTTAAGTATTACACTCGAAAAAATATTACAAAACATGCAAAGACTGAATGAAATAAAGCTAAACATATATATATAGAAATAAAAGTTTTATTGATAAAGTATGTTATTACAGAATATCGGACCCTATTGGGTCTTATCTACATTGACAGGGTCCTGAATGATCGGGTCTGAGATGGGATCTGACAGAGGTTGACTCGATTCAGCGAGCGAGTCAGTAGGGGTTCCCGATGGTGCAGTGACTGAGGTGGGGGCTTCTTGCTCAGCTTCAGTACCCTGAGCCCCGAAGTCGGGCACTTCTCTCTCCAATGTCTCGTAGAGACATCCGAGGTCGAGGTTAGGGTACTTCTCATGGAAGATTTGAAAAATCAAATCGATTGCCTGATTCACTGATGCCCCTTCTTTGGCCTCAAGTGCTTCCACTGCGACCCGGAGCCACTCGGGTTCCCCGACAAACTGCTGCTTTTGAATCTCCGTCTCGAATTACTGTAGCTCGACCCGAGACTTCAGATTCGCGATCTCGAGACTATACCCCGATTGAATAGACTTAGAGGAAGCCAGCTGGAGTTCGAGCTTCTCCTTTTTTTTCAACCAGGCGACCTTCTTCGCCTTCCACTGGGACCTCTCGGTGGTCAGATTCGCCTCTGCCTTCTCCTGTTGTTTCAAAGCGAAGGCATTATCCTTCTGTGGCTTCTTTATTTTGCTCATTTTATCCTTCCAAGCGTCTATTTGCTACCTCATCTGATAACATGCCTGCAATCGGGGAGAAATATTAGCAATTGAAGTTCGCAAGCATACAATAAAAATCAAAGTATTGCACTTACTCTCAGACCCCTTGAGCTTCTCCTTTTTTTTCAACTAGGTGGCCTCCTTCGCCTCCTACTGGGACCTCTCGGTGGTCAGATCTGCCTCTGCCTTCGCCAGTTATTTCAAAGCGAAGGCGTTCTCCTTCTGAAGCTTCTTTATTTTGCTCGTTTTATCCTTCCCAGCATCTATTTGCTGCCT
>JAVXUL010000012.1:12359620-12373466 GCA_035590515.1 Trichilia minutiflora | reverse complement strand
AATCTAGTTCTTTCTCATAAGCTTATATCCTACACCATAATCTTACTCAAGACACATTCTTCAAGTTTTATACCCTCTCGCGCATAATCTAAACACGAAGACATGGACGAACACTCTTGAGGAATTTACAATCATGCCCAAATACTAAGGGAGGGGTTTCACAGACATAATATATTGATTTAACTTGAAAGAATAATACTTATGACCCTTTAAAAGAATACTTTTATAAGATTAAGTTAATAATTTGTCCCAGTCAAAAGTGTGAGCATGAACAAAACATATGGTATCAAAAACATGTAGAGACAAAGGATAGATTAGCTCATTAAAAAATAAAATATAATGTGGAATCTGACCCTCTGATATAGTGGATGACATCCGATTAATCAAATAACAAGTCGTAAGGACTGTGGTATCCTAAAAATAAGCAGAAATATACATATCTAAAAGAAGAATGCATGCTATCTCTATTAAATGTCAATTTTTACATTCTATCACACCATTTTGCTAAGGGGTATATGGACCAAATAGTTTGGTGTAAATTTTCTTTTAAGGTAAAAAAAGACTAAGAGGTCGCAATATACATTCTTTACATTGTCATTCTAAATTTTTTTTAATAAAAATGTTAAGTAGATTGCACACTTTAGTACAAAAGATTTAAAAAATAAAAGACATTTAAAAATTTTCCTTTAAAAAAATTCAAGTGCATCTATAATAGTCATCTATGAATATAAAGAATTCACATTGCTTGACTAAGACCCGAAATGTTTGAGTGGACAACATGAAATGAAGACGTGGCTAATTTATTGATTCTACGTGGATAAAGAATTCTATGGCGTTTTCCTAACTGACTTGACTTATACTCTAAAGAAGTAAGTTTAGAAAAACTAGGAAGCATTTTCTTTAATATTGAGAGATAGGGATGACTTGAGCACCAATAAAACTGTAATAAAATGATAATAAAATAAGCGACGGTGTATTGCTATTGCAATAAATAGTTTAAGTTAAGGACTTCACATTCTATGCCAATTGCCTTTAGTATACTCTAATCCTATAGTCAAAACTATCAAACGGGCCGGTAGTTAACAAGACGGCTCATTTAACCCATCATTTAGGTGGATTAAAATCAAAATAAAATTGATCTATTTAATAGTAGATAAATTTAACCTGGCCCATTTAACCCGCAGGTTAAACTGACTAATCCGTTTAACTCACAGGCTAACTCATTTAATTAAAAAAATTTAAATCTAATTTTTTGGTCTTTATATTTAAATTATAATTGATTATGTTTGAATGTTAATAATGATATTGGACTTATTATTTATTAATATTCAATAGTATTAGATTTATTGATATTAAGATTTGAGATCATATGTTTTGACTTGTAATTGTTGATGAAATTTTTATTTGACTTATTAAAATTTTTATATATTAAGTTATAATATAGTTAGTTTATGTTGTATTTAGATTATAGAATTATTATTGCTATTGACATATTGTATTTGTTAGTAACTAGTATATTTTATATATTTTTTTAATTTTATATATTTTTTAATTTTTAAATTCTTAAAGTCGATTTGCGGGTCGACTCGTTTAAGTCTATTAGCCCACAGACTGGATTAGGACTAGTAAAATATTAATCCGCATAATAAATAGGTTGAGTCGACTCCATTCGATTCATTTAAGACCAATCTGCAACCGACCGAACTAAACCAAGCCGGATCTACCCATTTAACAAGTCTACCTATAGTAAACAAGTACTAAAAGAAAAAGAGATAGTGTAGTTAAAATTATTTAATAATTTACTCACAAATAAAAGATTAAAAGTAAATCAAACAGATAAAAGAAGAAATATAAATAACCATCAAGTAATAACTTTATGGTGTCAACACCTTAAGTAAAATCTTTTATAATATTAGGGAAGGTAATAAAAGTAGATGTCTTTGAATATGTAAGATGAGTAAATAAAGATCGATCATTGAATATATGATTAATACAATCCATAGTACTATAGGATGAGAGGACCAGTAAGATGACCGATACGTATAATGAAAACAATGACCGAAGTAGATGCAATATTAAAAGTCCAAAACTTAGAAATTTTGCCTTTGATGTCCCAAAATTAACTGAATTACTTGACATAATAACCTAACTAAACTTAGATCAAATCAAACCGGATGAATGAACCAAACCAGATAAGGTTAACTAAATCAAACTAAATAAGTCGAATGGACCAAAATAAATTGAATCAAACTCAGTAAACCAGATCGGCTAAATCAAGCTGGCTTAACCAAATTAAACAAGTTGACAGAACCCAACCGAGTTGATTGAATTAAACCATAACTTGAACCCAACTGGCTTAACCCAAACCTAATGAACCTGACACTAAATCTGATCCGAATTCTAAGCTAACACTAAATATGGTTGTGATCATTGTTATCAAAATCGCAATTTTAAACAGTAAAATCGATCAAAATTGCGATTTTAACAAGAAAACGATTTTGATTTTAATTAAAATCGGAAACAGTAAAACAGTAAAAATATTTGATCGATTTTGACCGATTTTGATCGATTTTATTAATTTATAAAAATATTTTAAATATTTTATTATTTATATAGTATTAAAAATTCCGTTTTTATGTTTTGATTTTACATTCCGATTTTTTAAATAAAAAATAATTTTAATTAAAATCGCGATTTTGATAACCTTGATTGTGATGGTTGAGATTTGTTCCCCGTAGGGCCTCAAAACAACATTAGGTTGCCATAGCAACGTTGAATCAAAAGGTGACAGCTCCAAGTTTTTCGATTTCCTCTTTAGCAGCATTCTAGCAAAAATCCAGGGTGACTATAGGTCAGGGTTTAGTCATCATCTTTGTCTGAGCTGATTGATGGCTTCCAATCGTCGAATGGTGGCAGACAATGGTAGTGATAACAACGGCTCCTTCTTGACTAGAGTTAGGAGGAAAACAGAAGAAAAAAAAAATTATCCTCACAGCCTTGGATACCATATGAAGATTTTGAACATTTCATTTTTATGTGTTTTATGATACAAACACCACTCAAAACCATCAAACAAATTAAAAAGGAAAAAAGGATGTGCTTGATTCCTTATTTATACTTCCCATATTTGCAACGGTAAGCATTATGACAATTAGGGAATGTCAAAATGACAGCAATCAAAAGCACAAGCCTAGCAGACAACCAAGAAAGCTCCGCAAAATTTGAAAATTTTTCACCATCAAACAGCGAAAAGCCGAAAAGGATCCACCAACAGAGTTGTATTTTCAAAGTAACATGAAAGGAAGATATGATAAACAGAATGTAACAGCATACAAGTCTGGAATTTTATCCGATAAAAATGTAGAATTTTTCAAGAGCAACAAAGAGTAGTAGCATTTGCAAATTAACAATAGCTTGCTGTTAAAAGAAGTCCCAAGAAGATCCAAAAGAATGGTAGCAACAATTAAAGCAGAAAAAAAGGTCCAGATAAACTTATGCAGAAACAAAGGCTAGCAAAGTATAGTCCCAATAAGCCCATCAGCAAGAAAGCTACCCGGTAGCATGTACTTCCTTGGCTCTTGAATCTTCTAAGAGCATATGCAACAAATTTTCTCAGAGAAAAATTACGCGAGCACACAAAACATTAAGGAGGTAAATATCAACGATTCAAGAAGCCTAGCAGCATTAAGGCTGCCAAATGATCCCAATCAAGTTTAAGGTAGGCGCTGAGCTTTAGGCTCCCCCATGGCCATTAAACAGTAGCAGTCAAAGTACCATATCCAAAGAGATGCCAATGTAAATCAGAAATGGAGCAAGTAAATAAACACAAATCCAGCAAATTTATAACGTTTATAAAGAAAAGTTTATAAGAAACTTTTGTTATCATAGCCTTGCCTTGAAATCAGCAGAAAATTCACTATCCTTTATGCTTTTGTTGTAAACATAGCATGATGTAGTCCATGTAAAATGTGCAAACCAACAAGTACATATTTACAACTATAGTTTTTTTCCATATTGACGTCGACTAAACTACCTGACCAGCTGGCTAATATAAACTCTAAAGCTTGAAAAAGCATATGAAAACTTCCAAAATGCAACTACAGTTCATGTAGCATGACCTAAATATTGTAGATAAATCTCTCACGGAAATAAAAAAATCCAAAAATTGTACAAGGAAAACATCTAAACATAAATGAGTAAATAAGGAATCTCTACTGAAAATTCTGGTAGATTCAACAGCCAAAAACTATGCTAAGGATACAGTATTTCTGGTCTAAGCCACAGGACACAAGAGGTGGTCATTGGACATGTTTTCAGGATGAAACCACATTGACCTGCACTAAAGAAAATCGCACCTAACAGTATTGCTTTTCCATTTACTTCTAGGCCCGAAGAAACAGTGGATTGCAGAGACATTTAGTTATGTTTTGTGCTTGTTGCAGATCACTGTCCCCAGTCACTAATATGTATAAAGCCAGATATCATTATACATTAGTACCTTTAGCCATAACGATTTTCGCAAGCTTCAGACCAGGATTAGTTTTCTAGTTCCATGTGACAGCAAAATATGGAAAACTGGCCTAAAGCAACCGTTTATCATCTACATGCAGTTGTAAACAACCTCAATGATCCAAGAACAAGACCAGGAGCATCAAAAATTTGGAAACAGAAAATATAATACAGTTCACCACAAAATTGCATGATGAAAAGAGGGGAAGACATATTCCTTCCACAAGTTCAGGAGTGACAACAGCTCGAGCAGCAGCCAAGGTAGCAAGATTTCCATATGATCGCAAGCCAGAACCCAGGAAGCAATAACAGCCATTGGATCACCATGAAATAAAACAATAATCACTATGGCCAGAACCTCTGGATCAAGAAGGTATAACAAACCTAAAACCGCAGAATCTAAACCTGCAGTAGCCCAAACAACAGAACAATAGGTATACCAACAAAGTCAGTTCCCACATCAGCAAGGCACCAACAGTTGCCACCAGTTTGCCAGCAAAAGGTATTTATAAGAAACCAGAACGAGACTAATCTACCCGGACCAGGCACTTGAAAGTCCAAACTAAGCAAGCCAATATTGGCCGGCCCAAGTGATCATGTAATAGTAATTTAGCAATATCAGCAAGAGGGAAACTCTTCCAAGTATAGAACTGGAAAGGACAATACCAAATTGGCTCATTATCAGAACAGGGAATATGATATACAAGTAACAGGCTGTAGAGTTGATCAAACATGCAAAGAATTTTGATTGCAAATTGACATCAACTTAATCAGATATCAGTGCAAGCACTACCTTTGATAGGTGCCTGCACATGAGTTTATCAGCACAATAATAGTAAGTCATAAATCATTCCTTAAGAAATGAGTTGCTCTAATGTATGAAGAATAGTTGAGGCAATGACAAGGAAAAAGGAATTTTAAACTGCAATTACCCATGCAATAATAAATGAATTATTACAGGCGTAAAGCTTAATTTCAGGAAAACAGTAATCTTGAAGAACAATTCATTTGAATGAAAAAATATGAAAATAAGCCTATACTGAAAAATAAATTTGCTCAAATAATCTATAAACTTCTTGCTGCAAAATTGATGAAATGCATGTCTTACAACTTTGATGACAGTATGGGTGTAACAATTCCTAGACGTTACGACCTAAGGTCCTCTGCTTTGTTGCATGCTGGACTACTTTTTCTTCCACAGGTAGACCCTTCCGGCGCCTCACAGCATCAATGAGCTTTCTTGGTGTATTGGGAGGAACACTAGAACCATCTCCAAACTCTTCAATCTCCTCCTCTGTTTTGGGTACATAGAAGGGATCTTCAGGAAGTGCTTCCCAGTGGCTAAGCACAAGGAGAGCACTTGCAGCACCAGAAGTCCACCTCCGAAGTTCATCAGCAAAACCAAAACTTTCAGAAACAGGCAAATAAGCATGAACGGTAAAAAGTGATGACCCTTCCTGCATTTCCTCCTTCAAAACCCGGGCACGCCTTCGAGCAAGCACAGCATACATGGGGCCCAAATATTCAGTTGGGGTGTTCAACTCAACAAAATACATGGCTTCAACAAGTCGGGGATTATTCTGCAGCACAGCTTGTCTACATGCATCTTTAACAGCTGTCATGACTTGCCCCGAGAAGATGCCATACTGCTCGGATTGTTGCGAAGCTTCAGGCTCATCAGATTGCCCAGCCATAGGAGAGATGTAAGCCTCAACTATAAACGCCACTCCCCACATTGGCTCATCACATAAAGGACCAGCTGCAGTAGCTAACTGAAATCCAGACATTATGCTGCTCTCAAGACTCTGTGCTTCCTGGAACAAGGATGATGCTTCACTAACTTCTAGAGATGTCTCATCAGCTGCATCATCGTCATTATTATTATTCACAAAGCCTAACCTCTCAGATACATAAGCAGAACCCCTCACAAGAACAGAGCATTCAGCATTCTTTTTTTTATAATCCGGGGTGAAGAGGATGTTAGGACCCAGCTGCCTCGGACCAAGTGCCCAAATCCTCCTAAGAAGCTTTGGCCATTTCACTTTACATTTGTCTACCCGAGCCTCATCATTCTCATTCCCAGAGGAAATATGATTCTCCAAAGCATCCATTACGCGTTTCTTGAAAGCTTCAATTGGGTTATCATCCTTGCCAATGTTTGATCTCTGGGTTTCCACACTTTTATTGGCTTGCCCTCCAATAACACTTCCAAGCAAATCAGTACATTCATCAAGCACCTTAGTAACTGTTTGAGGAAGTTTCATGACTTGCACCCGAACAACACATCTCCCATTTGGAGTTACTTTCTCAACATAATCTGAGCTCTTACTTAACAACCTCAAGTTCTCTAATGGATTAGATATCATGCCCTCGATAGTCTCTTTATAGGACACAAGAGGGGGGGAAACTTCCAAACTTACCTTAGCAAACCTATCCTTCAAATCCTTTATGCATCTTTCCAGATGAACCTCTCCAGCAGCAGCAAGCACATTTTCCCCTCTAGAAGAAACACTAACCTCTACAAATGGATCAGCCCGGTTCAGAAGTCTCAAACCCTTCATCAAAGCACCCATATCTGCTGGATCAGATGGCTCAATTGCAACTCTTAAAGTGGGAGAAACCTGGAATACCATACTCGAGAAAGGCCAACAATTTCTTGTAGATGAAAGAGTTGCACTCTTCAATATATGCTGACCAAGGCCCTGGATTGCCACTACATTTCCTGCCTTGGCCGAAGCTACTGGTTTTAAGCCTTGGCCCATCATTAGATATAAGGATTGCAATTCTGCTTCCTGTATATACTTCTGCTTTGATTCCCCCTTTAATGGATCATACAAAGATAAAAGCACAAAAACCTTTTGTCCTGAATAAAGAACTCCACTAAAGATTCTTGCAAATGCAAGAAAACACTCTTCTGATTCACCATTTCCACCTTTCTCAGTATGACTGTTTAAAATCTCCCCATTTGGACCTCTTTGAGGCAGCATTTTGATTGGTACAGCAAACATCTTTGAAACAAAAGCCACACATGGTGCATCCAAGCTAGAATCACAAGCCTCAACTGACTTACTCACAAGTTCAGCCTCCATGAGTATACTAGAATCAACCTCATTATCCAAAATCTCTCTCTTTGGAAGTAAACGTGAAGTCCGAAAAGATTGGGCAGAAATTGGGTCTGGCAAACATTTCACTACCATCGACAAGATAGCATCAGATAAAGGCAACCAATGACTCATGACAGCTTGAAGCACAGCTTTTGGATCCTTTTTCTTAAGCTCACGAGGTGGTATAGACAAGTTAAATGATTTAATCACTTTCTCAAGCACTTCTTTACCCCCATCAGGCTCTATAGCAGCCTGGTAAACCTGCCACAATGGCTCAAGCACAAACTGTACAAACATAGGTCGGGCCTTACTACCCAAACCTATTCCCTTCTTCCCCACAATCATCTTGGTCTTTGGATTGAAATAACGAGGACCCCACAAAGCTTTTTGCAATGCAGCTGTGCTTGCTCCAAGCTTTGTAGCATAAAATTCAGCAAACTCACCAACGCTAAAACCCCATCCATCCAATGCACACACAAAAGCCACATTACCTTTCTGGGGTTGAAATGTATCTTCCTCGTCATCTTCTATAAACTCAAGATTGTCATCACCTAACTTCTCGAATGGGACACCAAGTATAGAATCTACATCAGACAAATACTTCTCTGATTTATATGCACTCATAATTCCATTCACTTCATGAACAATTCTCAACAAACGGGTATAAGCTTCCATAGGTGTCAATTTCAGCTCAAAAATCAACCTATCAATCTTATTAAGCACCAAACATGGTGTCAACTTCTCAATCCAAGATTGCCGCAAAACAGCATGAGTCTGAATGTGTACACCCTCAACTGCATCAACTAATACAAGTGCACCATCACTCAACCGGGCAGCAGTAGAAACCTCACTACAGAAGTCCATATGGCCAGGAGAATCTATAAGATTAATAAAATAATCTTTATAGTGAAGAGCAATCGAAGAGCTCTTCATTGTAATAGCACGCCTTTGTTCTTCATCAAGATAATCCATAAACCTAAGCTTACCAGCTAATTTCGGGTGTAGTAAGCCACCCCCGGTGGCAGCAATCAGATGGTCAGCAAGTGTTGTTTTACCATGATCTACATGAGCTAGTATACATATGTTTCGTATATTTCGTGTATCAGAGTCACCCATCTTTATCAACAAAAGAAAGGAACAAGTGACTTTTAACAGAAAAGAAAAAGAAAAGTGAAATTGAAAACAAAAAACTAAATGAATAGAACCCTTATTAGGAAAATTAATAATGAAAAAGCCAAGGTGGTTTGATTTCTATTTGGTTCTCTTATGTGGAGAATTGATAAAACCCTAGACCGGCAGATGCCTTCAATATCGATGTGTTTCGGAGGATAATATTTGATAAAACAAAAGTGCATGTCTGATTAAAGCAAGTAGAGACAAGAGAGGGTAACCTTGTCCTGATCAAACGGGAACAGCGGCTCCGGCGAAGACAGAGGCCGAGATGATAGATGACAGAAACCTTCGTTTCGGTCTGGTCTGAAATCGGGCAACCAACTAAACAACAGTTAAGCAAACTGAAATCTGCGCCTGTTGGGTTCGTAAACAACCCTTCATTGTAATACCCCAGGTAGTTTACCAAGTAACCCCCATTGGTTAAAATTTATATTTATAATATTATTGTATTAATATATTTTATTGAAAAATTTTAATTTATAATATTTTATAAATTATCTGTGTATATCAAAAATAATCTTTGTTTATTTTAAATTCAAAATTATTTTTTAAATAATTATGCTATTATTGTGAGTTTGTTTTCAGTATACCTTTTTATATTCATTTGTATCTTCAATAAGAATAATACACAATATGCTCCACCATTCCACTCCTTGGCAATTGATTTTTTCTCAATTGTGAGTGTATTTATTTAATTTTCAATTATTTATATTAATAATTACATAATTTATGCTCAAATAAATTTATGATTTGAAGTGTATATTCATACATAAGCATTGCTAGTGTTTGTTTTCACAATAAATTTATAATTTGTTGGTTATTCATATTAAAAATAAATAAATATTTTAATTATTTTTAAAGAGATTATTGAAAATTAAAAATATTAGATAAGGGGAGAAGACGTTAAGAGTTGTAATTAGAGCTGTCAAACGGGTCGGTGATCCGCGAGCTATCCCGTTTAACCCACCATTTAAATAGCTCAGGACAAAAAAAATTGGTCCATTTAATTCGCGAGTCGATTTGGTCCGGTCCACTTAACCCGCAAATTAAACGGGCCAACTCTTTTAATTTGTAGGCCGACTCGTTTAATCCACCTAATTAAAAAAATTAATTTAATTTTTTTTAACCTTTATATTTGGATAATGATTGATTATGTTTGAATGTTGTTTGGGAAAAAATACGAAGGTAACATATAGACACCCAATCAATAAGACACATGACGAAAGGTCAGGTGTAATCCTAGGGGGCCCTCTTCTCAGGTGTACTCTGCCCCAGGCACCCCAATCCAGCGATGCCACCGCCCCAGGTATCCCCTGGTTCAGAGATCCTGCGGTCTCAGGCAAACTTCGCCCCAGGTATCCCCCGGTTCAATAATCCTGCAGTCTCAGGCAAACTTTGTCCCAGGCAACCTGCTTCCCAGAAAAATCAATATCGTCACAGGCATACCAGCTCAGGAATCAAAATGGCTTCCCAAGAAAATTGCCTCAGGCCAGGAATTCCTTAACTGCTAGCTCTTCGACGATCTCTGACCAGAGTATCAATGGACATGTGCCCCTCCCACTCAAAAAATGGGAATGATTAATGACAACTGGTCCGTCAAAAGTACCCATCCCATCCTCTGATCATTTTCAGGTGATGGGACAGTAACGGGCCTACAAAGTCGACAGATGTGACAACATCATTAAAGAAAATCGACTATAAACTGTCCCATATTAGATGTCACATCCTTTTTATTCTCCGATGCCAAATCATATCACTATTCGAAGGAAGGGTACTATATAAATCAAACTTCTTCAACGAAAAGGGGGTTGGTTCTTTGTTGATTGGTTATGAGTGAGTTAGTTAGTTTTTCGGTATTCATCAATTGGTCATTGAATTTGGGAGTGAGACTTCTTGTTACTCGTGAGATTGGAAACACTTAAATCACATAGAGAGACTGAGAGAGATACGGCAGTCGGATTACCTCTGTTTTTTCCTTCATTATCTCAGGAGGGTAAACTCTATACATTTCTTCTCTTGTTCTTGGTTCGTTTAGACTTTCTTTTTGCTACCTTTATCGGAAGCATATTTTATTCCTCCACCCTTTTTTCTGACTTAGGCATTAGAGTTTTCCCGTTGGTAACGCCTCCCAATGTCACTCTAAGGTGTTTACTTTCTTTGCAGGCTTAGGAGGTGAAGCTCTATCGGGAATAACCACTTTCGCAATTATTTTCCAGTGTAGAAATCGTCACTCGACAAACAACCACATTGCCCTCACACCTCACCAGCTGAGTCATTCTACATTGGCCGCAAGGAGGGTTCACGGATAATTCTAGCATCAACAACTGGCGCCGTCTGTGGGAATTAACAAAAAGTCATTAAAGCACCGTGCGTAGAAGAAGGAAAGAGGAAGAAATACTTTCTGAAGTTTTTAGAAAAGTTTTTAAAATGGCCAAAAGAAGACAAGGCAAGGGAGGTTTGCGTGAAAGTGTAGCCCAAGGAAGAAAAGAGAGCCCACCCATGCGCGAAGGACCCCTACCTGGGAAGAAACGCACAGATGAGTTTATGGTCGACAGGGCCTGTGCACTGGGGGAACCACTAAAAATCAGACGCCAGTTATCCAGAGAACCAGTCGCCTCAAGAGGAAAAAGACAAAAGTTGTGTCCCCCAGAAGGGCGAGAAATTCGAGCTTCCCAAGGCGGTCGTGAGGAGACGCTTCAGAACTTCGGATAAGTGCATGGAGATGCATCCATACCCAGGTTAACAGCTCTACAAAAAGGAAAGGCTAAAGCAACTGAAGTATCAGCGGGTGAACCTAAAGTGCCTCAGAATGTTCATTTTCCCCTCATAATTTACGAAGGACAGAAGCAAAGTATATATAACAAAGGAGGGCATCAACAAAGGATGAACAAAGGGATGGAAGAGTGCGATTTGGCACCCACCGATATAAGACTTTACCTCAACAGAAAGCGTGCCCAAGAAAAGAAAGTAACAACAACCACCAATGTGAAGGAGATAGAGAACTGTGTAAGGAGAGTGCTGTTAGAAATGGGATCACAGAGCTCTCTAGCTCAGGGGAAGGAATCAGATAGTGAGGGAATCCCTGTTTTTGCCCTTACCTCTCCCCTGTGAAAGAGGATCCTGTCGACGCGACTTCCCAAAAGATTTAATATGCTCGACTTAATCCTCTACTCTAGGAGGACCGACCCATCTTCGCATGTAAACTCATTCCGAGAGACAATGCTAACACAAGGTTTGACTGAATTAAAAAATATACCAACTATTCTACTTGACTCTAGAAGGGCCAGTCAGACGTTGGTACAAAAGACTACCCTCTAGTAGCATCCACAATTTCGCACAACTGGTAACACTCTTCGAAAAAGAATTTGAAAAAATGGCGGCAACCAATCGCAACTCAAACACCACTTGAGGCGCCCAAATGCCCCCATATAGGAGAGGGTCCCACAAGATAATCAACAGAGGAGAAAGAGAAAGCGCCACTGGAATTTAAGAAACAGTCGTTGGAATTCATAAAGAAGCAACCAACAGTAACAAGGACCGTTTTCCCGAGTCATAGGAATATGAAGGACCTAAGACCCCCCCTTTTTATCTTTTATACCTTTTTTTAGAGAAACTCCTGCCAAGAGAACATAGTGGGCGGCCGCTCAGAAATTTATATCCCTTCAAAAGGCTCGCTTATCAAAGTATAACCCTTGATAGAGTCTTTCTTCAGGTTTGGCGTTCTTGTAAAATAGTCATGTACTTGCTCTTGCATAAATAAAATTAGTTACTTATGAGTATTTTTCATATCTTCATTCTTATCCTTTACTACTCCCTTTTAAAAGTAATAAGGTTGGCTACGACTGTAAAATCCCTTAAAACACGAATCAAGGAAAGAAAATCATGATCGTCTCAGGTGCCGTAAGCCCTCATTCTCCAGTCAGGTATCCTATACGTTTAAGACTTAGAAGGTGTTTGGAGTGTCGTAAACCCTGAACGGGCTAGGTACATCAGAAAATCCTGACTGTCTCAAGTACTATAAGTCCTCATTCTCCAATCAGACATCCTATGCATTTAAGACCTAAATGGTGTTTGGAGCGTGGTAAACCCTGAACGGGCTAGGTGCGTCAGAAAATCATGACCGTCTCAGGTGCCGTAAACTCTCATTCTCCAGTCAGAAATCTTATGCGTTTAAGACCTGGATGATGTTTGGGGAGTGGTAAACCCTAAATAGACTAGGTACATCAGAAAATTCTAACCGTCTCAGGTGTCGTAAACCCTCATTCTCCAGTCAAGCATCCTATGCGTTTAAGACTTGGATGGTGTTTAGGGTGTGATAAACCTTGAACGGGCTAGGTACATCAGAAAATCCTGATCGTCTCAAGTGCTGTAAGCCCTCATTCTCTAGTCAAGCATCCTATGCGTTTAAGACCTGGATGGTGTTTGAGGCGTGGTAAACTCTGAACGGGCTAGGTACATCAGGAAATCCTGACTGTCTCAGGTGCCGTAAGCCCTCATTCTCCAGTCAGATATCTTATACGTTTAAGACCTAGATGGTGTTTAGGGCATGGTAAACCCTGAACGGATTAGGTACATCAGAAAATCCTGATCGTCTCAGGTGCCGTAAACCCTCATTCTCCAGTTAGGCATTCTATGCGTTTAAGACCTGGATGGTATTTGGGGCGTGGTAAACCCTGAACGGGCTAGGTACATCAGGAATTACTGACCGTCTCAGGTGTCGTAAGCCCTCATTCTCCAGTCAGGCATCCCATCTGTTTAAGACCTGGATGGTGTTTGAGGCGTGGTAAACCCTGAACGGTCTAGGTACATCAGAAAATTCTGACCCTTGAGGTTAAGGTTGGTAATAGGCTGTAAAATCCCCTAACGCTTGACTGTGTTGAAGACCCTAGATGGATTAAGTACCATAAGTCCTAGGCCGCATCAGGCATCGACCCAAAGTTGAAGACCCTTACTCCAGTTAATTACATTCTTCAATTTGAGGTGAGGTCAAATATGAAGCCCGCATCTCGGTGACCTTTTGGGGGGGGGGGGGGGGGGGGGGGGGGGGGGGGGGGGGGGGG
>JAVXUL010000012.1:12329083-12348124 GCA_035590515.1 Trichilia minutiflora | reverse complement strand
GCCTCCAACATATTAGAAATCGAAAATGCAAGTGATTGATGATGAGAAACCAAAATATTGCAATGATAAGGGTGTTGGGTATAGATGGCAGAGGAGAAAACGTGGGATAGGGAGAGGAGAAGAAAAGAAAAAGGAAAAGAGAGGGAAAACATGAGAAATGGGGGGTTCAACCCCTTATTTATAGAAAAAGAGAAAAAATATCATTTTGTCCTTAAGTAATGCAAAGGAGAATCTTTTAGAAAATGGCAAAAATCATCATTTCACGTCGATTCGAACGAAATACCCCCTTCGATTGAACGAACCAAAGTTCGTTCGAACGAATCCTTCGACATCCCAAAAAGTTAGGGGACTTCTAATTTGCCGGTTGAATGAAATTCTCTTGGTTTGAACGAACCAATGCTTCAGCTGAATGAATAACTTATTCGATCAAACAAATCTCCCTATTTATTCGAACGAATAAAATGCTACAAATTTTTCAGGGAGTCTCCAAAATAATGATCGAATGAATCACCATATTCGATCGACTGAACTCTCCAAAAATAAAAATTTTTACTTGAATCCTCCTTAAATTTAAAAAATATCATTGGGATTTCATTAAAAAAAAAAACTATCTTTTAATTACGTTGAAGTTTCTGTGTTTACAACTTTAAAACTCTATCTTAATCAACTCCAATATCCAAAATAAATATACAGTCGCGACGGTGTGTCAACTATGTAAAATGCAAACATAATTATATGTATAGTAAAAATATAAAATTATCGATATATTTTTGATATCTAAGAACGAGTTCTCATATTATATAATAATATTAAATAAAATATTTTAATAAATATTTAAATAAAAATAAAATATCTTTTAATATCATGTGCATATATTTATAATAATTAAATATATTTATTTAGAATTAATTAATTAATTATTAAATGATATTATAATTAATAATAATTTATTTATTTAAATAATATTTATTTTTAAAATACTTAATTAATTTTATGATTTAAATAATTTTTAATTTAATTATTTATTTTTAATTTAACTACTTCTCTAATGGGTGCAGTATGCTAACCTAATGCACTGCGCGTGTTAGGGATATTTTTCTTAATATACTGTGTATTAGGGATATATCCCAGCACTACGTCTACGCATGCTAGAAAATCCTCTAAAACATTAAAAAATATTAGTGGATTTTTTAAAGAATATTTTATTTAAAAATAATTAAATAAATTATTTTTAAATAAATTTTTGTTAAGTAATTTTTTTTAATAAACACTATAAACAGCGAATATTTTTTACTAAATCCCTCTTAGCTTTGGTTTTCGTTGAACTCAAAAAGACGATCTTCAAACTTTCTTTTTGTCTACCTTTTGCTCTGTTTCTATTTTGTCTAATAACAGAGAAACGCATACTGTTGGGTGCTGGCTATCATCACCACCATCATCGGTGCCATCGAAATCTGGGGTTAGGGTTTTATAGCTTAAGAAATTTTCAATTATCTTCATTCATGATTAGACTTATTTCTGTTACATTAATTGGAGAAAACCATTATCAGAGATTGCACCA
The DNA here is from genome assembly GCA_035590515.1 of Trichilia minutiflora. NCBI lineage: Eukaryota > Viridiplantae > Streptophyta > Magnoliopsida > Sapindales > Meliaceae > Trichilia > Trichilia minutiflora. Next base: position 12,346,563 of record JAVXUL010000012.1, on the reverse strand, counting down.
GAGATTGGTTACTTCTTCCAACAGAGAAATGCTTATTATCTCTGACTGTTTAAGGTTCTATTCTTTTATTCTTTTCTGTTGTTTTCTTTTTCTTATTTAATTTGCACTGTTTGTTATTCTTTTGGATTCTGTTTTTATTATGTTCTTCTTTGGAAATTGCCTTAGGGAGTTAGGGTCAGCTTAACTAAGGAATTAATACTTTTTTTTTTTTGCTGCTTAATGTTTTGGTTTGAATTTGCTTGGATTAAGCTTGTTTAGTTGAAGCGACTTTTTTCTCTTTAATAACCGATAACATGTGAAAGTGAAGTAAAATTTTTATGTGAACTGAAAAATTAGCTTAAATTAAACTGCCTTATTTCGCCACTGTTTAATGTTCTATTTTAGTTAAGTTATGCATTATTGATTAAATTTCTTTCTTATGAAGAGAAATGCCTGAGAAAGAAAGAAACTAAAGTGCCTCTTGATTGCTTTGAGCTGTTTTCTGTTCTCCAATATTAAGTGCTTGAAGTTTTAATTGAGTTTGCTTTTCTAGAATTTCTCCGCCATTAATTGTAGCTTACATATTTTCTATTTAGGTTTAGTGTAAGATGCCATTGACATGCATTAAGTGCTTTTGATTATTTCTGTTATGCTTGTTATGCCTGCTTCCTTCTTTAAAAACAAAATGAACTTATGAAAATTGTATGATGATTTGGTTTCTTTATAATCGAATTAATTGAAAGAATAAAGGGAGGAAAGAAGAGAAATGCTTGATGTTGGGGTTTATTCTTAATTTAATAAAAATTCTTCTTAAAATGGTACATGGAGTCAATTTAATAGGGATCTAATCAAATTCTATTAGGAAAAGGTAAACAAATAAAAGAATTCACCGAAGAAATATCATAAATAAATATCCAAAAATGAACAAACAAATTTAAGTTTATTGTATGATATGAGGATATGTGAGCCTGAGGTCTATACCTACTGTCTGACAAAGATTTTTAGTTGAGAGCAATTTGAAGCTAGAAATGTACCGCAGCTTGGAAGTACAATAGAAACTAATTGGAATGGGAATTTTTGAAGTACTGGTGGGAATCTATTATGGAAATCATTTTTCTGCTTAATTTATTTTTTCTCAGAATGGTATAAAGTGGAAATTAGCCATAAAATCATACAGTTGTCTTGGAACTGTAATGAAGTGATGTACTTTTGTTCTTTTAACCAAACATTGCATTCATAATGACCCTTTTATGAAGAACACATATTGAGTTGATTGTATTATGTCCTACAATTTGCGTGCTTCTATCACTGTAGTTGTATATTTATTGATATGTTATCCCATCTATATGTCTACCTTATCCATTAATATTATCTGATTAATTTTCTCATAACAAAGTGGACAAGAAGATGATCGTGACCTTCCTACTGAGGAATTGTCACCCGTGGTAGGATTCTTTCATTGATTTATCTGCATCTCTATTTTTTTGTATGTTTGTTACACTATTAATTGCATCAATGCTTTTCTTTTGTTGTCTTATTTACTTATTTATTTATATTTCTTGTTTACTTGAAATACTATGTGCAAGTTTTAACGTATAAAAAGTGGCAATGATCACCTAAGTTTCGCCTTTTTTTTTTTTTTTTTTTTGGTTGAGGTCTAAATAGGGTGTTAAATAATTATTACATTCTTTTCCAGCAATACCAATCAGAAGGGATAAAGAGATATGATGTGGGATCATAGAATACTTATCTTAATAAGAAATTATCTATGTATTATGACAAAATATTTATCACAAGCATAGGGGCTGCTGCTCAGTTATCTAGCATCTCATTTAAACGTGAGAAATTTTTAGTTTCATGCATATACCTGTATAGATTTCTCATGCTTTGGATGTTGAACTCATTGAGAGCAGGGGTATATGAGCTGTATAACTCACACTGCTCTTACCCATGTAATTGGTTCACATAAGTTGGAGAAATAATTAATTGTTATGTATGCATGTTGTTGCTTTAGATGGCATCTTGCATACTTGGATGTTGTCCATTTTGAATCTACGTTGTCATTCTTCATTGCGAGATCTGTATAGTTTTTTCTATACTTTGCATTACTAGTCTCTTTCGGACTTCAGCATCTTTTCAAAGGAGAGTCTCTGTGATAGTATCAGTATTTTCTATTCTTTGCATTCTTAGAACCTATTTTGCACGTCAGTATCTTATCAAATGAGAGTCTCTCTGATATTATCTGTAAGGGCCCCATTTCATGCAAGATTAGAAAGGAATAAGTTATTTTAAAATCCTTCATATCGTTTCATGTTCTTTATTAACTAGTCAGAAAGTTGCTTGCTCTCTGGTTTTTAAGGCAGTCGACAAATTAGTGAGATATTTTCACCCAAATCAACCCATCCTCCTCATCCTTTTTTACCAAAATTTTTTCTTGGGTTTTAATGGATGGTCCTTCCTCTGCTTGGCCTTCTACTAAATTCAACAGCCAATTAGTTTCTCTTCAATGTTTTATATCCCAGCATTCATTAGACATGTAAGGCTTAGGTGTCAGACTTTCTAATTCTTTTCTTTTTCTTCTGTCACCTGTAGTTTGTTGATATGAGTTATTTTTCATGTCATAATAAAGTTGTGATTATGCTTAAAAAAATTTCATTTAGTTTTTTTCCCTCTTTGGTTCTCTAGGATTAGATAGCAGAACCTATTTTCTTGCGCCTATTGTGATGCTAATTTTCTATTTAGGTCTAATTATGCATCACTGCATTGTTTTATTAAGTTTGTTCAGTTTAGTATTCCTCTTTTACATTCTTTTACTGCATAGTTCTAATAAATCTTACATTCCCTTTGTTATTTTCATCAGGAGGGGTAGTAGCATTTGGAAAGTTTGAAGCTCTTCACATTGGTCATTGGGAACTTGCAATTCAAGCATCAAAATATGGAGCTTCATATCTGATGTCATTTAATGGAATGGCAGACATATTTGGTTGGGAGCCTAGGTATGAACATTGTTCACATTGCTTTTTCTTTTTCAAATCGTTTCTCATTTGATGTGTTAAATTTTAAGTTTCTGTTTTCCACTCAGTCATGCATCTTACAGCGTCTGGTGGTACCTTGACCAAAAGAATTGATTGAATGTCAGTCAAGTAGCTGTTTTGCTGCTGCTTTGGTATCTGCAGTTATGTTGCTGCGATTGTCTTGGTTTGATGTATTTTGTAGTCTATGGACTAAAAAACATTGTTATGAATTGAATTTCTGTACCTGAAGATGGTTTTTTCTAGGTATGCTTTCATTTTTGTGGTTCAGTTTACCCAATAGACTGATCTCAATTCCATTTTTCATTTTTATTTTTTTGGCTTGTCTCAAATTTTGAGTGGTATTCAATAACTTAAGGAGAGGTTATCACTATTCTTAGAATGTCGAGGAAGGTTTTTGATGAATTTCCAAACCAGTGTAGTTTGTTTATTAGACAAAATGTAAGGGATGTGAAACTTTTCCTGAATGTTGGTGGCACAACATGTATCATGTTTGGCTGTCATTCTTTTGTGGTTCATTAAACATTTTGATATCTGTAGTTGTAGCTAGTCAACTGCTCATCTGTGAGCTTTTGTACCTAGATTGATAGTGTGTGTAAAGGCCTACATCTTTTTGTTTTATTTATAAATAACTTGTTCACTTTCTTTCTTTTTTCACTGGATACAATGTCTTACATTTGATCAAATGGGAAAAAGGGTGATAGGGTGGACATTTTATTTTTACTATGAAACTATTTGTTATTTAATTTCTTTGGGATGATAATCTCTCTTACTAAATGCACGTTTTCAAACCCTCTCCATTTAAAATCCTAGTCAGGTTAGCTACTTTTAACTTTTATGTTAAGAAGTGTAGACTTCTTTTTTGAATTCGGCTGAATTGAGGAGGATCTTTTGCTATGGGTTAACCAGTAATTCCTTCAAGGAACATATACTTTATTTAGGTTATTGTCGTTTTAATGCTTACACTCTTTAAAGGACAATTTGTATTGCACTTATATTTCAGAGTTTGTTGGCTGTTGAATTCTTTACATCAAATACCTTGTTCTTATCCTTAGTGATAAGCATTATAAGTTTGGACCAATGACATTTGTGCTAAATGAATTTCCTTTGCATCTTATTAGTTAAATGCAGAGACACTGAATGTATAATACTATCAAATATATGATGTTTATGATATATTAATTACTTTGGATAGGGCTCCTATAGTTGCCAAATGTGATTGAAAGCGAGTTCTTTTATCTTGGTCTCCATACTGTGGTGATGTGGTCTCAATAGAGTTCCAGGTAGAATTCTCAAGCATTTGGTATCTCACTCCACAATAATTTGTTGCGAAGTTATCAAAGGAGATTGAAGTACGTAGGGTTGTGGCACGTAAATTTAAGGTTGATGTTAACTATTTAGCTATGGAAACATTTCTCATGTGAAAGAAACACTAAATCAGTCGGAATAAAAACTTTAATGGTCAATTGGATATAAAGCTGCTGGAGATGCATCAGAGTTGGTGAGACTCTGCAGGGCATATGATGTGGATGCTTGCGTTATAAATTATGTCATGGACAAAAATCAAGCTTCCAGCAATATAAACTCCAGCGATTTTAAACAAAAAAGGCGGGTTTCATCTACCTGTGTTCCCCATGCTTTAGCCATAGGTGACATGAAATATGTGTCAAAGCTTCTAGGGCATCAGCATCTCCTCATATTGATGATGAATAATCATGGAGAGTTGACTATTAAATACGATGAGTGTAGGGTAATCGTTCCAAACTCTTATTTGTTAAATCTCCCTCCAAAGGAAGGTTTATATGATAACTGTGTTCTTTTATTTGATGATGAGGACCCAGTAGCATGTAGAATATTCATTGATACAACCCATATCCATTTGGAAATGGTTGAGGTAGGTTTTTTTGATTTTGATAATTCTCGTGATTTTTGGTTGTTAGGTATTGAATTTGGTCGGTTATAAAGTTAATTTCTTTTAATTTAGGTTTTCTTTTTTTAATTTTATACCATTGAACTAGTTCATAGGTGAGAAATTTCATCCATCGCAGCAAGCCCTGGAGTACTGTTCTTGTTTCCCATTTGAAGTGCATGCACATATATGTGTGTGTATTCATACATCAGACAAGTTGCTACTCCCATTCTCAAAAGCTTTAAGAATTTAACTTTGCCCATTAATTCCAGGGAACTGGTTTGAAAGTGTTGCTTGGATTGGACGGATAGGATTGAAAGTATCGCTCTTGGCTGATACTAGAAGCTGTAGTCTGTTAATTTATGAGTTCCTATTCAATGTAGGCATTTAGCTTATATGAAATTTGTGAGTTCCTATTCAGTATTTTTCTATTGGTTATAAATTTTTTTTTGAGTTATTGAAGTCTTTTTCGATCTTAAGCTTTATAGAATCTCATACTTTGCTGAAAGCCAATGAAGACTGAGAAGCAAGCTCATGGGAAAGTCATGAAGTTGCAGGTTAATGTAATGATGTTTGGAGGTACGTATCTTTCTCTTGGATACAACTTTCTTTTTTTCTTTCCTTTTTTCCCCTCTTTCTCTTTTAACATATTCTAATATGCTGTATAGGTGCTAACCATGCCTAGTTGGATTGGTTGGTACCCATATTTTCTATTATGAGGCCTACCTTTATTCGACTCTCCCCCTTTTTGTGGGGATTTTGTCACCTCTTATTGGGAGTAGATTTCGCTCTAAGTTTGAACTTAAACCCCTAGATAACATTATAATAGTACTTATATACACTCCGGTGGACGCATGATGGAATATCAATAGATTGTAAGAAAATAAAATATGCTATTTAGGTGGCGGCAATGTTAAGGCATATAATTGTTTCTTCATTCTTTTAGCCTCTTTTGTGTGATCATATGGTTTTAGGGCTACGGCATCTGGACTGTCATGATGTTATCCGGCTACTAGAATTGAAACTTAAGTGTCTCAAAGTCTACATTTGTTCTTAAAATTTTAGCTGAACAAATATGATTTATGGGCAAATAACCAAATTCTTAAGTTTATTATAAAGTTGGTCCGTTATTGTTTATTTTTTTGGACTCAAGCTTGTTCTAAATTCAAAGTTTTGAAATATGAGAACACTTGTATTAGTGGAATGTATAGAAATAGGGTCATCTTTCATTGTCATTTTCCAATTCTTGTAATTGTCAAACTTTTTGTTGTATTTTTGAGTTTTTTAAACATATAGCATGTAAGTTAGAAAATGCAACAAAAAGCTTGAGAATTGCAATTGTCTTGGCTAGCAAGGAGGAGGCCGATGAAAGTGGTGGGGGCCTTAACACCAAAGGGCAAAAGATGAAGCATCCCTCGAAGGAGAAGCTCCTCAACGCTTTGACTACGGCTGCCTAGAGTTTGTCCTCCAATGTATCATGGGGAGTCTCTGCTAACGGCCCAGACTCGTTTAGGATTGAGCTAGGATACCCCGATCACACTTTTTGCCCATGGTCTTGGCGCATCTGATATCGTAGCGGGGAAGCGTCAGACGGTAAGCTGCCATCTATCGATCTTCAATGCTTTGTCAGTAATAAATGAGAAGACAAGTTGGGAGATGGAGGCTCTGGGTGCTAATACTACGTGTGAGCCTTGCTCACAATCTATCCTTTTAGGTAATCTTTTTAAGAATTATGTTCTTTTCTGAATATTCATGCTTTAGCCACTTTCCTTGACTCATTTTTTTCGTCATTTGTCATCTGATACATTTATTATAGTTGCTTTGTAAGCACCTTATTGTTTGCATGAACATGTTGTAGTTCATTAATATAATATCTATGTTTGTGATGTAGTCGTGATATTTCTACTACAAAACTAGAATATTTAAGTTATAGACATTTTTGTAGCAGGTATTGATTGTCTGGTGAACATGTGCAGGGAAAGCTGATAGAAATTCACTTTAGTGAAACTGGAAAAATTTCGGGTGCCAAAATTCAAACTTATAAATACCTTGTAATGTTGAAATTGGTTTCAAATTTTTATATTATTATATTTGTTATTTTTCTTGTGAAATTTATGACACATAATTTTTGAATTCTGTTATTATTTGCAGTTTCACTTGAAAAGGTCATTCTTTTTCCTCCTAATTTATTATTATTGATTTTGCCACTCTTCATTTTTAAAAATAATGTGTTCATTAAAGTCAGTCTATTATGAACAGTCTGGGGTGGTCCAATGTGTAGAGGGAGAAAGGTCGTACCATATATTTTATCAACTTTCAACTTTGTGCTGGGGCTCCATTTGCACTTAGAAGTTTGTTATTCCTTTTGTTTACTTTTCTTTTTATAACACTTTTTTGCCCCAAATGATTTAATTTCTTCAATGCAATAATTGTCCACTTCAATTTTTTTCCATTTTACTGATGATTTTTAGTAAGAATTGTTGTATATCTAGATAGTCTCCAGGGTTTAATAGTGAAGCCAAGTAGGGTTTTACTACTTTTGGTGACACTAGTTTTTAATGCCATTGAATACCTTAAATTAGTGAGTTAGTATATGTAGTTATGGTTGACACAATGGCTATTTTTGATGTTTTCTAAAGCCGAAAAACAATCTTCCTGTTAGTTAAGTTGCATTTGTTCTTTTCTTTGATTAGGCAATCTCAAATACATAATCCAGGTTCTATTGCAGCATTTAGGTTTAAATCACTGGTTGTATTTATGTAGACTTATGTTAGATGTTTTTATTTTGAAAGATCTATTCTTTGAACCTTTTCTTGGTATTTCTTTACTGATTACTGAAATGCAGAGAAGCTAAATTTGATGAGTGCAAATGAGTACAAGTATTTGAGGCAAAATAGTTGCTACTCAATTATGGGAGTTGATGATGCTGAACAATTTCGCATTGTTCTAGTAACTTTTTCTATTCTCAAGAGTGAACTTTATTCCATCCATTTCCATTTTTATTTTGAAAATAAGAGGTCAATGTGCATATGAACTTTAATGGCTATTTTAAGAAGCCCTGAACATTGTTCGTGTTTGCAAAGATGAATAGGAGAGTGTATTTGCTATACTTGTTGTAGTACTTTGGCTAGGAAAAGTCTCTTTTATTGTGATTGATAATGAAAACCATGTTGAAGCTGTGGTAGATGAAGGTGAGAATCACTGGTAGCTAATGTGAAATGGTTGACTTCCATTGGCAAACATAAATCTATTTTTGCTTTTCATTGTTTATATTATTATTTTCGGGCATGCTTTTTCTTTTTCAAGAAACTTAAAATACTATAGAGAAAAAAGTCTTTTCCCAAGCTAAAGCTATAGGAGATTTAGGGTATCATTAGAATTGAGGGAGCCATAAGTGCTATAGGATGAAACTTCACGATGCCAAATATTAATAAAAAAGTGAATGTGTTAAATATTATCAAAAAAGTGAGTAGTCCCCAGTAAAAGTTGCTGCCAAATGCCTTTTTTAACTGTGTTTTCAAAGTCAAAATAGAAGCTATCACTACCAAGCATACGTTTAATTTGGTTGATTAGCACATGATCGCACCCCATTATGTATAACCATATGACTCAATTTTCACTAGGTATTCATTTCTTAAAATTTTGTAAGTATATTCATATTTGTTATTATTGTGATAACTAGGTGATAATTCTGGTCAAGCCTAAAGTTTCCAAGAGTACTGAGAACTGCGAGGTAGTTACATCATTAACCCATGACCGGCTATTGTGTGCATATATTAGAGCAATCAATTGTTTATAGAGTATAATTATAACCATAATATTTTATAAGCCCTTAAAATGCCAAATCTGCTTGTTCCCTTATAATATGTTCTTCGTCAACAAAATAAAATATATTCTTGAACTTTATTTCTTTTGTGAATTCTTGGTTAATTTTTGGAGGAAATGTTAGGGACGAAACTCAATAATTGAAAATTTGAGTTAATTTGCTGTCAGTTATCTTCTAGGGTTATTCATGGGCACGACCGTTTGCGTTTATATCAAACTAACCACACAAGGTTTTGAAACTCATCCCCTGTGCCCTTGTTGGTGAAAGGATGCAGTTGAATTATACATTGGTGGTGTGGGGTGTGAAATTGTAAAACGATGGCTGATGTACTCACAAGTTTTTAGCGACACGCATCAATTTTAACTTCTGTCCTTAATCGCTGTGGCATTTTAGATAAGTTTCTTACTCTATTTGTTTGGTTTGATTACGCTAGGGACACATTTGAGAATAACCGCTCTTATTTGTCATCAATTACTGAACCTTCGATGTCACTAAATCTGATGTCCATTACTGATTACAAACCTATGTTATTTAACTTTAATAACTTTACTTCTTCTTGCTGATGCAAAGACTGTATGCTAGTGAAGCTATCTTCATGAATTCAAATTTGATGAGTCGGGAATGTGACTGAAAATTTGCAGGTGTTGGATTTGTGTTGGGATTCTCTGTATTTCTTAGAAATTGATCCATGGAAATAGGAGGGATTTGGGATATATTTAGAATTCCTATTCGGGAATTTTTTGGTAAGTTTTGTAAAATGGAGGAATTTGATGATATACCAGATCTGAAATCTTTATTGGCAAATATGAGATTTAGTTTCTGTCCGGTATCTTCTCTTTGATTTGTTTGTTGGGACTTTATTAAAGTCACTTTGTGATTAATGAATTTTTTCTATTCAATATACATAATTAACACGAACTTTGATGTCTTTTTTAAGCATCTATGTATCACAATGTCACTTAAACTTTGCCATTCACGAAAAGGATTGCTATTTGAGCTTTTTTTGATCTTATTGGACATTTTACTTTTCATGTTCAGGTTTAATCACTGCTACCAAATCGATTGAATGTAACATTGGGAAGCTTTAACTAGCTCTATCAACTTGTAAAATGAGAGTTGGCAATGATAATATTGTTCAAAAGCTAACATTGTCGCAGGTTAGAACTTTTACTGAGAAATGATAGTATCTTTGTTCGATCGTCTTTATAATCTGTATTTGTATTTAAGATAACATTTGATGTCATTGGACCGCTTGTAAGATAGTTATCACTACATTTCTTCCTCATTGTGTGAGAATCTAAAAACCTACTGATGCTGCTGTATATGTAAGTGGAATTGGTGGCACTGAAAGACTTTTTACATATTAATTCAAAAAAAAGTTGAAATCACCTTGACCTCTAGTTATTATAACCTAAAAGACTTTTTTTTTTTCATTTCAATTAAATTTCTAAGACTTCATTGCTTATCAACATATTTTCTTACATTTTTCAGGTAATTGATACAATAGATGCTTTAGCAAAATCAATATATGCATAAATTATGCAAAGGACAGATTGCAACAACTGCAACAACACTTTAATCGTCATTTGTTCAAGTTGGAGCAGAAGGTAACCTTTATTTATATGATTAAACATAGTATAAATAAGATTATAAGTATGAAAGATCCCCTTTCAAAGTCTGTTAAAATATTAATTAATTTTTCAATATCTTTTTAGGGGCAATTCCAAAATCCCCCCTGAGGTTTGCCTAAAAGCCACTTACCCCCCTCATGGAATGGTGGCAAAATCTCAGCCTTTCATCTTTTGTAATCAATAGTCTGGATTTTGCCACCATTCCATGAGGGGGGTAAGTGGCTTTTAGGCAAACCATAGGGGGGATTTTGGAATTGCCCCTTGTAAGTAGTTCAGATGAGTTTGATGCTTTGCATATGTCAGAATTTGTCTGGCTTTGATGAATACTGGGATAAATATTTTGTAGGTACAGCTTTTACATGCTTGCCTTTCTGCAATATTTCTTGTTCAGTTTTTGCACATTCAAGGGCTTAAGTTCATCAGCTTTATTATTATCTACATGCTTATTTTATACTGTTGTTACTTGATAGATCTTATTCCTTGAGAGAATGCTTATGGCAATTAGCGTTTCACAAAAACATTTGATTGTTTTCTAAAACCATTTGCAGTTCTTTTTGTCCACTTACATAACACATCCTTTGGCTCATCTGTGATATGAACAACTTTTGTTCCCTAGGTTCTTGTCTCTTGTATATTTATGCTCTGGATATATTTTGTTTTAGTATTAAAAAGCAATGGTCTCGGATTCTATCTTTTTTAAGTTACATTAGGAAATGCCTTCCTGATTCTTTCATCAATAACTTTGAAAAAACATCAATTTTGTTTGTTTTGTTAAATCAAGGTCACTAAGTCATTCTCCTCTGTAGACTCTAAATGTTTTCTTCAAATGGTCTTGAACTTTTCTTAATGCATGTGGAATCTTGCTCAAACCAAACGTGGAAATCTTATCAATTTATTCAGTCTGGGCTTGCATACTCTAGTCTTCAGCTTGTTTGCATCCCATACTTGGATTTAGTTGTTTGTATCTAATAGCATATGGTAGTAGACTAAGATTCTACTCGTACCTCCATCAATAATATCAAATTTAGTGTGTGGTCATATTATCATAAGTTTGATTTTCCTACCTTGGTGACATATACGCAATAAAATTGTTGTTGATTTACAAGTCTAGGAATTCAAAAAAACAAATAGAACTTTGTTCATTTTTTTGATAAATATTTAAGTTTATGAATCCACTTTTGCTTATGGTGTTCTGGATAAACAGAAACTTGTTTATAATTCCAATTACATGTATTTCATGTGCATACATGCTTTCATCAGGAATTCATTAATGTGACATTCATTTTTTCATGGTGGATTTTTAGATGGAAGGACAACATTCCCAACATGGGCAAATTATTGAAATAAATCCTGATAGGGAAAGGAGCCTTGGTGGAAGTAAGATTTGTGGCGAAGCACCTTGTGGATTTTCAGATGCTGCAGCTCACACTAAAGATGCCCAAGAACGATCAGCTTCCATGCGGAAGCTTTTAATAGCAGTGGTACTTTGTGTTGTCTTCATGAGCATTGAAGTAGTGGGTGGCATCAAGGCCAATAGTCTAGCAATAATGACTGATGCAGCGCATCTGCTTTCAGATGTTGCAGCTTTTGCTATTTCTTTGTTCTCTTTGTGGGCAGCTGGATGGGAATCAAATCCTCGCCAGTCTTACGGATTTTTTAGGATTGAGATTCTTGGTGCTTTGGTTTCCATCCAGCTCATATGGTTGCTAGCTGGGATTTTAGTTTATGAAGCCATCGTTAGACTCATTCACAACACAGGTGAGGTTAACGGCTTTCTAATGTTTCTTGTTGCTGCTTTTGGTCTTGTGGTGAACATCATCATGGCTCTTATCTTGGGCCATGATCATGGTCATGGTCATAGCCATGGCCATGATCATGGTCATGGTCATAGCCATGGCCATGGTGATCATGATCATGGTATTGGCCACACCCATGGAATGAGTATCACCACAGATCATCATCATCATCATGAAGAGCACCCCAAAGCTGGGCACCATCATCATCATGATGAAGAAAATCCCAAAACTGAGCTCCACGACCACGACCACCACCGTCATCATGGCGAGGAGCACTCGGATGAACCCCATCATACTAGTGAAGATCTTATTGAGCCCTTGCTAGATAAACCAAAAGACAGACCTGAACAAAAGAAGCACCAAAACATAAATGTACAGGGAGCTTATCTCCATGTACTCGGAGATTCCATTCAAAGTATTGGGGTAATGATTGGAGGGGCAATTATCTGGTATAAACCTGAATGGAAGATAGTTGATCTGATCTGCACCCTTATCTTTTCAGTTATTGTTTTGGGTACAACAATTAAAATGCTGCGGAGCATACTCGAAGTTCTGATGGAGAGCACACCAAGGGAGATTGATGCTACAAAGCTCGAAAGGGGACTTTTGGAGGTGGAGGAAGTGGTGGCCATTCATGAACTGCATATATGGGCCATCACAGTGGGTAAGGTCCTGTTAGCTTGCCATGTCAAAATCAGGCCGGAAGCAAATGCAGATGTGGTGCTGGACAATGTGATAGACTATATCAGAAGGGAGTATAACATCAGTCATGTTACCATACAGATAGAACGCTAGGGTGAGTGAGTATGCTATGTGTCTGCAGTATCTGTTTTCGATAGCTACCATTTTTTAAATTACTTGGATGATTTTATTTCTTATTAGCAGTAGCTTTTTGGCTTTTGATTATTGAAATTAATAAAGCAAGGATAGCTAATTATTAATTAAATTTGCACATGATTCCTGTTCAGTGTCACATATCCATAGTTTGTAGCTAAGTATATATTTAATTTATTGTTTCTTTTCCCTTGGGTGATGGTTACCAGTTTCCATTTTAGTTTCACAGATACACACTTTATTCTTTTTATAGGAAAAAGATTTTTATCAGGACGCAAGAGTGGAAAATTAATTTCTTCCACAACAGGCCACAGATATACTTCCAGCCCTCTGGAAATTGGGGTTTACCTGTTGTAAGTTTGTTGTGTCACGGGCATCAAATGAGATGAGAGGGGTTAAGCTCTTCTCCAGGACGATTTGTCCAGTTAATTGCGGTGGATTCTTAATGTTGGGTGGTGGTGGCTGTGTTTTCACCCCCTGCTGAATGAGTTGATTCATGAATCACAAAGTACCGTGCCCTAAGCCCATTGAATGACAACAGCAATCTCAGTTCATGGATAGGATTTTGTGATTGAAGCCACGGGACCGAAGCTTCACCTTGAAGGTGACGATAGAGTTCCTAGGGTTTTACTTGAATTGTGAAGATATTCCTATAATAAATAAATGCTTGTTACTGCTAGTAAATTATGCCTGTTTTATGGTGCATGAAGGTGTCTTATCTTGTCAGTGAGCTAGACGACATAGATCTAGTTTTTCCAGTTCTTGAGAAAAGGGTATTGCCAATGGATTCTGTGGCTAAAAATAAACGTGCAATAGTTTTATAACAGGAAAATGAAGACTTTAAGTGGATAAGATATTTATAATTTTCAATCAAAGAGAGTTTGATAAATTGTGTCGAATGTATCTTCCGCTTTCTTCTTGTGAAGCTGGGAACCCATGCACATACCCACATGCCCATCTCTCCACATATAAAATCATTGAGTGTATGAGCTGTTTCGATTGCTTCCCTCGATGTTGACAGGAAATTGCCACATCGCAGACTCAGATGATTATCAGGAAACGAAAGGATAATTTTCGAGAAAAATAGGGATCATATAGAAAATGAAATCGGCCTTGTACAACATGATCAATACTTATACAACAGGTGACTGAATAATAATGCTTTGTTTTGATAGCAATCCAAGGATTCCTATTAATATATGCCTTTTCGAAGGTTGTCTCTGTTGGTGATCGTCAGTGCCATTCTTTAAGTTATCACCAACATAATATATAGTGCCTTCGTTATCAAGTAATCTGCTCCGTTATTAAATTCAAGGATGTTGGACAATGTGTGTATATATATATATATATATATATTTTGTATACCAGAAAACTTCAACCGTCAATCAATTATCGCGAGATTTTATCGTCGGGGACCTAAACCTTCTACTGTTCTTGGACAGTGTCATAAGGACGGGGCTCAGGTCCTGACCCTGAAAGCGTCAACGACTCACTCAGATCTGACTCATCCAAACCGACAGATATCAAACGATCGGATAAAATCTGATTTCTTCACTTTGACACGTCAATCGTGCAGTTAATGTGATTTGCACTCTGAAACTATCTATCACATGTTCATGTTCCTACCATTCTAATCACCCAATCAATCAAGTGTGTCTATATTTTATTATTCTAGAAAAGGTCATTTTAAGAGTTGGCCTAAGGGGAAAGAGTTACATTACAACTTACAAACGATAAAAATGATCCAACCAACTTGAATGGGATTTGTAATTGGTCCATCCCAATTTCTTCTTGCAATTAGATACCTTTCTGAGTTTGTTATTTTCACGAATACAATTAAAGCCCCAAGGATTCCGTAGTAAATGGAATCCAAAGTTTCATTATAGGATTCAACACTATGCTGTACTCCAATTGAAGACAAAATTTGTGTCCCTAGACATTTAATGCTAGAACATGCCCACGGCCGGGACCCAGTTAAATTTACTTTTCGAGTATTGATAATAGAAACAATGCCAAGTGCCCCAACGTATATTGAAGATACCAATTGGATAAAAGAATGAACGGATGCAATGGCTTTTAACCGTACACATCAAAGGATTCGAGATAAGGATTCCAAATGCTCCTCCTCCTTTAAGGAGATAACTATCGCTTGGAAAAAAAAGAAAAAAGAACAAAAAAATAGAAAGATATCAACTGAACTGGTATTGTTCTTGTTTTGGAACGTGAACACCACTGTTACTGCCCTGGTTTGCTAATTAATTCGGTTGTCCGGTAGAAGTAGAACCTTCGTGGCCATAGCCAACTGTAAATAAATTGAACGGATAAAAGTAGATATTTGTAATTATTGTTTAATTCTAAAAAAATTAATAAAAAATAACTCTTAAAGATAATATTTATTTAAAAATATCTGTTAAATAAATTTTTAATTAAAAATAATTTATATTATTATTTTTAGGTTAAAAAACTTTTTAAAAAAATTATATTTTTAAAATTATCCTTTATTATATTTATCCTCACTCAAACCTTAACTTTTTTTTTTTAACTTCTCAATATTTTCTCCTACCACTGTAACATTTGCTTTCGCCACCGTTCATCAGTAACTAAATTTTTGATTTTGTCCAAGATTTTACCAATGTTTTATAAGGTAAATAAATGTTATTTTATACATTGTTTATTTTTGTAAATTATTTGTGTTTTAAATATAAAATTAGGATTGAATGAAAAAGGTTATTTAAGTTTGTAAAATTGTGTTTGATGTTTTTTTTTTTTTTTTTTTTGTATACTGGAGAACTTCAATCGTCAGTCAATTATCACGGGATTTTATTGTTAGGGATTCAGGCTCTTTATTGTCCTTGGACAACGTTACTGGGACGGGCCCAGGTCCTTAGCTCGAAGGTACCAGCGGCTCACTCAAAGACTGACAGGTATCAAACAGTCAGATAAAACACAGTACCTTCATCTTGGTGCTTTAATCGTACAATTAACGTGATTCGAATCCTAAACCTATCTTGTCTCAAGTCTATATTCCTATTACTCTAATCATCGAATCGAGTGTGTGTTTGATGTTATTTATTGAAAAAAATAATAATGATTATATTATGAAAGCTTTGTGAAAGTGTATTTAAGAAAAAACCATCATTAAAAACTCAAAATTTAAAAAAAAAATTATTTATTTATTTTTTTAGAATGTGTGTGTTTATGATCGAAAGCACATCTTCGAGCATGAGTTGCAACACGTACTCGATCGTCCCAATTTTTTTTAAAAAAATTTATTTATTTTAATATAAAAATTAAATTTAAACTTTCTAATTTTATATTTTAAGTAGAAAATTTTTAATTTTTAATTTTTTTATATTAATAATATTATTTAACTATTTAAGATTAATTTTTATAATAGACAGTAAAAATTTAATTTTTTTACTACAAAAATTATTTTGTTTTAATATTTAATAATATTTATGTATTAATTAATTTTGTAATAATAATAATAATTGAGACAATAATACTTAAAATATGTAATTAAATGGGGATAAAATTTTTAGTACGTAATAGATAAATAAAATTAGGTAATATTTTTAAAAATTACATGATTAATATTAATAATAAATATGCAATAAATTTAAGAATTAGTATGGAATATGTTATTACCACTATAATATTTTATTTAATTATGTCAATTAACTTTGTTATCAATTTTAGTGTATTATTTAGTTATGAGAATGAATTAATGAATATATATTTTTTTATTGATTAAAATTATTAATTGCTAAAAAATGATATTAATCAGTTTAGAATTATTATTTTATTATAATAATGAATTAATAATTTGTAATTGACTTGTTGATAGATTAATATTTTGATCTTGTATATATTTTTTTGTCATTGAAATACAATAAATTCTTGTTAACAAGTGAAAATATTTATGTTGAAAAGAGTAAAGAGGACCATGTTGAGGGGGATGTGATATCATTGTCATATTTGCGTGACATTAGATTGATACGAGAGAAATTAACTACGGATCAGTAGATTCTGTTTAAACAGACGTGCCTGGATTATTTTTTTGACATATCTCCAGATTTATTTTTTGGAGGTTTGCTTGATACATCACGTACTCTAATATGATGTTCATGCTACCGTTGATTGTGAAGATGAGATGTGATTTCATATTAGAGGTAGTCTTATACGATTTAGTCGGAAGGAATTTACACTTATTACAAGATTGAAATTTGGTACTATTCCTGATATCGAATCACAGAGTGATCGGCTTCAAGAGTTGTATTTGAATGGGATAGAGGTGATTACTCTGAAGATTATTAAGGAAGTATATTACTAGATTGACTTGAGTCAGATAGATAATCTTAGTACTTGTTTAGCCTAGATTTTTTAGTGGTTCTCCACCTCTTTTTATTAAAAGCTGGGCCAAACAAATAAAAATGAAAAAACTTTTTATAAAAAGTCTTTTTGCATTTAAAG
>JAVXUL010000012.1:12310549-12328983 GCA_035590515.1 Trichilia minutiflora | reverse complement strand
CGCATTGTTGTGGTAACTTTTTCTCTTCTCAGGAGTTAAATTTATTCCATTCATTTCATTTTTATTCTGAAAATAAGAGGTCAATGTGCATATGGACTTTAATGGCTATTTTAGGAAGCCCTGGACATTGTTCATGTAAGCAAAGAAGACCAGGAGAGTGTATTTGCAATGCTTGCTGCAGTACTTTGGCTAGGAAACGTCTCTTTTACTGTGATTGATAATGAAAACCATGTTGAAGCTGTGGCAGATGAAGGTGAGAGTCACTGGTAGCTAATGTAAATTGGTTGATTTCCATTGCACAATATATATCTGTTTTAGCTTTTCCATTGTTTATCTTATTATTTTTGGGCATGCTTGTTATTTTTGAAGAAACTTGAAATACTAAAGGGAAAAATGGGTTCTTTTCCCAAGCTAAAGCTATAGGAGATTTAGGGTATCTTTAGGATGAGGAAGCCACAACTGCTATGGATGAAATTACATGATGCTAAATATTATTAAAAAAGTAAATGTATTAAATACTAGTGACCCCAATAAAAGTTGGTGTTTGCTAAATACTTTCTTTTAACTATGCTTTCAAAGTTGAAGTAGAAACTATCACTACTGAACACACCTTTAATTTGGTTGATTAGCACACAATTTCCCCCCTCCCATATTATGTATAACCGTATGACTCAAGTTATGCTAAGTATTCATGTCATAAAACTTTGTAAGCATAGAGTTCATATTTGTTGTGATTGCGATAACAAGGTGATAACTCTGGTCAAGCCATAAAGTTTCCTAGATTACTGATAACTGCAAGGTAGTTACTTAATTAACCCACGACTGGCTATTGTGTGCATATATTAGGCCAACAATTTTGTGTCATAGAGTATAATTATGACCATAATCTTTTATAAACCGTAGAATGCAAACCTGGTTGTTCCGTCATAATATGTTCTTCAGTAACAAAATAAAATAAATTCTTGAACTTCATTCCTTTCGTGAATTCTTGGTTAACTAAACTCAATAACTGAAAATTTGAGTTAATTTGCTGTCAGTTATCTTCCAGGGTTATTTCATGGGTGCATCAGAAGTTTGTGCTTATATCAAACTAACCACACAAGTTCTGAAACTCATCCTCTGTGCCCGCTGCTGTTGGTGAAAGGATGTTGTTGAGTTAAATGTTGTGGTGTGGGGTGTGAAACTGTAAAATGATGCTGACATACACACAAGTTTTCAGTGTCACACATCAATTTTAAATCTTTTGTCAATTGTATGGATATTTCTGAAAAGTTTCAGACTATTTGGTTAGTTTTATTATGATAGGGGCACGCTTGATTTTTGGTAAATTTTGCAAAATAGAGGAATTTGATGATCTACCAGGAACTGTAATCTTTAATGGCTAGTATGAGATTTAGTTTTTGTCAGATATCTCTTCTTTGATCAGTTTGCTGGGCCTATATTGAAGTCACATTGTGATTAATAAAGTTTCCTATTTGTGTACATAATTAACAAGGACTTTGATGTCTTTTGCAAGTATCTGTGTATCACAATATCCCTTAAACATTGCCATTCATGAAAAGGATTGCTGTTTAAGCCTTTTGTGATCTTATTAGAGATTTTACTTTTCATGTTCAGGTTTAGTCACGGTTGCCAAATTGATTGGATGTGACATTGGGGAGCTTAATCTAGCTTTGTCAACTCGTAAAATGA
This sequence comes from Trichilia minutiflora, assembly GCA_035590515.1. Classification (NCBI taxonomy): domain Eukaryota; kingdom Viridiplantae; phylum Streptophyta; class Magnoliopsida; order Sapindales; family Meliaceae; genus Trichilia; species Trichilia minutiflora. The sequence continues at coordinate 12,327,291 of JAVXUL010000012.1, read as the reverse complement.
GAGCTGGCAATGATAATATTGTCCAAAAGTTAACACTGTCACAGGTTAGAACTTTTACTAAGAAATCATAATATCTTTGTTCAATTGTCTTTATAATCTGTATTCACTTTTAAGATAACATATGATATCATTTGGCCACTTATAGGCTTCTAGATATCACTGCAATTCTTCCTTATTGTGTGAGAATCCAAAAACCTGATGATGCTGTATATTTACATGAAATTGGTGGCAGTGAAAGACTTTTTACATATTAATTCAAAAAAAGTAGAAATCAGTTTGACTCTCCAGTTATTATGATCTGAAAGACAATTTTCTATTCGAATTAAATGTCAAAGACTTCATTGCTGATCAACTTATTGTGTTACATTTTTCAGGCAGTTGAAACAAGAGATGCTTTAGCAAAATCTATTTATGCTTGTTTATTTGAGTGGCTGGTCGAACAAATTAATAAATCACTTGCAGTTGGCAAAAGGCGAACTGGAAGATCCATCAGCATTCTTGATATATATGGCTTTGAATCATTTGATGTATGTTAGAATTATTTGTTTACCCTCTCTTTCTTCTTTTGATCTTTTCATTGATTGTATTTATACCAGAGAATTTGATTCTGCAGAGAAACAGTTTTGAGCAGTTCTGCATAAATTATGCAAATGAAAGATTGCAACAACACTTTAATCGACATTTATTCAAGCTGGAGCAGGAGGTAACTTTTATTCTTATGATTGAACATGGTATAGATAAGATTGTAAGTATGAAAGATCCTGCCTTTCACAGCTTGGTAAAATATGATTACCTTTTCAATATCTTTTTATGTGGATGGATAGACTTTGATTTAGGTGAATAACTAGTTACCTTAATCCAAACTATCAATAACTAGTCCAAAATCATTTGATTTTACTGGTTTGTCTATAGATGATTAAAATATACATTCATATATTTGTTTGTAAAATGTTTTTAACAGTTGTCATATTCATTTGGATCTTTTGTACTGGTATATGTTAAGGAGCACTACAAACTTAGGGTTCTCTAGGACTGTTCCTTTGAAATTTGAGTCTTGTTCATCTGCTGCATTAGGCTGGTTTCAGCTGCTAGGCTTTCCATATATGTAATTTATATTGAGTTTTGACAATCCTTGCTGAGGTTGACGTCTATTCAAGATTGAACAACTATATCTTGTTAGGCTTCTGCAAGAACATTATACTTCACCCTTGCTCTTGGATGCTGATGACAGTTTGTTATTAGTGACCTCCAGTTTGCATGGCTGAAACATCCCAGGCTAGATGGCTTCAGCCTCCAACTTTCTTTTTATCGAAGAGATATAGTCTAGATACACATTTGCCGCCTAAAAAGGGAAAGCCTTAACTTAAGTGTGAATTTGTGTGTTGAGCATTTTACAAGTAAAATCTTTTATTTTTAATTGATAACCATTATTCTTTTCCAGGAATATATCCAAGATGGCATTGACTGGGCAAAGGTTGATTTTGAAGACAATCAAGATTGTCTTAACCTTTTTGAAAAGGTACCGAGGTCATTGACTCATCAACTTAGATTTTTTATGTTAACCACTTGGTGGTCCTTGCAAATTATCTTGCTGTGTTATTCTTGATCGCATGGAGCTTCATGCCTTTGGCATTTCTTACAAGACAACTAAAAAATTTCTATCAGCATTATAAGTGTCATGGTTGCTCCTTTTTCCTTCACTAATTTTTCCCGCTCTACAACTACATGGAAAACTTGAAGTGTGGGCAAAGATCAAACCATAAATAGTGTACATTGTTAATAATATTCTATGAAATATATGTGCGGATCATGTTATTTGTTAAAGTTTGCCTAATATTCATAAAGTTATATAATAAGAAGCATTTACTTTCATTGAGTTCTTTTTATTTTTTTGGTCTTTTCAAATTATACTTTATAATAATAAAGGTAAAGGTTGGACGCGAAAAAATGACTTCAATGCTGAAATAAATCTCTTGTTGCGTACCCTAGTGCTAATGTGTATATCCTTTTAATCTTATTTTTTAACTACATGCAGAAACCACTTGGTTTGTTGTCTCTGCTAGACGAGGAATCCATGTTCCCAAATGGTACAGATTTGACATTTGCCAATAAGCTAAAGCAGCATCTAAATTTGAGTTCTTGCTTCAGAGGGGAACGTGATAAAGCCTTCACAGTCTGTCATTATGCAGGGGAGGTATTTACATTATTAAATTGAAACTTCACTTTTACCCTTTCTTCTCACAATCTGGTAGTTTGGTAAAACATTAGTATTGGAGGTCTGATTAAGGTTAACGGTACATCTTTCTCAGATCTAGGGCTGATCCAATAATCTGTTAGTTTGGGAAAACATTAGTGTTGTTGTAACTTTAACATGTAAAGTATTGCTGTCAGAAAAAACAAATGATGCTGTTGGTTCATTTTTCCCTCTTGCTTAGTGACTGTTTGATAGTTCCATTTGCTTTTCCACCCAGGTTATATATGACACAACTGGATTTCTAGAGAAGAACAGGGACTTATTGCACTTGGATTCTATTCAACTTTTGTCCTCCTGCTCATGTCAGCTTCCTCAGATATTTGCTTCCAATATGCTTACTCAATCTGATAAACCTGTAGTTGGTCCATTGTATAAGGCAGGGGGAGCAGATTCCCAAAAACTAAGCGTTGCTACAAAGTTTAAGGTATATTGCTTTTTGGTTGTTTGTGTTTCTAAACTTGAGTTGGCAGTCAGCATGGTTTAATATCTTGACAATATAATTAGCATGGATATTTGAAATAAATCATGGACGGGCCAAATTTTAGGATCTCAGTATTGTATATGATTATGTGTTGATTTGATTGTAAAGTTGCAATTGTGATCTTATTTCCTGTGGAAACAGGTGTATCCTAGAAAAGTAAATTGTGCTTGGTTTCAATGCATTTTTCATTTATCTGATAGAAAGTAAATAAGATAGTGTTGATTCAAATTATATTTGAACTCTTTTTTCATGCGTAAATGTACATGGAACATAATAAAATTGGGAAAGTGTGAATGAAGCAAGGTAATCACCCATTTCAGTAGATTCAGTATATGTGAAATTGAATAATTTTAAAATGAATTATTTTGCTTCATCAGAGTTGATTTATTTGACCATTTTGTTACCTCTATTACTTGCTGGTATACAGAATCAACTATTCCAATTGATGCAACGTCTAGAGAGCACCACTCCTCATTTTATACGTTGTATAAAGCCCAACAACTTTCAATCTCCTGGATTGTACGATCAAGGGCTTGTATTGCAGCAGCTGAGATGTTGTGGAGTCCTGGAGGTAGTTCGAATATCACGTTCTGGCTTTCCTACCAGAATGTCTCACCAGAAGTTTGCAAGAAGGTAAAGCAATTGAAATAATCTTTCATTTCCTCAATAGTGAAAGCTTTCTGAGTTTGTTGTACCTATTTATTTTCTATTTTAATTTTACTTTTTTCCCTTTCTTATTTATTCACTTTTATTATTTGGGTTTTTTTGGGGGGGACATTGCAGATATGGTTTTCTTTTGCTGGAGAGTGTTGCATCCCAGGATTCTCTTAGTGTTTCCGTTGCAATTCTTCATCAGTTCAATATTTTGCCAGAGATGTATCAAGTTGGCTACACGAAATTATTTTTCCGAGCTGGACAGGTAAACTGAACTGTAGAAATTGTTTTGCTCTGTTGTATCCTTATTTTTTCCTTTCGATTGGGAGAAAGTGGGTCAAGTTCTGGATTTTGCTGTTTAGCAGTTTTGTTATTTAGATAAGGTACAGACTAGGTGAAGCCGTCAGTCTTGTCTCTGACAAAAAACCATATGTTCAAGTACTTTGTGGTTGCTAACCTGAAATTTATTAAGAATCTTGTCTGGTTGGTTAACTTAATGTGGATTTGAAACAATACCTCTTTGCTATGCAATTTCTCAATTTTGCATGAATAAAAGAATTTTCTTAATGTGGATTCTATATATATCCTTTATTATGAAATGGTTATTTCAATGGTTTAGCAATAAACAGAGCGTAAGTTCCAAACATTGTCTTTGTCCTAGCTTGGTTGGCTTTGCTGTCAATCGAATGTCTTTTGGAGTCCTTGAAATATGCTATATTTGTCACTGAAATGAATGTAATGAGGAAAATTTAAACAGATTGGGCTGCTTGAGGATACAAGAAACCGTACCCTCCATGGGATTTTACGTGTTCAAAGCTGTTTTAGAGGACACCAAGCTCGCCTTTGCCTCAAGGAGCTTAGAAGAGGAATTGTAACTCTGCAATCATGTATTGCCTTGTTATCTTATTTCTATGAACCACCTGTTGATATATGAATACAAACTATTCATTAGACAATTGTGTTGATGATTCCTAACAACTGCAGTCTTTCGGGGTGAGAAAGTCAGGAAGGAATATGCAGTCATGCTGCAGAGACATAGAGCTGCTGTTGTTATTCAAAGGCAGATTAAAAGCAAAGTTGCTAGTAAAAAGTTCAAGAATAATAGAGATGCATCAATTATGATACAATCAGGTAAATTTCAATTTTCTTCTTGGCTTTGGAGTTCATTACCAGTCCAATAAATAATGATAACTTCACAATCACTTCCCTTGAACTATAAATTTCTGAAAAACTGGCCTGCATGCCAGGTCGGGCTTCCATATGCATTTTCAGATCAATTTCAGTCTCGGGTCCTATAACTGAAGGAACAATTTCTTTCTACAAATAAAAATTTGAAATCGTCTAAGTAAATTTAAACATAATTTCTCTGCAAAAATGAAAGGAAATACTTATCATGAATGAATATGTTAGTTGAATGGGCTGCTAGCGGCATATTTAGTTTGTGTTCATAACTTCTGTGTATTATCCTTTTTCTAGTTATTCGCGGTTGGTTGGTCAGAAGATGCTCGGGAGATATAGGCATATTGACATCTGCAAAAACTAAGGTACTAGTTGACTCAGCAATCTTACTAAACACTATTATAACTTCTGATTTCTAAGATGCTGCTTTACTTATACTGATACAAAAGATGCAAATCTTCCAGTTGGTTTCATGTCCTACTGGAAGCATTTCTTCGCTTCTTGCAAGTTTTGGAAAGGGATAGCTATTATATCTGTCTAAATCAATATCTTACTATGAATTTTGGGTAATTAATCACACTTTCAGTTGCCCTAGTTTTAAATCTCAACCCTCCACAAATTGAGCAATTCTTGCAAGGTTTTATATGAGAATATTTCAGTCACAGATATGGGGAACATGGAATTAGTCTTGCCACTATCCCAGAATTTCTGTTAATTCCAGTATTGACTGTCCATGTGATATTTTTGGAGTAATTTTATTGTTTCTCACTTGAAATGCTAATTAATTATGATATTCTGTAGGGGAATGAGTCAGATGAGGTGCTGGTCAAGTCATCATTTCTTGCAGAATTACAGCGCCGAGTTCTTAAAGCTGAGGCTGCTCTTAGAGAGAAAGAGGAGGAAAATGACATCCTCCACCAACGACTTCAACAATACGAGAGCCGTTGGTCTGAATACGAGCAGAAAATGAAGTCCATGGAAGAAGTATGGCAGAAACAAATGAGATCCCTACAATCCAGTCTCTCCATTGCCAAGAAAAGCCTAGCAATAGATGATTCAGAACGAAATTCAGATGTGTCAGCGAACACAAGTGAAGAAGTAGACTCCAGCTGGGATACGGGAAGGAATCACAAGGGCGGCCAAGAAAGCAATGGGATGAGACCAATGAGTACAGGTTTAAGTGTGATAAGCCGGTTGGCTGAAGAATTTGAGCAAAGAAGCCAAGTATTTGGCGATGATGCCAAGTTCTTAGTCGAGGTAAAATCAGGTCAGGTTGAAGCAAGCTTAAATCCCGACAAAGAGCTTCGAAGGTTGAAGCAGATGTTTGAAGCCTGGAAGAAGGATTATGGATCACGACTACGCGAAACAAAGGTAATTTTGAATAAGCTTGGGACTGAGGAAGGCACCATTGAAAGGGTGAAAAAGAAATGGTGGACCAGGAGGAACAGCACAAGGATACACTAAATTTAAATTTTCTTTAGTTGGTTTATAGTTGTGCTTGGTTCTTAGCCGCTTCTAGGGTAGAAGAATTGCTACGAGAGTGTTACCAGCTATTTGGTGTACAACAGAGCCTGGTGAGTGAGTTAAAATATGCACCTAAATTTATATATGTATATCATTTTTCATTACAATGAGATTCAAATTATGTTTGTAAAATTGGAGCTTTCGTTGATGAATCCGAAAAATTCCTTTTTTTGGCATGTCATTTCAGTGACATATAATGTTATTGCATCTAACTTGGTCATCATGAAATTGTCCTAGAACTGTGGTTTATTCATTTCCTTAAAGAGGGAATAATGCAACACCAAAATTTACATGCACCTGGCAGTTATGTTGCTTGATCTAGCCAATCGAGTCTGCTTATTAGTGTTGTCCAGTACATGTAAGTCCCTCATAATACAATTATATGAACATTGTTTTATATTCATATTTTTTAATAGATAGCATTGCTTGATGAAGGAAGAAGTTAAAGAAAGGCGAAGTGATCTCAAATAAAAACAGGGAGAATTTATAGTATGGGTCAAATGAGCCGGATCATACGATATCACTCAAATACCATTTGAGAAATTTTGATATCAGAAATCAGTAGTTACGTACAGTCTCCGGTTATTTTCATAATCATGATCTGTGACTGCTTTGTTATTGAATTGCCATGCTTCACGGAAGTTTGTTTCCCCTCGAACGAAACAAAACCCTAATCATCATCGATGTTAATGGGCATTTTATGGTAAAAAGAAAACATATTGTACAGAAACCAAGACCTAGAAATTATCAAATACTATCACCCAAAACATGCTCCTCTGATTGGGAAATGTTACAAGAGCTTGTGATATAATCTTCCTGTTTTTTATGCAATTCAAGTGGAAAAGACAAACGTACCAAGCAAATTTCTAACTTGGCATTTTAAAAAAACTGGGCTTTACATTTAATGAATCAATCAATTTAGATTTTTAATTGCATGAATTATTTTATTATGATATTAAGGGGTAAGTTTGGTAGTTGCATATTAAAGAAATGAATAAGGAAGATCTCGTTTTTTTAAGAGAAATTGATGTACGACAGTACGAGTAGGATAGAATTCTTAATTGGTTTTGTTGTTTAAATAGGAATTTTAGTTTGTTATTTGAGGTTTTGTTTAAGATTTTTTTTTTGTTATGAAAAATTATTCATTAATCAAAGTTAAGGTTATTACTAACTCGTAATTCATTAATTTATAAGAATTTTTTAATAATTTATACTTTCAATTTATTGCGAGTTTATGTTTGTCAAAATTTCAACAAGCCTTTTTAAGAGTTTCGCTTAATAAATCTTGCCATAAATGGCAGGCATTATCTACCGTATACATGCTGAATGGCAGGCATTATCAAGTTTTTCATTACATGTAATAAGTTTTCCTTTACACTTTTTTACTTTTCTCTTACAATTCCTAATATTTGAAATATAATTCTAACTTATAATGTAAAAATTGAGAAATATAACAAAAAAATTTATTACTTGTAATAAAAAAATTATTATATATAATTTACACAATATTTGAACTAATCTAGTCTATAGAGAGTTTATTTTTCTGCTTTCGATTGAGTTAGAGATGCTATTTTGACTCGTATAATTTTCAATAAAACCTAATTTTTATTGAAAACTAAGAGTTTATGATAAGGATAAGTTAAGAGCAAGTTAATAGCAATTATTTTTTAAATTCTTATAAAATCTCTTATAATATATTTTAAAATAAAATAAATAAAAAATATATGTGATCGGAAAGTGATTCAAAAATCTATAAGTTAATTATCTAAATTTATATAAAAACTATCATCTTCTATAAAGAGAATTATATGCTGACTTAATTCTCAAAAGAAATAGTATATAAATAACTTGGTAAAAATTTAAATTTAATCATATACAAAAAATCGTACGAAAAAATTTTCAATCACTATACTATTATTATGGTAAGATTCATTATTTGATATACAGAAGTTATTAGAAATTTTGACATATTAATGGGAGTGACTAAAAATTTTTAAGACTAGCTACCTAACTCTCTATAAAAACTATGTATCTCGTAAAAGAATTATATTTTGATTTGATTTAAAAAAAAAGAATGTGTAAATAGTTTAATAAAAATTTAAATTCAATCAAATGAAAAAATATATCCTATCATTATTGTAAGATTCATTATTTAGTGTATAAAAATTATTAGAAATTTTGTGTATTAATAATTAGTATTAAACCCACAAATTTTATTAAGTAAGAATGTGTTGTAGGAGAAAATTTTAGACTAACCTCTTCAATTTTGAGTCATTATAATAATAAAATATAAGACTCATTTTTTTTAACGTGGTCTCTTATTTCAGTTTCAAAAAAGATTGAGTGGCTTTTTTTATTAATTAATTATAACAATTTTCTTGTACACTAATTATAATTAATGTGTGTTATGAAAAAAATAATATATATAATTTTAAAATTTAGTTAAATATATTATTATTTTATAAATTTTAAAAAATATTCATATAAACTCAATTTATTAAAAATTTTATATATTTTAAATTTTTTTATAATGATAATAATATTTTATTTATAATTATTTTAATAATTAAATATATTTAATTATTTTGATTTTGTTTAAATTTATTAATTAAACTGATGAATTGAATCTCCTCGAATAACTTTAAAAATAATAATATTAAATTGTATATTTGACAAAATTTTAAAAATATATGTCTTTATTGCTTAATTATTAAAAATAGTAACAAAAATATAAATTTTTATATAAAATATTGCGTACAGTTCGATATAAATTTTTTATATAAAATATTAAGTACAGTTTAATGTAATATAATATTATTAATTAATAATATAATAAATAATATAAATTATGATAATTTATCATTGAATTAAAAAATATGGTTTGCTTGTCTAATGCCATTCAATTCATAATCATCAATAAAGTTTATTCGTTCCTTTTTCCTACTGATGACGTGGCCAATAAACTGAACACACAGAGGCTGAAATGAAGATTGAATATTAAGGGCGGCTCAGAAAAATGAAAACTTAAATTTTAGGGTTGGTTATGGTTGACCTCAAAAAGACAATCTTGAAACCCTTCTTTTTGTCTACCTCTTACTCTGTTTTTGTTGTGTAATAACAGAGAAAACATAATGTTGGGTGGTGGCTCTCGTATTTCACATCACATACGAGAGTGCAATTACTATCACCATCATCATCAGTACCATCCAAATCTAGGGTTAGGGTTATGTAGCTCAAGAATTTCTCAATTATCTTCATTCATGGTAAGACCTATTTCTGTTGCATTAATTGGCGAAAACTATTATCAGAGATTGCAGCAGAGATTGGTGACTTCTTCCAATAGGGAAATGCCAATTCTTTCTGACTGTTTCAGGTTCTATTCTATCCAATTGTTTTGTTTTGCTTATTTAATTTACACTGTTTGCTCTTCTTTTGGGTATGTTTCTATTGTGTTCTTATTTGGAAAATTGCCTTAGGGAGTTAGGGCCAGCTTAAGCAAGGAATTTATATATATATATTCTGCTTAATGTTTTGGGTTGAATTTGCTTGGCTTAGGCTTGTTTTGTTGAAGTTAATCTTTTTTCAGTTTAATAGCGGAGAATATGTGAAAGTGAAGTGATCACAAATTTGATATGTGAACTGAAAAAGCAGCTTAAATTAAACTGCCTTATTTTTGTGGCCGTTTAAAGTTCTATTTTAGTTAAATTATGCATTATTTTAAATTTCTTTCTTATGAGGAGAAATGCATGATAAATCAAGAAACTAAAATACCACTTGATTGTTTTGAGCTGTTTGCTGTTCTTCAATAGTAGGTGTTTGAAGTTTACATTGAGTTTGCTTTACTAGAATTTCTCCGCAATTAGTTCTAGCTTACATATTTTGTACTTAGATTTAGTGGAAGATACCGTCGACATGCATTCAGTGCATCTTATTATTCCTGTGATGCTTGTTCTGCCTACTTCCTTCTTTAAAAACAAAATGAATATCTGAAAACTGTATGATGATTTGATGTCTTTATACTCAAATTAATTGAAAGAATAAAGAGAGGAGGACGAGAAAGGCTGGATGTTGAGGTTTCTACATTCTTAATTTAATAAAACTTCTTCTTAAAATGTTACACAGAGTTTTTTTAAAAGGGATCTAATCAAAAGCAAGTAATAATATGTCTGATACTAGAATTCACCAAAGAAATATAACAAAATAAATATCAAAAACTGAACAAACAAACTTAAGTTTATTATGCTATATGAGGATACGTAAGCTTGAGTTTTATACCTAATGTCTGATGTAGATTCTTACTTGAGAGCAATTTTAAGATATAAATGTACCACAGCTCGGAAGTTCATGTAGAAACTATTTGGAATAGGAATTTCTATGGCATTGGTGGGAAATCTATTATGGAAATCATTTTAGTCTGCTTAATTTATTTTTTCTCAAAATGGTATAGAGTGGAAATTAGCCATAAAATCATAAAGGTGTCTTGAAATTGTAATGAATTGATGTACTTTTATTCTTGTAACCAAACATTGCATTAATGACAACCTTTTTTTTTGGAGAACGCATATTAAGCTGACTGTATTATGTCCTGCAATTAATGTGCTTCTATCATTGCAGTTGTATATTTATTGATATGTGATCACATCTATTTGCTACCTTATCCATCAATATTATCTGATTGATTTTCTCTGAACAAAGTGAACAGGAAGAGGACCATGAGCTTCTTGCTGAAGGATTGTCCCCCGTGGCAGGTTTTTTTCGTTGATTTCTCTGCATCTCTCTTTTTTCGTATGTTTGTTACCCTATGAATTGGATTAGTTCTTTTCTTCTGTTGTCTTATTTACATATTTATTTATATTTCCTTTTTACTGGAAATGCTATGTGCAAGTTTTAATGTATAGAAAATGGCAATAATCACCTAAGTTTTGCTTGTTTTTCAAGGTCCAAATAGGATGTATTTATACTTGCTCAAAAAGGATACTTACTAGGTTCCCCTTCATAAAGCCAAATATTGGCTGATCAAAGTGTTTTGGATTGTTGTACTGCCTTCATTGTTATATATTATGTTTTTTACATTTTTGGTATTTGCTAGAATTTATTGGCTTGTGAGAGGACCCTTGTTTGTAAAGTTGATCTGGTTCACTATTAATAATCTGCATGCTGCCTTTGTAACATGTTCTGTAATAGAATAAAGATGTCTAGTCTATCCTGTTATATGAACCTTTAACCTCTGTGCAAATATAGACAACATACATAGTTATTACTTCTTTCAATGATACTCTGATAGTTATTAGGATCTGGTTTCTCAATCTGTGACATATGATTATGTTAAATAATTATTACATTCTTTACTAGCAATACCAATCGGAAGGACTAAAGACATATGATGTGTGCTCATGGAATATTTACTTAATAAGAAATTATCTGCGTATTATGGTAAAATATTTATCACAGGCATAGGGGCTGCTGCCCAGTTAGGTGCATCTTATTTAAATGCACGAAATTTTTAGTTTCATGCATATCCCCTCTTAGATTTATTATGCCTTGGATGTTGAACTGATTGAGAGTGGTATATGAACTGTACAACTCATACTGCCCTCACCATTGTAATTGGTTTGTAGAAGGTCAAGAAATAATTAAGTGTTATGTATGCGTGTTGTTGCTTTAGATAGCATCTTGCATGCTTGGATGTTGTCCATTTTAAATCCAAGTTGTCATTTTTGCGAGATCTGTATGGTTTTTTCTATGCTTTGCATTCCTAGAGCAAACCTCTTTTGCACGTCAGCATCTTTTCAAATGAGAATCTCTCTGATATGATCTGTAAGGGAGTAGAAAGGATTAAGTTATTTTAAAAACCTTCATGTTGTTTCATGTTCCTTATTATATAGTCTGAAAGTTGCTTGCTCCCTGTTTTTAGGCAGGTGACAAATTAGTGAGATATTTTCACCCAAACCAACCTGTCCTCCTTTTTTTACCCTTCAAAATCTTTTCTTGGGCTTTAGTGCATCGTCTTTCTTATGCTTGGGCTCTTACTAAATTCAACAGCTAATTAGTTTCTCTTCAATGTTTTATGTCCCAGCATTCATTAGACATGAAGGTTTGGTGTCTAACTTTCTAATTCTTTTCTTTTTCTTTTGTCTCCTGTAGCTTGTTGATATGAATTATAATGCACTTGTCATGTCATAATACAGTTGTGATTATGCGTGAAAATGTTTCTTTTAATTTTTTTTGGCCCCTTTAGGTTCTTTAGCCTCAGATAGCAGAACCTATTTTCTTGCTCTATTGTGGTGCTAATTAAATATTTAGGTCTAATTATGCGTCAGTGCCTCATTGTATTAAGTTTGTTTGGTTTAGTATTCCTCTTGTACATTCTTTTACTGCACAGTTTTAGGAAATCTTAAATTCCCTTTGTTATTGTCATCAGGAGGGGTAGTGGCGTTGGGAAAGTTCGAAGCTCTTCACATTGGTCATCGAGAACTTGCAATTCAAGCATCAAAATATGGAACTCCATACCTGATGTCATTTGTTGGAATGGCAAAAGTATTTGGTTGGGAGCCTAGGTATGAACATTGTTCTCATGTTTTTTTCTTTTTTTCTTTTTTTCTCAAATCTTTTTTCATTTCATATGTAAAATTTTCAGTTTCTATTTTTCCCTCAATCATGCATCTTACAGCTTTTAGTGGTAGCTTGATGAAAAGAATTGATTTAATGTCAGTCAAGTAGCTGTTGCTGCTTTGGTAGCTGCAGTTTTTTGCTGCAATTGTTTTGGTTTGATATATTTTTATAGTCCATGGACCAAAAAACATGGTTATGAATTGAATCTTAGTACCTGAACAACTGAGCTGAAGTAAACATGGTTTCTTCTGGGTATGCTTCCTTTTTGTGGTTCAGGTTACCTGAACCAGTGGAAACTGATCTCAATTTCATTTTTCATTTTTATTTTTTGGGGGGCCTTAGCTCAAATTTTGAGTGGTCTCTGAAACTTAAGGAGAAGTTTATCACTATTCTTAAAATGTCAAGGAAGGCTTTTGATTTTCCAAATCAGTGGAGTTTGTCTACTATCCAAACTGCAAGGGATGTGAAACTTTTCCTGAATGTTGATAGCACAGCATGTACTATATTCGCGGGTCATGTTTTTGTGGTCCATTAAACATTTTGGTATATGTATCTTGTAGCTAGTTAACTGTTTATCTGAGAGCTTTTGTACCTAGATTGATAGTGTGTGTAAAGACCGACATTCTTTTGTTTTATTTATATATAACTTGTTCACTTCCTTTCTTTTTTCACTTGACACGATGTCTTATATTTGATCAAATGGGAAAAGGGGTGATAGGGTGGACATGAAACTATTTGTTAGTTAATTTCTTTGGGATGACAATCTCTCTTACTAAATGCACGTTTTCAAATGCTTTCCGTTGAAAATCCTAGTCAGGTTAGCTACTTTTAAATTATATATTAAGAAGTGTCGAACTTGTTTTTTGGATTGGGCTGAATTGAGGAGGATCTATTTGTGGGGGTTGGCCAGTAAGGAACACATACTTCACTTAAGTTATTGTTGTTTTAATGTTTGTACTCTTTAAAGGAAAATATCTAATTCACTTATTTCTCAGAGTTTGTTGACTGTTGAATTCTATACATTAAGTACCCTGTTCTTATTGAAATTGCTAAGTTATAAGTTTGGACCAATGACATTCATACTAAAGGAATTTCCCTTGCATCTTATTAGTTAAATGCAGAGACACTGCATATGCAATACTATCAAACACATGATGTTTATGACATATTAATTACTCTGGATAGGGCTCCCATAGTTGCCAAATGTGACCGGAAGCGAGTTCTTTCATCTTGGGCTTCATACTGTGGTAATATGGCCCCAGTAGAGTTCCGGGTAGAATTCTCAAGTGTTCGGCATCTCACTCCGCGGCAGTTTGTTGAGAAGTTATCAAAGGAGCCTGGAGTACGTGGGGTCGTGGCAGGTAAATTTAAGGTTGCTGTTAAACCCTTTAGTTATACAATCATTTCTCATGTAGAAGAAGGCATTAAATCATTCTGAATAAAAAATTTAATGGTTAATTGCTGCAGGTGAAAACTACCGGTTTGGATATAAAGCTGCTGGAGATGCGTCAGAGTTGGTGAGACTCTGTAAGGAGTATGACTTGGATGCTTACATTATAAATTCTGTCATGGACAAAAATCAAGATTCCAGAAATATAAACTCCGATGATTTTAAAGAGAAAGGGCAGGTTTCATCTACTCGTGTTCGCCGTGCTTTAGCCATAGGTGACATGAAATATGTGTCAGAGCTTCTAGGTCGTCAACATCGTCTCATATTGATGATGAATAATAGTGGAGAGTTAAGTAGTACCTGCAATGAATGTAGAGTATCAGTTCCAAAGTCTTGTTTATTAAATGTCTCTCCAAAGGAAGGTTTATACGAGAACTGTGTGATTTTATTTGGTAAGGAGAACCCAGTAACATGTAGAATATTCATTGATACAACACATATCCATTTAGAAATGGATGAGGTAGGTTTTTGTAATTTTGATAATTCTCAAGATTTTCGGTTGTTGGGTATTGAATTTGGTGAGTTACAAAGTTAATTTCTTTTTAATTTAGGTTTTCTTATTTTAATTTTATACCATTGAACTAGTTCACAGATGAGAAATTTCATCCATGTTTTTAAGGCAAAGGATCTGCAGCAAGTCCTTGAGTACTGTTCCCATTTTTCAGTTGAAGTACATATATCATACATCGATGCAGTTTGCTACTTCCATTCTTAGAACTATTATTAATTTAAATTTGCCCGTTGATAACTGGTTTTATTTGAAAGTATTTCTTGGATTGGATAGATAGGTTTGAATTATGCTGATGGTAGTACCACTTTTGGCTGATACTGGAAGTTGTGGTCTGTTGATTTTTCAGTTCTTATTCAATGTAGGCATTTAGATTGTTTCACTTTGATGCTTATGTGAATTTTCTCATGATTATTCGGCATTCTTTCGGTCGGTTATAATTTTTTTTTTTTAGTATTGAAATTTTTTCCAATGTTAAGCTTGATACAATCACAAACTTTTCTGAGAGCCGATAATGACTGAGAAGCACGAGCATGGGAAAGTCATGACTCATGAAGTTGCAGGTAAATGTAATGATGACATTAATACTCGTGTAGTTGTATTTGGAGATAAGTATCTTTCTCCTGGACTTTTTTTTTCTCTTTTAACATATTCAAATATGCCATTTAGGTGCCAGCCACGCCTAGCTGGATTGGTCAGTACCCATGTTCTCTATTCCGAGTCCTGCCTTTGTTGGACTCTCCCACTTTTTGTGGTAATTTTCTCACCTCTTGTCTATAGTATGGGTAGACTTTTCTTATTATTGGGAGTAGATTTTGCCAACATTATAATAGTATTTATGTACCCTCCCGGTAGATACACTATGTAATATCAGTTGAATGGTTAAAAAAAAGGATGTAATATAAATGGTGACCACGTTTGGTAATGCATATAATGCTTAATTCTTTTACTATTGTCATGCATGTGATCGTATAGTTTTATAGCTATGGCATCTGATTGATGATATCTATACAGATGAGCCTGAATGTGATCCGGCTACTGGAATTGAAACTTAAAAGTGCCTCAATGTTTACATTTGTTGCTCTTACCAATCTTTGCAGGCCTTTTAACTTTTATCTGTACAAACGTGATATCTGAACAAATAAATAAATTCTCAAGTTTATTGTACAGTTAGTCCTTTATTTATTATTTTGTTGGAGTTAAAATTGTTCTAAATTTAATGCTTTGAAATATGAGAACACTAGTAATTTGGGGTAATGTAGGGGTCATCTTTCATTGTCATTTTCAAATTATTTTTGAATTTCTGAAACGTACAGCATATAATTTAGAAAATGTAACAAAAAACTTGAGAATTGCAGCAGAAGATTGGGGGAGTATAGAGTGGTCTATGTAATAATGGGAGTTTTAGGAGCTTGTTTAAGCAAAACATGGAACAATTGGGCATTGTCACTAACTGTTGGATCAACTTGGTTAATGTTAATTCCTTGTCAAAATTTTAATAAACCCCGGCAACCGCCGCTTTTATTTGGCAGACGGGAATTTTCCTTTCACTCAAATTGTTACTTGAAATTTTAAAGAAAAATGGAAAAAAAAAAATCAGCCATCAAATTGTTACTTGAAATTTTAAAGAAAAATGGAAAAAAAAAATCAGCCATCAAATGCCAACCCCATGTGCCATTGTTGCCACGTGTCATTTATCTTACAGTTAGACTGGCAACGCCAATAAATTCAACAGTTATCAACATCAATCCTATCAACATTATTAATCATTCCCTTCAATCCCATACCGTTTACCATCATCTGAAAACGCCCAATTGCTAAATGTCACCCATTTCTTGGGACAATGCCAAGTGATAAGGATCGAGCCGAATGCCATACGGGTCGGGTTTTAACAGTGCAAAGTTAATCCCACCCTTCCATTTACATGGATGAATTTATTAAAATGGACTATATTATTTTTTTAATTAACTTAACTTAAATAAATTTATTATTAAAATAATAAATAAATAAAAATATTATCTTTAGATAATATTAAAAGTAATAATAAAATATTATTATTTATTAGAGTATTCTATTGAAG
>JAVXUL010000012.1:12286709-12305108 GCA_035590515.1 Trichilia minutiflora | reverse complement strand
TAATCTTCGAAAAGAATTATGTAGCATCCAACCGTCACGACTCCTCATTTAAATCACGGACATATAAAAAAAAATCGAATTTAAAATTGTACATCCAATCACACAATCCCAAATTCGTCAATGCACAACTCATTAACTCAAAACTATGTGCAATAATAATAATAATAATAATAATAATAATAATAATAATAATTTATTTATATTATTACAAGTTAAGTAATGGAATTTTAGGAATAATTTTTTTAAAAATTGTTATATAAAAAAATCGAATGATTTGATTAAAAGAATTCCTACAAAATCATTGTCTTGAGTTTCGATTCTGTTTTAAAATTTATCATTTTAAAACTCATAATAACTTTTATATTTTTAATTACACATCACAATAACTTGCGTAACACATTTTATGAAATAATAACTTGCAATAAAATATTTTACAAAACAATATAGATTTGCATACTATATCTATATCTTGTGTAAAACAAATATGCAAGATAATGATGTGTTATTGTTGAGAATTGTGATTTCAAATTTCCAAGATAATATTCCTGTTGTTGAGAATTGTGATTTGAAAGAATCAAATTGAATGCTAGACTGCATTAACTAGGGTGTGAACTAGAGGTGACAAATGAATCCGGCTCCTTAAAAGCTACTGGTTTTCAAGAGGTAATTTCATTTGTGAGAAGTACTGAATTTTATTTCAATAAAAATTGTTGAAGTTTTTCTTAAATTCTTGCTGTTGGTATTCCTCTTTCTTTGTTTTTGCCAAGGGCCCAAGAGTAGTAGTGAAGTGTTCTTAATTTCTTGATGTGTTTCTCTTGAAAACCAGTAGCTTTCTTTTATGGGTTCAATCAATCTTTTTTTTTCTTGATTTATTTTTGTGGTTCAACATCTGGAATGCAAAATGGTATTTTGTGGATATATATATACACTTAATTAATTAATTATTTATAATTATTAGATCAATTTTAAACTTGATTAATAATTTAAAATGAATCAATAAATAACACACTATTTTAATTGAAATAGTATCAAAAATTATTTATTTATTTTTATATAATTAATTTTATAACTTTAATATAATAATATACAATATCTATTATTATGTATTTATTTATTATGAGCATTTTCTTCGAAGATTGAATTTCACCCACAAACTCATAATGGATAAATGCAAACATGAAAGACAAATGGAATGATTTTAATGGAATCCACCCCCACCCCAATAGATTAATCTAGATTCCAGAATTAGGTACCAACCCTACCAACCCAATTCCAATCCTTACTGAGTGATAAGGAGAATCCTTCGTTAATTCCTTTCTCATCCTCGATTAGAGAATAAAGAAGAAAATAAATTTGTATGTCATATCGTCTAAGTGATTAGTTTGGTATAATAATAACATAAATGATGCAAGTCTAAAATACAAAAGGAATCCACCCAAAAGCATATATTTATTTTTCACTCGTATTGAATAAAATATTTTTGATATCAAGTTAAAGAGAAAATTACTCGAATTATTTATTTTGGAGAATTAAAATATAAAAAAAAATTAAAATTTTAATTAATCACTTGCATATATAATTTGATGATAATGAATTAAATTTAGATATATATTTGAATTCGATTTTAATATGTTATTCGTGATTTAAATAAAATATTTAAGCGATAATATATTAAGTTAAAATTTTTTAAAAAATTAATTAGATAAGATGTATAAATCAAAATAAAATTTAAATATTTTAAATTATTAAAAAAATTTAATTAAATATTTATAAAAAAAAATAGAATAAATTTATAAATCTACAAATGGAATAGATGGTTTTCACTAAAATTATCGGGGAAAGAAACTCTTCTCACTATTTAATTGGAGGGATTTGGACAAGGAAGTAATCAACACTTTGTTAATGAATATAATTACACAAAAGTTACATTTGCTACACTGCATTAATTGAAGAGGTTGTACTCAAATTATAAGATTTTCAGGGATTTGGTTGTAAAATTACAAGGGATCGTAATGTAAAAAAATATTAAATACTATATATAATATTGACGAATGAAAGGGATGGGGCAAGAGGGGTTGAAGTGTTGAACAATTTATTTATTATTTAAAATATAAAATATTAACTTTGAAAAATATAATTATAAAATTATCAATATCAACCTTGAAGCAATAAATATTAAATAATAATAATAATAAGTCGCGTGAAGTTGAGAAACCAATAAAACCACATTCAAAGCCTGACAATTTGCGTCACCAGAGAAAAAAAAAAGATTATTAAAAAATAAAAAGAAAAAGAAAAAAACTCTTTCTTTTCTATCACATTTTCATTCTCCTCTTCTCCGTTCTACAATAAACGACCGTTTTCTCTCAGTCGCCCACTCGCCGGCGAATCCTTCATTCTGAGTTCGGGTTAGTCTTTCTTTTCTTTCCCTCATTCAAATTTTTTCTTATTATTACCGAAATCTTCGATTAAGATTCCCTCATTTTCCAAATTGTAATGATTGTAAATTATTCAAAATACAGATTTAATGTCTTTTGCCTACAAATTTCCAGTTTTCATTTTTTACCGTTAGTTCCGAGTTTCGATACGAGTTAACTCAGTTTCGCGTTAGGGGTAGAATAGTCATGTCAAGCGAATTCCCTATTCTCTCCCTTAGGAATCGGAAGAATTTTGAATGGTCCTATGATAGATGATGATACAGCAATTTCGCATGGACGAAACAGTCCTTCCAATTTCGTTCCTTTCTAAATTGTTGGAGTAAGACAGCTAGTTGTCAATCAGCGTCACGTTTTTTCTCACCTTTAAAGTTTAGAATATGTGGCGTCTTCTTATTGGTCGAATCTTATCTGCCTGTTTAGTTCTACCAATAATCTATTAATAATCATGGGTTATTTTTTAAATTAATCTTTTTTAATAATATTTCTTTTAAGAAATATCATTAATTTAAATTAATTAATTAACCTTGTGAAAATAATGATCTTTATTGAAAATTTCATCTTCTTGCAGGTGTAGGAAGTCTCTCTGTTTGACCGGAAGAAGCTTCCTTGGTCGGCTCGTGTAAACAGTCATAACCGGGTTGTCAATTTCGTTTACATTGACAGCCCGGTTTTATTGGACCAGACTAAATCCACGTGAGTTTTCTTCTATACACGTTTAAAAAACGAATATACCACCACCAACTCCATATCCCATTCTGTTTCTAGCGAGTCCGTTTCCTCAATTCTCCATACCATATATTGTTTCTTTGGATTCTTCTCTATACACAAACTCAAAAACAAAATAAAAAACGAACAACCCATCCTATTGTTTTGAAGGATTACCATTGAATTTCTTTATTTTTTCTGCAGGTGATTTTTGATATTCTTATCATTTATTTTCCTGAAACTTGAATATGGGTTCCTTGTCCGGAATCATTCAACGACCTCTAATTGCTGCGGCGGCTGTGGCTGTTGCTTCGGCTTCTGCTGATGTTTCTGATAAGTTCCAGTCTTTTGCATCATCTGGTGATTGTTCTTCCTCAGAACGAGTTGATCCTTCGGTTTCTAACTTGGTGCAAGAGTTATCATCATCCTCGGTGTCTCAAATATCTGTTTCTAAGCTTTCAAACTTATCCTTTGTTACTAGAGTTCGAGTTCCTGTACCTAACATTAGTTTCAGCATTCCTAATTCAGGACATGATTGTGTTCCAAATATGTTTTATTCTGTGGCTTCTTCTCCGATTCTTGCTAGTTTGTATCAGTCTGCAGAGTTGCCTAAAGTATCCAAGCCAACTAAGATCACCGGCGCTACTCCTGCCTCAACTCCTGATGTATTGTACAGGTGGCACTTACCGCAACCAAATGCCATTGATGTTTCTGGCACTTCTGATTGTTTGGCGATGAAGTCTAGGACGGTGGTGGTTTTGCTGGGATGGTTGGTAGCTAAGCAGAAGCATCTTAAGAGATATGCAGAGTGGTATACTTCAAAGGGATTTCATGTCATTACCTTTACTTTTCCAATGGCAGAGATTCTCAGTTACCAAGTTGGTGGCAAGGCTGAGCAGAATATAGAATTGCTTGTGAACCATTTGTCTGATTGGTTAGAAGACGAAGGAAAGAACCTAGTTTTTCACACATTTAGCAACACTGGATGGTTAACGTGAGAATAACATACAATTTAATATTTCTTTTGCTGTTTTTCTTGAACTTTGGACTTCATATGTTTGGTTGGATCAATCTTTTTACAGTTCTGGAGCTATTCTGGAGAAGTTTCAAAAGCAGGATCCTTCTATTATGAGAAGGATCAGAGGTTGCATAGTAGATTCTGCTCCTGTTGCAGCTCCTGATCCTCAGGTAAATGAAGCATGTAGCTGTTTTAAATTTGCTATTGTCGTGAATAATGAGATAAGTCATATTCTTACGGGATATCTAGAAATTTAGTGATGTTCTTTCCTTGTATTTCTTTCTTTCATCTCTAACAGTGATTTTTTTTAATGGTTTTCTGACAAAAAGAAAATATACGGTTTTTGACCTTATGTTTGTAAATCTAAATAGAAAATGGACACAGAAAGTTTTTCGAATGGCTATGCATGATAATTGTTAGAATATAGACAAATAAACTTACATTGCTGGTATCTTTTAGGTTTTACATCAGTCACATCATGTGAATTGTCTATGTATTATTAGGTATGACAATTGATCATGGTTTAAGTTTAAGTGGAGTCTCACCACTATAAACCAAAAATTGTTCATTGATGTACAATTTGACTTTGGCCTAGTACGTTGCCTTTGTTGGTCTCATTGTGCTCTTTCATGAATCAGGCTTTGGACATTATTGAGATTTCGTAATAAATCTTAATCTCCCTGATCGTATTCTTTTACTGCTGCCTATTATATGTTGTCTTCTCAATGCAACTCTAGTAAGCTAAGAAATTGGCATCTTTTATCCTTTAACTTATCAATTTTTTTTTCTTTGGTTCTTCGGATAATTTGGGCTTGGGATTTGGGGACCCTGTTGCACATTGATGTTGTAGTTGGTCTATTTGGAGCTCTTGTAGTTAAAATTATCCAGCTACTCTTTTCTATTTCTATATAGTTTTTATTTGCTTGAGTGAGCATGCTGATCTGCGCTTAAGTCAGTTTTTGATGTATGGTTCCATTTTAGGTATAATATAGAGGGTATACCTTGTTTATTATCATTTAACAAAGAGTTGTGATGTTTCTTTAATTTTTGAAATTTTATTGGAATAGAGCTTCTTTGATCTCTCAATGATAAATCAATAAAGTGCTTCTGCTTTGTTCTATCTCTTATGTACT
The DNA here is from genome assembly GCA_035590515.1 of Trichilia minutiflora. Lineage (NCBI taxonomy): Eukaryota > Viridiplantae > Streptophyta > Magnoliopsida > Sapindales > Meliaceae > Trichilia > Trichilia minutiflora. The sequence goes on along the minus strand of JAVXUL010000012.1, from coordinate 12,299,814 downwards.
AAATATTGGTTATTCTCATGCCTATTTTTGTGCCACCAAATGGAAGCCATTGCTTCGATAAAAGTGGGACTTCTTTTTTTTTTGAATGATGCGAAATAATTATGCATTTGTTGGAGGACATTTTTAACTTTCTTTTGCCTTCTTCCTTACTTTTATTGTATGAAAATGATTTTATTTGCGAGAAGCTAGGATAGGGACTTTGTTTGATTTTATTAGTGCCTTTTGAGATCGATTCTGCTGTCATCTGTCTTGTTTGAGTATGCTCAACATTATTAACTCAATTCATTTAACTTATTTTAGGTATGGGCTTCGGGTTTCTCTGCAGCTTTTCTGAAAAAGAGGAGTGTTGCAACAAAAAGAGTTGTTAACACGGATGAATTAGAGGTGGACAGTTTGTTTAGAAGCAAAGAAGTTAGAGAGACCAAACCTGCAGTCACCGAAACAGCTTTGCTTTTAGTCCTAGAGAAGTTTTTTGATGTGGTTTTGCATCTTCCTGCAGTGAACAGGTAATATGCCGCTCCTTGCTGAAAAGTAAGTGATTTTACCAGATTTGGTTGAGCTCATCATATTCCATGAAATTAAGAAATACCATAAAATTTGAGAATTATCAGCAGTAAAGCTGTTGACTGAAAAGTTGAATTCAATGAGAGAAAGTAGTGTTCTGCCAACAAACTTAGTAAATGCTTTTTGAAGATTTTCTTTACCAAGGTTCTTGACCCTTTCTGTCTTTTGTTTTGGCCTTTCTTGTTTCCACGGGCTATTGTGTGGGTTTCCTTGTTCCCTGTTGTCAACAATGAATTTTAAAAATTTCCATTTAGGGTTATGTCATTTGATACTGTAATTGGAGATAGCTCTCATTGCCACATGAATTCTATTCTTATATTTTATCGACGATTACTTATATTAATTTCTCATTAAAATGGTACAGGAGACTTTCTGATGTACTTGATTTACTGTCTTCCGGGCAACCAAAGTGTCCACAATTGTATATTTATAGCTCAGCTGACAGAGTAATTCCTGCACAGTCTGTTGAATCATTTATAGAGGAGCAGCGGATGGCTGGACGCGAGGTTAGGGCATTCAACTTTATCTCCACACCTCATGTCGATCATTTTAGAAACGACCCAAAACTGTATACTACTCATCTCAGTCAGTTTTTGGATGACTATGTGGTCACTTGCTGCACAAAATCTTAACTAAGGCCATGAAGGCTCTGACAATAACCCTAATTCCTTTTTCCCTAAAAGTTTTATACTGATGCAACTTATAGTAGTTGACTTGATTCATTGGCTTAGAGGTTACAAAAAGCAAGGGAATAACAACTAATTGCTCTTCTTTGCAATTTTTTTTTTCATTTTTCATGCATTATGTTCTGCAAATCTGTACTCTCATTTTTTTTAATAAAAAATTTGTAGAATTTATTGGTATTCTTCCCTCTTATACACTTTTTTGTTTTCCAAGTAAATTTTTGAGTTCATTGTTTACATTATAATATTAAGCTTCAATAACCGGAATGTTATCTCTTTACAGCTGGTTGCTTCGTTCACAGCAAAGATCCAAATAATCATCAAACGACCATAAAAGAATTTAAAGGATGGTTTAGAAGAATCAATGGGGATAAACCAGCAATAATCTATGTTTATTAGGATAGATTTTAAGCTTAATATAATAGTTTGAGCTCAAAATCAAATAGAAATTATTTGCTTTGGGCATATAATTTATTATATATTTGCTTTTGAACTTTATAACTCAAAATGCATATACTTAATTATGAGGATTCAAAGCTTATTCCTTAATTCAGGTTGACACTGACGGGTGATGTAAGATGTGATAATCTTCTTTCTCCCCCTTTTCACCTCGTAAGAGGATCAATTAAAATACTAACGCTTATCAATAACAGAACAAAACAAAACATCCATATACCGGGTTTCAGATTACTAGACTAATCTCTACTTCAGGCTATGGATTTCATAGGGAAGATGTAGCTTTTATGATGTTGCCCTAGTTATAACAAAAGAAAGCTCATGAAGGGTTAGATTCTTTTAAAGGTGTATATGCAATCATGGCGATGAGGCGGGGTGGAGGCGGGGAGGTCTACCTCGTTCCCTGCCCTACTTTTTATTTGAGCCCCATTCTCCGATTCATTCCCCAACAAATTAATGGGCGTGGGGATTAAGAATTCCCATGTGGGGAATGGGGTCTTCATCCCCATTTTATTTTTTCATTTCACTAAATTTTTATAATATAAATGTTATTTAATTAATTCAAATGGAAACATTATTAAAATAGTAATAAATAAAATATTATTAAAATATTTAAAAATAATATTTTATTATTGTTTAATAATTAACATAAAATTATATAACAAAATAATTAATGTTCTAATGTCATGTAATTGCATTGTTATTATTTGCTTTATTGTTTGCTAATTCTCTTTCTTAAAAAGCACAAGATTTAAGCCTTTATTCCTATCGTTTTAAATAAAAAAAATTAATATAAATGAAGATCCCCCTCCTTTCCTCCTTCCCCCTTCCTATTTTGACATTTATTCAGTTACAAGAGTTTTTGCAAGTGTTAGTGAAATATATGTATATAAATACTTGAGCATGGTTATAACAGTAATTTGAGTGTAAAATTTTGTTGCAAAAAAAAAAAAAATTTAACTTAATAAAATTAAAATATTCTTTTGATTAAATTTTTTTTTGATAATTCAGAATATCTATATTTTATTTCGATCAACAAGTTTTATCCGATTAATTTTCGAAAGGATACTAATAAATTTTGGATATCAAAGATATATTTTTTTTATATTTAATAAAGTATAATCTAATAATAAATGTTGTCAATTATATATATATATATATATATATAATTGACAACATTTATTATATATATATAATTAAATATTTTAAAAATATTTTATTTAATACAATGAAATTGCACCAAAAGCTCTTAATAAATCATATAAACACATTCAAAACTTATTCCAACATTTTGCTTTCAATTTCTTTCAATTTTTTTATTTAAAAATTAATAATTAAATAATAAATTACTAAAAAAATAATACTATACATCTCAAATATTTTTATCTTATTTATTTGATTTATTTAAATAATGTCATATTATAAATTGAAAGTGAAATGATTTTAGTAATGGGCTGAGCTGTGACTACAATTTTTTAAAATTAATTTTGAATCTTAATAAATTATAACATAATTTTCAATGTTACAAGGACATTTCTGTAATTTTACTAACCAAATAAATCCCTACTAGTTATTTCTACTACTGCACCCGGACCCGGAAATATAGTCTCAATTGAGTTGAGATGTGAGAGGGACACATAAAATATTTGTTAACCAACTGAATCCTCGTTTGTTATTTCTACTACACGCTACAAGCTCGACCCGGAAGTACACTCTCAATTGAGTTGAGAGGGACAGAGATTAGGATTAGGAAATAAGATTAGGGTTTACAGAACTTAATCTGAATCCCTCTTTTAACGTTAATCAAATGTGTTACGTCTGCATAAACGACGTGCTCAGAGATGACGAATTGAGATCAATTCTGTCAAGGCTAGAAGATGACAAGGACAAAGAGAGATTCGGGCTGGTCTGTAAGAGATGGCTTCACTTGCAGAGCACTCAGAGGAAGAAATTATCTGTACGAGCAGGGCCACACATGCTCAGAAAGATTGCCGCCAGATTCTCTCGACTTGTCGAATTGGATTTGTCTCAGTCAAATTCCAGGTCGTTTTATCCGGGTGTAACCGATTCTGATCTAGCTGTTATTGCTGATGGATTTAAGTCGCTAAAGGTTCTTAATTTGCACAACTGTAAAGGTATCTTTTGTTTCCGTTTAATGGGTTTTGTTGAATTCATGGGATGTATTGTGGGTGCTTTTCGTTTTCTGGGAAAATGTCATCGGTAAACCAAAAGAAAATTATGGGTTTGTGTGAGAATTTGAGGGTTTTTTAGTAGAAATTTGTAGGTTAGTTTGAAGTATTTGATTTCATTCGCTTTAATTTCTTGTCTTCTTGTTAGTATTATTTTTTAATTGATTGATGGAAGATGTACTATTGGCAAATTTGTGTATAGAATTCAGTCCTGAAAATTCTGTCCTGTTTCGTTCAGTTTTAGTCTTTTCTGTCTATGAATTTTTTGAAGTTGCCTGTTGAACTTTGAGCTGCTCTTGGTGATGCTTCTCATAACATCATTCATTGAATTTCCAATTAAAATTCCATAAGAAGTTGTAAATATGTTGTTTTTGTCCCCCCGGATTAAAATTCTTGTTAGTAAGTTTTTATCATGCCATTTGCTTATCCTGGATATGAATATAAGTTATTCTAATCTTTTTGGTGCATATTTGCTTCTTGGCCTTGGATTTTTGGTGCATGCAAATATAAATTAGTATTATGCGAATATGCAAACATGTATTTGTGCCGAATCAGTTTCTGTGGTTCTTCAATTTTTTCATATCCATATTACAGGTATTACGGACACTGGAATGGCATCGGTTGGATGTGGTATTTCTTCTTTACAGTCCTTGGATGTATCTTCCTGCAGAAAACTAACTGATAAGGGATTGTCTGCTATTGCTGAAAGCTGTCATGACCTACGGATCCTGCATCTTGCTGGCTGTAGATTTGTTACTGATGGAACATTACAAGCTCTCTCTAGGAACTGTCATAATCTTGAAGAGTTGGGCCTTCAAGGGTGCACCAACATAAGTGACTTTGGAATCACAGATCTTGTAAATGGCTGTCAAAACTTAAATTTATTAGACTTAAATAAATGCAGCAATATTGGAGACATTGGGATTTCCAGCGTGTCTAAGTCCTGCTCATCTTCTCTAAAGACGCTAAAATTGTTGGACTGTTATAAAGTTGGAGATGAGTCTATAATATCCTTGGCCAAATTTTGCGAAAATCTTGAAACACTAATTATTGGTGGTTGCCGAGACATCTCTAACGAGTCTATAAAATCATTGGCGACTGCATGTAAAAGTGGTTTGAAGAATTTGCGGATGGATTGGTGTGTAAATGTTTCAGACTCTTCATTGAGCTGCATCCTCACACAATGCAGAAACCTAGAAGCTCTAGATATTGGATGCTGTGAGGAAGTGACTGATGCTGGCTTTCAGGATATAGGTGAAGTTGGGTTGAGTCTGAAAGTTTTGAAAGTTAACTGTCCAAAAGTTACAGTGGTGGGGATAGGCTATGTTTTGGAAAGATGCATGTCCCTTGAATACCTCGATGTGAGGTCCTGCCCACATGTAACAAAGGCAAGTTGTGAGGAGGCTGGATTGCAGTTTCCTGAATGTTGTAAAGTGAATTTTGCAGGGAGTTTGTGCGAGCCAGAAGTGTTAGTGTGAGATCTGTCAGCTCTGGAGCAATTGCTGCTGCTCAAAGCTCATTTAGGTGTAACAGGTGAAGGTTTTTTCTATCATCATCAGTCTTTTCCTGCTATTTGTTTTGTACATTTTATGCATCAGTCATGGACTATTGTTTATCGCTGAAAATGCAAGTGTATATTATTTTATGCCAGTATGTATGGTTGTTTTTTCCATTTTGTGACCATCTTTGAAATGTGGGATGTTGATGTTGTATTTCTATAAATTCGGGTCTTTATTATAATAACGAGACTCAGTTTCTGCGCACAATTCTCCTAGTACACGTTTGTTTTTGTTGAACGTACAAAACAGAACAGATGAGCTTATGTAAGATCATACACACAACAGCTTCCATATAACATTAACATACCAAGTACCGTAGCGTAAGTACAATTATTATGGGATGAAAAGTTTAAATGTCAAATATCAATGTAATTTTACTAAACTCTTTTTAGTGTTGTATTCAGAAAGCAAAAAGAAATCACTGCAATACTAAACTCATCCGTAAGCCATTAGTGTGAGACTCATAGTCTTTCCTTGTATTGTCTTTGTTTGTAGACATGATAGAATTCCTGGGCCCTGTTGTTAGACACAGCTAGATAACGTGTCTGTCTTTCATGTGAAGTGCTGGATGAGGATCACGTTCACTGATTCTGATGGATCCAACACAAGTTCCTCCGGTTGCTTCGTTAGCTTGACAGGCTTAGTCTTATCTGAGGGAGGACTGAATCTTTTTTTTTTTGATAATTGATATGATGCCAAATATATTCTCTTCAAACTTCCAACCTAGTGGTGTGCGATAGAAGGTAAATATATTAAAATAAGTTAAAAGATGAGCGAATTTTATTAAAAATTGATGTTATCATACTTTTGTTTTTAATATAATTTTTAAAGTTAAGTAAGACTCAACAATATCAAACATACAAGTCTAACAATACTGGTAAATGTTTTTGATTTTGATTTGATGTTATGTTAGGCTTGTCTAGTCCAAGATCCATTTTGTCTTTAGCTGAATCAACCCAGGCTGTAATATGATTATGAGCAAGCCCGGTGCCAGGGGTCCATTTACAGTTTGATTTGATTTACTGATCACAAGGTCTCATTCCCCTTGCTAGATATGGTTGCAACAGCCTGCTGCAGATCATAGATATGGGTTCGATCTGCCTTCATCTAATTTTCTAAATACACTGTCTTATATATATAATATATTAGTGCTCTGCAATGCATTAAAATCATAGAACCTCAAAATTCTACAAAGTGCTAAGCTGATGAGGATTGTCGTTCTACAATTTCTTTCGTTACTTTGATCCAATGCCTAAGTGCTGAAGGCAGTTTTAATCATTTGGGTTAACTGTTATTTCCTCTTTCTTCTTATGCTCATTTTTTCCCCTTTTTATTTTTTAAAATTATCCGATATCTCCCACTTTCACTTTTATTCTTAAAAAATTAGAATTAAATCTAATCAAACCTTTTGATTTATGAGGGTGGAACTGGAAAGCAGGGAGTATCAAATAATTTTTAAAAAAGCAGGGGATAATAGAGTATTAGATCAAAAAGGAGAGGAAAAAGGTAGTTTACCCTGCTTAAATAGAAACACCAATTAATATAAACTGACACAGAAATTGCTAACCCAAAAGTGGGAACAGATTGATTATATAGAGAATGAGATTTGATCATCTGTTTGTTGAAGTTCAACTCAATAACGCTACAATAGAAACTAATTCTGTCTCCAAAGAGCGATTGATGATAGAAAAAAGAAAAAAAGAAAGGGAAGCATTTTTGAACATCATAATTTGTACATCTGCATCAACTAGTTGTGTTGATCTTTTCTCTTTAACTAATGACACCTGATGAACCTTAGGTAAAGAAAGACAGGTTGACAAGTAATCGATTTAAACTCGAGAAATCGCCTTCTGAAGTTGGTCAAAAGCTTTCTGATAATTCAAGAAACCCATAAACCAGAAATCAAAATTATCCAGAGTCACTAATTCTATGTACTTTTGTGATGGCTTCTTCACATTCTCACTCTGGTTAACCGTCTTTATCTTCTTTAATGGTAATAAAACCTGCACAAAATCAACATCAGAAGCATAGGAATGTTAGCAACGAGAACCAAGAGAGACAGAGAGTTGAGTTTATTATGATAAGATGTAAGAAAAATTACCTTGTAATGGATTCTAGACAATTCCCCATTTGGAGAAGAGATTTTAATTGAACTTTCACTGCAGAAAGCAATTTTTTCTGTGGAAATAAAGAGGAGACCAGCTATAGGACCAGCTGTTGTTGATAAATAGCATTGACAAGTTTTTAACAGCCTCTCTTCTTCTTCAACAGTAAATAATTTCTTGAAGATTTTGCTCATTCCTCCTACTTGAAGAATTCTTGCACCCAAGCTCAACTTTCCCTTCACAATTTCTGTAATCTTTGGACCTAATCTCACTGCATTTCCGTATAAAGTAAGTTATGAATTTAAACAAATTGATGAACTTGATATATAAATGAATATCTTTATTATATATATCTCAGCTTACCATGCTCCCGGAATCCATTGGCTAGTCTGTCGAATCCATTGGCTAGTCTGTCGGTATTTTTCCCGATCTTGTTCATCCTTTTAAGTACAGGATATGAAGCAGACCCATTTGCAGGAGATGGAATTATATGTTTTCCTGCAGATTCAGCTGATATTTCAGGCAAAAATCTCATTGGTGAGCTCTTAACTGGATATTTCGTTGAGCAGATTGAAATTCCCATAACTTGTTCAAGCAAAGCTTTCTTCATATCTTGATAATCAAGCAAGCAGCAGCTTATAATTATGAAAAATGGCTTCCTTCTGTGACAACAGCTGCTATGAATCGGATAATGTAAAGTAGTATTCTTTGAGTTTGCTGCTAGATATTGATGAATCCTTGCATTAAGCAAATGTATTTAAAGACATTATTATGTTAGTTAAACTTACTTTCTGGACACGAGTCATGGATGACTCATCAATGAAAATAAAGGCACAAATATTGACTCCTAAAAGATATGATGTTGTTGTTTTATATTTATTTTTAAAGCATGTGTAGGCACGTTCATGCTTGACTGCTTTAAGATAAAATAATTTAGGTCCCATTTTTTTTTTTTTTTCAAAAATTCTCAAAACATTTAGGTTTTTCCCTCCATCAAGTAGACAATATAAGAAATTACTGTGCTAATGCGTCCATGATTATTAAAATAATCGTATCGAGTTAAAATTTTAATTTTTAACATTATTATTAAACAGACTGAATTTAAGCTAACTTAAAATACTTTTTTTTTTGAAGCAATAACTCAAATTATAGTCTTTAGACTCTACATGTGAAAAACTAAAGCAGGGAAAGTCATCTTTGTATTTATATTTTATTTTCCATTCCATATTTTGCAAGCAAAATAGTAATGGGTATGGAAAATGAATCATAAGATTTGGTAGTTAAAGATATTAAATAGAAATTCAGAAAAATATGGCTGGTAGTTGAAGGAGCTTTTCAATGGAAATAAAATACAAGTAAGCACCACGTAATACATTCCTAAATGGTTCGTCCATGTGTAATTCTAGCTTTCTGTGCTGGATTTTAACTTTCTGACTCTGGATTTCTCTTTTCATCAATACCCTAATTATAATAGGATTATAAGGAAAAGGAATAAAAATAAAATTTGACAAAATGTCTGCATGAATTCAAAGGTCATTGTATAGGTCATACGTCGACAGGGCTAAGAAATTATTGGTAAAAGAAAACGTCAAACGAAAGAGAAGGAACAGCCAAGGCCATTAACAAAATCCATTAGCTAAATTAAAGGAGATGTAGAAGTTTGCTCTAGAAACAGCAAAGTGTCTCGTGCAGACTTAAACCAGCAAATTTAGATTCAAGGGCATTCTAGTCTTTAGGAATGAATTGATTTAAAATTCTGTTATTCAAGATTCAAAGATCTTGATTCTTGTGTTCTTGATCTTTGGAGTCTTGGTCTTGTTCTTGGAGGAGCTGATATAGAGCTGAGTTGTCATTCTTGTATGTGCTGGTATATATTCTGGAAAATACGCAGAATGGAATACACACAAGTGCAGAAAGCATTTTCCTCTTGGATAAAATTCTCTCGATAGATTTTGATGTGTGTTGACAGATTTTATTTCTTTAATTCTTTTCTTTCTTTTATTGTGTTCTCTTCTGTAATTGCAAGTTTACTTCTTTCTGTTTCTTCTTCTTCTTCTTCTTCTTCTTCTTCTTCTTCATCGTGAGTTAATTTCCAGATAAGAGTGGTGGTATTGCTGAAGTGTTGCAGAAGTTAGATTTTAATACAGCAGGAGAGAAGCTTTGCTGGAAGCTTTCTTCTTACTGGAGGTTGCTGGAATTCTGGGCAGAACATTAACAGGAGACATCTTATCCTAAAACATAGTGGGAAGATGGGAACAAAGACAATCGATTTGGCCATATTTTCTTTCTTTCTTTCTTTTTTTCTTATTCAACGAGTTATATATTTATAAATAGTACTAAGTATGGGACAATCTATATATATTTATGTGTTAATAAGTTTGTATAATTTCTATACAAACTTAATTATACAAACTAATATGTAGCAAAGTTATATTATTGATGCATGTTTTATACTTTCGTAATGGCAAAAAAATTTTTTGAAAATAAAAAATAATAAATGATATAGCAATGATAACAACTACGACGTCATTTGTATATAAAATTTGTATTTAGAGTTTTATTATTATTATTATATATTTATTGTAAACAAATGAAATATACTTAAGTAGCAAGCTCTTTTATAAATGCCCGTTCAGCATTAATCATGTATGTAAAGAAGGTTTTATAAATGCCAGTTGATCATGATTCATGAAGTAATGGAAGGCCGGCTTTGACTGGGAATTGGCAACTTGTTTTGCAATTAATTAAGTTTGTGGATCAGGCAAAAATGCCAAGTGTTGGACACATCAACATACCAAACATATTTTAATATTAATTATATAGGAAAAAAAAGAGAAAAATATGCAACATGGAAACTATTTATTGATCACAATGGTGGTAACTTCAAGGCAACCATCGTACTTGTTAGAGATATACCATAAATTCAATCATATCACATAGATCAGGGATATTATTTATAATAAATATATTTTAATAATTAATTATAAATTAATTATAATTATTTATAAATGACAAATCCCTATCATTTTATATTTTCTCTGTTACGACTCATTGATTAGTGTAATGATATAAAATGATATCCTATGATATATTATGTATCAAAGCTTTATCTACAATGTGTTGTAGATATGAGGACAGAGTCTATGATTTAAATGCATTCAAATAAGTTTCCGATTGAGGTAATATCATTGGGGACAATGATATTGCATGATCGGCATGTTTTGTTACTACCAATGATTAGTATTTGATGCTAATAATTGAGTGACGAATCTCATGTCATAAGAACATAAACATAAGTACTACATTTAAGAACGTATTACAGAATGTGACCAAACGTGATGAATCACATTAGGGGACTAATTTCAATTTGAAGAAAATTGTTTTCTTAGTTGGAGAAAAATAGAACATATTATGAGGAGCTGTCCTCAGTACCTCTTAGAAGATACACGTAGTTGTATGATGATCGATTATGAATTAAGTGTGACTTAAGATCATCATTCCTGGATATTAGATTCAATAGCTACATCTCATGTTTGTGTCACTCAACAGACTTTAGAATTGTTACATATTGTCTGGAGGCGAGATCGTACTTAGAATAGCTAATAGGGCAACAGTTGCTGCTGAAGTCAAAGGATCTTGTACACTTAGATTTTCTGATGGACACATTCTGAGATTAAATTCTGTTTTGTATTTTGCTCATGCCACTAGAAATATCATTTCAATATCTGTACTATGTAAAGATGGTTACAGTGTACAGTTTACTGAAAATGAATGTTTAGTACATTTTCGAAATGTATTAGTGGGCAAAGCAGTAAATACAAATGGATTATATGTTTTGGAATTGAGTGGTAGTCATTCAATTAAATCCATTACAAATAAAAGAATTCAGGGTCAAACAAATCCTAAATATCTATGGCATCATAGATTGGGTCATATTGGAGTCATACTGGAGATAGGAGATTGATTTAATTTAGGACAAGTGGACTTTTGAGTTCACTAGGCTTAGAACCCTGACCCACTTGTGAATCATATCTTCAAGGAAAAATGACCAAATTTCCCTTTAAAGGTAAAGGTGAGAGAGCGAAGGAGTTATTGGAACTTATACATACTGATGTATATGAATCATTTAGCACTAGAGCTTAAGGAGGATTTGACTACTTTATTATCTTTATCGATGATATATCAAGATACAAGTATGTGTATTTAATGAAATACAAATTAGATTCCTTTGAAATATTTAAAGAATTTAAAAATGAAGTAGAGAAACAGATTGGAAAGAGTATTAAAATTCTGTGATCTGATCGTAGAGGAGAATACTTGAGTACAAAGTTTCAAGAATTCTTAAAGGATAATGGAATAATCTCCGAGTTGACTCCTCCTTATACACCACAGTTGAATGGTGTAGTTGAAAGGAGAAATCATACTTTATTGGATATGGTGCAATCTATTATGAGTTTCATAGACTTGTCAGTGTATTTATGAGGATATGCCCTGTTAATCGCTGTGCATATCCTAAACAAAGTCCCATCAAAATCAGGCCAAAAAACTCCATATGAGATATGGAGTGGAAAGAACCCCAGTCTCAGATATATGAGAATATGGGGTTGTCCAACTTATATTGAAATTATTAACCTAGATAAACTGAATATAAAATCATAGAAGAAAAGATTCATCGGATACCCTAAAGACAGTTTAGGATATTATTTCTACCTCCCTACTAATCAGAGTATATCGATCAGTAGAAATGCACACTTTTTAGAAGAAGAGTTCTTAAAGGAAAGTGGTGCAGATAGAATGATTAAGCTTAAAGAAGGGTCTTTAGAAGCTCAATCCGATGATATTGAAGCTGGACCTTCCAGTCAGCAGACCTCACTTCCAGTTCAAATTTCGCTTAAAAATCTTTTAGAGTATCGCGACCTCCTAAGCGATACAATCTCCTACATGAGTAAGAGTTTGACTCTTATCTAGTGGGAGAGGCAGATCATTCTAATGATCCTAGGAGTTATGAAAAAGCTATCCTGGATAAAGATTCAGGTAAATGGTTAGAGGCTATAGATGCAGAGATGCAATCCATGTACGTCAATCAAGTCTGGACACTTGTTAATCCACAGAACAAATTGTTCCTATTGGCTGTAAGTGAATCTTCAAGAGAAAGCTTGGTAAAAATAGTGAGGTAGAGACTTACAAAGCACGAGTGGTAGCGAAGGGGTACACTCAGAAACAAAGGTTGGATAACGAGGAGACCTCTTTGTCCGTGGCTATGATTAAATCCATCCGTATCATGCTAGCCATTAGAGCATACCATGATTTAGAAATAAAGTATGCAAGTTGCATCGATCCATTTATGGATTGAAGTAAGCTTTTAGTAGCTGGAATAAATGATTTAATGAGGTGATCAAATCGTATGAATTTGAGCAAAACCTAGATGAACATTATGTTTATAAATAGGTTAAAGATCATGCCATAATGTTCCTCATATTGTATGTGGACGATATATTATTAATTGGTAATGATATAGGTATGATGACTGAGGCCAAAGTCTGGTTGTC
>JAVXUL010000012.1:12266657-12279199 GCA_035590515.1 Trichilia minutiflora | reverse complement strand
GTGGAGTCTTCTGGAACAGCGCTATTCATTGGATTAGTAGATCTAATATATTTGATTTTCTATCTTTGCTAATTTTAATCTCCAGATTACAAGGCTTATGTCTTTTATATCAAATTTTGTATTGTAATTATTAATTAATAAAATATTACAATAAAAGTATAAATATTTTATTTTGATATTTTTATCTATAAATATAATGATTCAATTGATTCATTTTATAATTTAAATTTAAGATTATTTGATAAAATTTTAAATATTATTGTTTAAATAATTACTTAAATTCATATAAAGATTTTTTTAATTTATAAACTTTATCTTCATTTTTTTTAACTAGAAAATCTTTTGATTGTGATATATAAATATCTTTTTTTTAATTCATTATTTAAAAATATTATATTCACATTCAATTGAGTGTTATTTATATTTAACCATAATAGCCTAACATTTTAATTGTGATTCGATTTTACACTTGAGTTTTTGTCACGAGACAATTGTTATCATATCTTAGTTAACTGTGATTTGATCTCATACCTAAACCTCTATCATAATTATGGTTATACCTTGATTGATTATAACTTGATTTCACACCTGGATCATCGTCACAAAATAGTTGTTACGATAATTTGAAAGGATGTGAATTTAATAATTAATGAGTAAGAATCTACAAAGTTTATTTTAAATATATCTATTTAGACTGTTATCAATCTTTAATTTTATTATATTCATTAATATCAAATAATTTTTATTTCTTTAAGGAAATCAATTAATTTTTAATTTTTATTTTTTTAATAGATTTTAATTTATCTTCTATGACTAATTGTCTTATAGTATTACTATAAGATCTTGGGTCATCACTTAATTTATTTTTTTCATTAATAGTAAAGATATCATGATCTTTCAACTATTAAAAAGGTTATTTTTTCTTTTTCTCTCATTGACTTACATATCTTCACTAAATTGTACGAAAATTATAGGATTAACAGTGATTTTTATATTACTATCATTGGTAATTTGCACTAAAGTGGTAGGGATCTTATTTTTATTAAACAATCCAAGTTACTTATTAGAAATAACTATGTCTATTTATTTCTATAAATATAATATCTCTACTTTCTATAAGACCCTCACTATTTTCATAAAAACGATAATTACTTTTATTTTCAACATAACTAATGATTTTTGTATTTTCATATTTTAATACTAATTTTATTCCTTTTAAAAATAAGAACATAGGTATATTATTCCTAAATTTTATTTGGTTATCATCCATATTTCATATGAAATTACTAACTCAGCTATTGTATTATCAAATTTATTGACTATTATGTAAACACAACACAATACCAATAAATAAATTAAAACTATGTAAATCAATTCATAAATAATTAGGTTTCAATAACCTAATTTTATACTTATTTAGATATGATCGTAAATATTTTTTCTTAGGATTTTTAAAATTTTCTTGCTTAAAAGTTGGAACAATCCTTAGTTATTGCGTATACACGATTTCTGAATCATTTAGTATTCGAATGAGTTGAAGTGATCTCGAACTTTGGATTTATCTTATAGTATTTATTTTTTTTCACAAAAGTCTGGAATAGTAAAATTAATCATACTCCAATGTAGTGGAAAGCAAAGGTAGTGTAAAACTGGTGTTTTTTCTTTACTTCCTTGTCTACTTCCAAAGATTTTTAAATTTTGAGTTCTCAAATCAAAATTCTAAAATTATAGATCAATCCGACACAATAAAAAACCTTAAGATACCAAATTTTAGTTTAATCAAAACTGGTTTAAACCCTGAACTAGACTTGAAAAACTTGGATGGTTCAATCAAATGAAAATAGATCAAACCAGACGATTTGGTTGAATCACTCCGTGTAAATCGGGTTTGGATTGAATCGGATTGAGTCAGCTACTGGATTGAACCAGGTCAGGTCATAATTAATCGAGTTTAAGTTTATATGAACCAGATTCAGATTTAATGAATCGGGTCCAGACTGGTGTGGATCGATCGACACATGAAACAATTGCGCCTACATCTGACTTGTGTGTGGTCTCTACTTGTCTTCAACCTTCAGGTGCGTGTAGTGTATACATCTAATGGTTTTCTAATTTTTACATTTTTCACCCATTTTCAACTCTATTTCTATCAAATTTGGTATCATTTGATTCATCTCAAATAGTAGAACACTTTTGAGACAAGAAAAACTCAAAATGAACTTAAAATTTTATCAAAGTTTTTATCTTATTTGAACTTTCTCTTTAATAATTTTGATTCTGATATCACTATTAAAATTTGATAACACCGTCATAAAATTGGTGATTACATACAGGAACATGTCAAATCTAAAGGCAAAAGGTAAAACCAAAACTTTTATAAATTCTTCAAGTTTCTCTCTTTAAAAATTTAAATTTTTCTATAATATTTTTTCATGCATTTTTTGATAATTTTTTTACTGAACAAATAAATAAATTAATTAATACAATTATTCATTTGAATAATCATATCTTTTTTTAATGATATCTTTTTACTATTAAATATATTCTTTAAAAAATAATACAATCCTATGTCTATCTTGCTTTAATCACCTCACTTTAGTCACACTTTAGTCACGCTCTTTTAATATATTATTAAATTATTTTATTTTACTTTTACTTTTTTATTTTTTATATATAATTTTTACCTTATAATTTTTAATTTTTTTTATTATATTTAAAAAGAACACTATGGTATAACCCGTATCCTAACATGGAAAGGGTGAAGTTGGTGCAGAGAGGGTACGGATCAACGGGAGGAACCCCACCGTGTAACTTTTGCCTAGAAAAATAGAGATGAAAAGCACGGGTATATGACATGTGGGTAACGCTTATTTTCGCGGTGAGAATGATGTAGCGAGGAGTTTGGGCTTCTAACATTTGAGTCTCTACATGTTTATATTATTTAGATAAGAAATGTAATTTCTTAATTTCGTTCAAATACGTCCGTCAAAGGCAATACTGTGAAAATGAATGAAATCTCTTCAATGTTTAGTTATGAAACGATAATTTAATGAATTGAAGTAAAGATTAAGAAATTATTTGATATTTATATAGATGAATTTAAAGAAGGGATGTGAGAGGTTCAGTTATAATTTTGTCAAGATAAAATTTACGAACATATTTTTTTAAATGTAAATTGATGTATTTATGATAGTACAATTGATTTATAGTGAGTGTTTAATCAATTAAAAATTGGGATTTTACTTTGAATTTAGAGCTGTATTTATTGAATTAATATTAAAAATTTATATTTTTTATTATTATAATTATATTTTTAATGTATTAAAAATATGAATTTGCTTATTAGTTTTTAGGGTCTTCACGGTCAATTAATTCATCTTATGCTATACCCATTCTGGTTAGAGGTTGAGGATATATTTGATATAAATAAATAACTTACATCTTATTGGGAAAAATAAAAAAAAATTCGGCATTCAAGATGTTACTACACTAGCCGCAAGTTATCGTGATCATGCACCAGTTTAAAGAACAAAACAAAACAAAAAATAATGAAGTAAAAATGTTGATGAAAGAACCAAACAGCCGATCCAGATGCCAAGGTGTCCGAATAAATCTTTACATATTCACTTCCCGGACTTCACACACACACACACACATGCTTTTTTCTGTTTTCTTGAAGCAGATGAAGCTCTTTGAAACGTTGAGTTTATAATGGTAACTTTGGCATATGGAAGCTGACGTGTTTGATTTTTTGTGTGGACTTATATTAAATTGTTATTATGATTTTATTAAAAAATGGATTAATATTATAGTCATTGAGGAAAGTGAACCTAATTATGTGATTTAAAGAAAATTGGGCTTAACGTCTATTATGGGCTAATTTTGATAGTCAGTGTAGGTCATGGATCATGTTGAAGTCTTTGATGGGGAGGCCCAATAGAGACCAATCAAGTTAGGCTAGGTCCCCTCTCTAACTCTATATAAAGGAAAGTATGGGTTTCAAAAACCCTAGCATGCCTCCTTCTCATTGAGTAGGCTGCCATAAAGTTAGAGAATAGAGAGGAAGACCTAACCTTTGGAACGCTACAAGTTGCATCAAAACGCTACGTCGAATGGCCAAAAGAGGTACGCATTCTAACACATAATTGTATTCTATATTCGTATATGCGAGATCTTGGTGAATATGGGAATTGTAAAATTCCAACAACTTTCACTACATTTTATAAGTTAGTTTTGAAAAAAGAACTTTAAATACATTTTTAAAAAATTATTTTCAAAATATTTTATAAATTATTTTACAAAAAATTAATATCTTATTGTAAAGTATCTGATTCTACTGATAATCTAGTCATTGAAATATACGAGTCACTACGTGACGTTTTGTTTTGTGTGCTTAAAATGGATAATACATATTTATTTTTTTTGTCATTATATTTTATTTGTTGAAATACAATTTTTTTTTGTAAATATTATTTTCTGAATAATACATGTCATGTTTACAGAGGAAAAATATATGTATGAATTAGCCTTCATCTAAGGTGCTCCTACTAATATTTTTGAACCCTTTATTATTGCAACAGTTGAAAATACTTCAACAATGAATAATAATAATATAAGTTAGTATATATATTAACATTAACAAAAGAGTATCGCTTGATATATAATTTTTTGTACATTAATTATAACCGTGTTCACATTAATACATAAATTTTCTCACATAATGTACATTAGGATAATCTGATAAAAGCAAAGGGGAGAGTATATTCTTTGTAAGTCAACTAGAAAGTGACATGCGCATCATCCATGCTCTGTGAAATCGCCTGCTGTAGATATTTGAAAACCTTTTGATAACTTAAGAAACCCATAAACCAGAAATCAAAATTGTCTACAGTAGAGATTTCAATGTACTTTTCTGATGGCTTCTTCTCATTTACATCTTGGTTTACTCTCTTGATTTTACTAAAAGGAATCAAAACCTGTATTCACATATCATATTGCCAATATGAATACTAATTATCAGGAATTAATATGCAGGGGATTAAGTTAACCAATATCAATATATCGTCAGTTGAAAGTAATTAATTAACGAACCTTGTAATGAACCCTAATCAATTCTCTGTTTGAAGAATAGAACTTGAGTGATCTCTCACTGCAAAATGCTACTTTATCTGTAGAGATAAAGAGAAGGCCGGCTATTGGACCTACAGTTGTTGATAAATAGCATTGGCAAGCTTTCAGCAATTTCTCTCCTTCCTTAACACTAAATAGCTTCTTGAAAATTTTCTCCACCCCACCAGCTTGAAGAAGTTTTGCCCCCAAACTCAACTTCCCCCTCACAGTTTCGGTGATCTTTGGTCCAAGTCTTACTACAATACAATATAAATGAAAACAAATCCATTTAGCTTTCATTATTACTAAATTACTATAATATTTTATATACTACTTGTTCAATTGATGATGGAAAGAAAACAAAATCATACTTACCATGTTCTCTAACTCCATTTGTAAAATTATCTGCCTTCCTCCCTAGCTTGTTCAATCTTTGGAGGACTGAATCGACTTTACCTACAGTATTCATTAAAACCAATATATATATATATATACTTGTAACCAAAGAGTGAATTTACATATAGAAGTTATAGCTAGAGCGAAAGAGAGAGATTTACTTTGTTTGTTATTATACGTGGGAGACCCATTTTCAGAAGAATGAACATGGTATTGTTGTTCATGGCTTGCACTATCAGTTAAGTATCTCATGGGTCTCGCCTTCTGTACTGAATATGCTGTTGATGAGCTAACTGGAATGTCCATATATAATCCAACTCTTCAATAGTCTTCTAACGGTGTACTTCTCTGCAACAACTGTTGTGAAGTGTGAATATTGTTCTCCAAGAAATGTTATGCTAGTGATGATGATTGATTAAACGCTAATATCATTCACACATATTTCAAGGGAGTAAATAAAGCAAGTGATCGAATCTATCTTTTTGTTGCAAGAGTCATCTTTGGATCATCAACGACAATAAAGTGATGAAACAATAGCCTATAGTTTTGAAGAAAAGTTGTTTGCATGGACACTTTAAAGGAAAGATAATTAAGAAAAGTTAGAGGATTTCTTTTAAAATAAATTCTTTTTAAACAAATTATTAAATATTACTATCGATAGTTAGATGCAGGTATATGATAATTAATTAGCGTTAATTCTCGCAGTGTAAGACATCATTTAAATAACCGAATTAAAAATATCGATCAAGATAAATAAATTTGGTAGCCGGTATGAGTTGGCCGAGGTTTCTTATCCTAAAAGATTGCATTCATCATTTACTTTTTTCTTAATTATTTTAAAAATGTAAAGGAAACCATGTCTTTATTCTATGAAATCAAATAATACTAATTGAATTTGTCGATGTTTTAACTACTTAATTGTCTTATTAGTTGTCCGTACTTATTTTTTCTAGCTAGTTAATGGATCCCCAATGCCTGGGGCAGGAATTAAAAATATAAATTCAAATTATTCCAAGTCAATATCAGCCGAAAGGTTCGTTCATGAAAATACACATTTTCTTACATTTAATTCAACACAGCTTCCTCTAGCTCGTGAATTTCGAAAACCATACCCTTTTTGTAAACGGGTTCAAGGAAATAAAGTAATCTGATTATTTATTGAGCTTTAATTCATAAAAGATGCACACTAATGGTGTGGCACTGAAACTTTCCGAGCTGACATTGTATCTTTCTGATCGATCCAAGTTCATCTCTTTTAATTCTTAGATAAGACAAGAAAAAGAAAATAAAAGGGCCTTAGCAAAAACATCAACCGACTTGTTGAAGAGATCACAAATTTAAAGATTTCACTGTAAACGATAATGGATCATGTCATCTTTTGGAGATTGCTTCAGATCATCAATCCAAGAAGCACTTTTCGCTTTGTTTATTAAATTGATGAAGTTGAGCAATTGTTTGATTTTTCATGTTAAAGCTGAATTTGATAAGAATGAAACAAAAAACGTCGATGATCAAATGATATAGAGAACACCTTGATCAGCAAATTAATTTCAAATTGACCAATATTTAAAATAGAAATGCAGGAACTTGACTTAATATACATTATCTCAATATAAATATTTAAATTAGACTTTAAATATTTAAATTAGACTTTAACTCTCATTTTAATCTACAAACGCAATTATATTATGACCATCCGTTCCAAGCTTCAAAATTGAATGGTATTGCTGTATATATTTTCTATTGAATCACTATTCAATCTAAAAAATTAAGCTCGAAAGAAATAATCTAGATAATTGCATTAAGTAGCTTAATTTTTTTTTTCTTATATGCAAGTCTGATTCTTTTTAATGAGTTTTATCGTGCGAATCCAAATAAACATATAAATTAAAGTAAATTAAAAAAGAAGAAGATAGATTCCCAAAGTGCATTGAGCCTAAATCTGAATCTAATGCTTGTTAAAAATTTCATTTCCTTTATTTTTTTTTTCCTGGACGTCGAAGGATATATATAAAGACTTGCATTCGTAAGAAAGAGAAATCACTTTTGACTAAAGAGCTAGCAATGAAGCATTTGGTTAATTAGTCAAATAAATCACGAACCCAACAAGGATTTGACATTCTATTCTCTTTATTCCACATTATACTTGGTTCATTCTGAGGTGTAACTGAGTGGTTAGTAGGCCAGCTGACCAGCTATGTCTGCAAAAGCAACATTACAGCTGCACACCTCGCCCTTTAGTAGAATGCATGCCCATCTCAGTATTAAACATTACAGCTGCACACCTCGCCCTTTAGCAGAAAAAGCACTTTAATAATTCCATAGAAGAGAAGAAGGATCTAATTAGAGCCGGCTAGTTTTGAATATTAACTTTTTTCGTTCGTGGTTTCAAACAAAAGGTTACTTCAATTTTTATTGCTTGTGGGAAATATGATTGCCACATCATAGCCACAGCGACCACATTGTTTACATGTCCTCAATTTGAAGATAGCATCCGTCATAAAGATGGAATTAATTAGTTGGGTAGCAAAAGGTGCGAATTAGATAAAATTCAAAAAGGAGATTATAAATTATTATTTTATAGTGCATCATAAAGTGTATATATGCTAAAAAACATGTCACGTGAGTAGAAAAAGAAGACATGAGATTCATTTAAATGGACGCCATCTTCTCCCAACATCTAAAAATTTTAAGTAAGTTATTTTCCACTCATTTTCGAATAAATTATTATTTCAGATAAATCAAAACAATTTAATTAAAATAAAATTGCAAGTTCACATTCTATCCAAATTTTCCATCTGCTGAAAGACCAAACTTTGCTCAATAGTGCAAATAACCGTAACACATGCGCCACATAAGACGAGAATTGAGCATTTAGAGGTACCACAAAATGGCCAAAAAGAATCTGAAAAGGTCTCAAAACACACTATCACAAGCTTTGATTCCTGGACTATTTAGCTAATAATGGTCTTAACTCCGACGGTTTTACTTGGCAAGACATCCTCTGTAGCTATTTGCAAAGTGCTTTTGTTGAATACTTAGTGTGTCCAATTTTTAGTTTGTTAATTTTGAAGGTTCCATGTTAATATGAAGAAAAACTTATTGAAATGCATCAAAACCATAAAAAGTCTGTTACTATAGCCCAGTTCACCTAAATAAGTATATAAATACCTTTATTCTTCATCTTCTTCACTCTTCTTATTATTCTGACCCTAGGTTACGAATTTTATCTTCTGAATAATCTTGCAAGATTCAAGCTTTAAAAAGTTTAAAGTATGTTTTCCTTCTTATTTCCTTTATTGATTATTGATTTTGGTTAAATTCTAGAAATGGGTTTTTCTTGATTTTGTGATTAGGTTCTACTCATGGGTTATACTACTAGTATATGATGTGTTGTGAAGTTTATGGGATGATTGGGATATTGGAAATTCTTGAAATCATTAAAACTTGTGAAAATCGAGAATCAGGAGCTAAATGAACAATGTTCATATTTTTCTGCATATCTTGAGTTATAGAACTTGAATGAAGCATCGTAATATTCTAGAGAAACTAGAGATATTGACAAATAATGTATTCAAAAATTGGCTTTATATATCTTAATACGAATTCCCAGAAAATTCTTGAATTGGGTTTTTCTGCAGGGGCGTGTAATCAAGATAGTAGGTACAAAATGTGTTATAAATTTAGCTAGAGATATCTCATGTATAAACCATAAAATTATGAAAAAACTAGGCTTACCAGGGACCAACATATTAAATATTCAGTCCCCTAGCTTATTGAAAAAGTTTCCAGAAATTTTCAAAAATTAACTGACCTGTCAACTCACTATGAATTAGAAAGGTTTCATGTATTGTATATATAACTCGAGTTGAGCAATTTCAAATAAAAAATCCATAAAGTTGTAGACTAGTTTATCACTTTAGCTTTCCAATAGGTTATTCCAAGCTTAAATTGGGCTTATAGGCATTAATTCAAAAGTATTTCTTTGTCAACCGTTTTTAACATTCATATTTATTGTTTTATATTTTAGATTCGCAAAGGGAGCCTCAATCATCACCAGTATCTTAAACAAGTAGATCCAAGAGCTAGTTCTCCAATACATTATGAGTGGATATTTACTCTTTTTAACTTGTTTTCATTTATTTTCAAAATGTTCATTGATTAGTAATTGTTGAAACCTTAGAAAATAAATAAAGGTCCATATTGAATATTACATTTTCTTCATGTATTATCAATTATCATGTGAAGAAGTTGATGAGCTACTTGGATTCAGGCCCAGAAAAGGTCATGGTGTTTTGAGATATAGGCTATTTTAGGATGTTTTCTTATTACTTTGATTCATAGCCAAACATTTAATAAATGAATAATTATTTGTATATATGCATGTACTAAGAATTTTATGTAGATAAAATTGCTGTGGATTCATAAAAGAAATGATTAGTTAATGAGTTGTTTAACTGTCGAAACAATTGGATATACATATTATTATTAAGAAATTGTGTTATTATGAATCGAGTGAATGTTATAATGCTTGACCTGTGTTTTTTGTATTTTTGATATGATATTTTGGCTTATATTTCATTTTTCCTTACCTCTAGCTAGGAGTTATAAGAGGGGAAGTTAACATGCTCCGAAAGCACATTCTGATATGTATTCTGTAGAGGTATTAGTACATGTGAGAAATAGGGGACGAAAGAAGTTTTGAATTCGATAACCTGATATCTGTATATATCTCTATATGCTTCTCTGATAAACTTGATACTCTGAGATTTATTTTTGATATTATAAAAGGCATATAGTTGATTTTTTGTTATTTGTATTTTATACCTGAAAATGGATTTGCTTATAAATGTGTTTTATGCCTGAAATCTATTTTACTTATAGTATATTGTTTTATCATTACTTTCAGTATCCACTTACTGAGTTTTTTCAAAAATTCATCCACCACAGCTTCCAATTTTTGCCAAACACAGTCTTTGGTGAGGATTATTTGAGATTTTTGTGAAGAGTATTGAAAATTCAGATCTCCATATAGTCACCTAGGTGTTATTATTTTGCATGAGACTATGTTTTGTATTTTGAGCCTAACACCCAAGTGATATATATTCGCTATATGTATGACTTTTGTTTATATTTGTATATATTTATACATTGTATTATTTTGCATATAAGTATATTGGTATGTGATTGTCATGGTGTTGATGGGCATAGAACCCCTGTGCTCTGATTATGAGTTTCATTTATTACCTATATTATCTATATCATGGATTACTAATAAGATTTGTCTGAGGTTTATGGGGTAGGATATCCCTACCTCCATTCTGTCACGATCTTGAGTTTGAAGGTGTGAAAGTTAAGCTCAAAGTCATAGTACAAATCTCTAGCGTTATCTGAGCCAAACTCAATTGGTTAGTTTATTAGACACGCATTTCATTTAGATGTACAAATCTCCAGCGTTATTCTGTCTACTATCTAAACTAAATATAATTCGAAACTGAAAACCATTAATTTGGTGTGATAATATGAGTGTTGCATCTTTTGCAGCTAATCTTCTGCTTTATAGAAACTCAAAGTACATTAAATTAGACATGCATTTCATTATAGAAAAGATAACTAATGTCCAAACCCAAAAATCATATTACAAAAGTACAAGGATTAAAACTTTGCAAATTGAGAGATTTAAAACAGTGAAGAACAGCCTTTGCAGACGCAATTCCTATAGATATATTCCAAGATAAAATATTCCACACAAACTATACACTCCGTATAGGATACCTCGCGCATTGTGAGTTGTAAGGAAATATTCCAAGGAAATATATATATACGTCGTCGGATTGAATACCATCATGAATGCGACTTAGCAATGTCAACCTTACGTCACCGTCGTTAATTCTCCCATTTAATTATATTGAAATCTTATTGTAATTTATAATCGCCAAATACAAGATTCTGCATTCATTGAATCTATATGATTCTTCATTCAGATTCTTCTTCTCCTTTTTTTTCATTTTTATTTCGGCATTAATTCTCTTTTCCTTATCAGCTTAAGTTATTAGTCAATTGTTCTCTTCTTATAATCATATGCCAACACAACACTTGAAGTAATATTGCTTTAGATATTCAGCTAATTGAAGATATTCTACTACTACTATAAATTCTACAAGTAGTTAGTTTTGGTTGGTACTGATGGAGATGAAACCAATTTCTGCTTCAAATTCAGGGCTACGACCATCGTATGGACGTACGAAAAAGCTTCGAAGAATCGCCAGCTAGTTATATGGAAACTTAAAATTTTTAAAGAAATTTAAATTACAAAACATATATGTATATGAACAAAGGGTATCGACATACCTCTTTATTCGGTATCCAAAAAGTTAAGCCGTCTCTAGAGCCTCTAAGTGTATCCACACGTCGGTTCATTGACGATGATTTCAATTATGTGTCTTGGAGACTTGAGCAGACTAATAAGCTTCCATAAGCTTATTTAAATTTTCTATAATTTAGAAAATCTCTCCTTACTCATATGTGAGTGAAGAAAACCATGAAAACAATTTTCATTCTCTTCTTTTCCTTTCTTTTCTTATCATGATTTTGCTCCAAGCAAAATCATTTCTCACCCATCTGAAAACCAACAAGAACAAGAAGAAGAAGAAGAAAATTGTTCACCCACACTTTTTCCCTCATCTCTCCTCCACATCTCCCTCTCCTTCTTATCCTCTTTTCTCTTTCTTTTCTTTCAAGGACAAGTGTCAAGCAATTGATGATGGATTTCAAAAATCCATCTAATATCATTTAATCTTTATTAAATAATATTCATTATCATTAATGACATTAATGACAAAGAGGGAGAGAGAGAGATAAATACCTATCTATCTATCTATATATCTTCATATAGATATTATATATATATATATATATATATATATATGATTAATTATCAATTAATTAATCATTAATAAATAAACAAATTTATTTCTTAATATATATATATATATATATATATATATATATACACACACACACACACACCAAAATAT
>JAVXUL010000012.1:12237006-12247184 GCA_035590515.1 Trichilia minutiflora | reverse complement strand
AAATAAAGGAAGCAGTTAATGTATGTAAATAAAGAACAATTTCTTTTATTAATAAATATAAAGTTTATACAAGATCATAAGCCTTGAAACAGATAACACGAATGATTTCTAGGATATACACACTAACAGATACTTTATTTGTGGATATCGATACATACATGCGCTTGGACTTTAGTGTCTTCGCTCCTTATGCATGTATTGATACTTTTGATAAGAGTATCGATAGTTTCATACGCTTTGCATAAGAATCTCCGGTATTTCTTAAATGTATCAATACTTTTGGGTAACATATTGATACTTGTCTACGTTCTCCAGCGATCTTCTGTGTGACTTGCTTGATGTATTGATATTTGGCTTTAACATATTGATATTTGGCTTTTCTTGACTCTATTTGAGTTTTACACTTAACCTTTCTCAATTCTTGACTAATTTGTATAATATTGTTCAATAAAAATCATCATATTTATTTTCAAATTATCATTCATGCATCAATGCAAGAATTAACCAATTTTTAACATTTTATTTATGCAAAAAAGAATTAATCAAGTTATTAAACAAATTAATTAATATATCTAAGTTATTAACCTTGTTCAACTTTATTCATTATCAAAAACATATTAAGATATCACTCGTACTCTTTACAACTTCTTATTATTGTCCTAAATGTTATTGTAATTACTAAAATATAGCTCTCAAGATTGACCTACAATGGCCTTCTACATGAGCTAATGCTAAGGTTGGTCTTACATAACTTTCAACTTGAGATAAACCTCGTCCGAGAGAACTGAATCTTAGATTGGATTTCAATAACAGATCTTATTCGAGTAAAAGTTAAGATAGTGGATTTTTCAATACGATATTTTTTTAACCTAACTCTTGTAATGAACCTTGACTTCAAAGTCAAGCAACTATCAATCTTGGGCTTGATTTCATGTTTAATTTTTAAAATTTTAAACTAAAAAATACATAATAAAATTTTAATTTTATATTATTTTTTTAAATCTTATGTTAAAGTTTTAAGTTTTTTGTTTATTATTTTAAAATTTTGTTTATATATAAAAAGATTACTACTAAGATAATTTTGTTAGTTTTCATAAAATTTTCTACTCCGTATTATTTTCACAAATCCTGAAAAAAACACGATAATATTCATATTATTTTCATAAACCCTGAAAAAAAAAAGCATAACTAAAATTTATGAGTATAATAGATTTTTGAATAAGTAAATATTAATTTTCAGAGTTTATGTGTCATTTCATTTGGATTTAAGAGTTTAGATAATATTTTTTTCAAATTTTAAGGCTTCAATAATCATTTGTCCTATTTTAAATACTAGAATATAATTATTGTGATATCAAAAATACGTCACAAGATAATTTCAATACCAATTTAATTTTAGTTTTACTAAAATTGGACGAACTCAACTGAAGCGAAACAAAATTTAAAAATAAAAATAAATTAAACTGATACATGAATTTATTTTTTCTAAAATTTTATATATTCAAATTTTATTTTATTTTATTTTATTTTGTATAATTTTTAATTTTAAATATAAATAAATGTATGTAAAAGTAAATAATTTATTTATATTATTACAAATATGACTCGAGATACAAAATATTAGAAAGGAATCAGACAAAAATTATATATAATACTAATAATTCTAAAAGATATGCTTTTTTTTTTTAAATATGAAAATAAAATTAATTATATTTAAATAATTACTTAAATTTTTATTATTACATTAAAACACAAACACTTGAAAATATTTTATATTCAAACTTTCGTTAAAAAAGAGGGTATCTGGTCTGCTAACTGTTCACATTGAAAATAATAATAACAATAATAATCATATCTATAAAAGATAACCGATCGGGATCCGTGTAGCTCGGACCAGAGAGTGAACAGATTACAGATCTCTTGCAGTGTTGTCCAATTTCCTTCAACACCCTCAGTTTCTTTGCTTTAGTTTGATCATCAGTCCAAGTTGTCAACTGTCTGTCTCTTTTATTCTCAAAACTTTCTTATCAACTACCCAGATCTGATTAACGCATAGCTACATTCCATAGAGAGGATTATTATTATTATTATTATCAGAGTGAATTTTGAGATGGGTAAAGCTTCAGTCATTGTATACATAAGCATAGCTCTTCTTCTTCTATTATTTCTTTCGCAATCTCCTAAGAAACCTCACAACAACCGTCACCAGAGGTTGAAACTTCGGTCGTCGTTCAACTTCAACCCCAAACGTCACGAGCCGGTGCCGTTTGACCCGCTGGTGGCGGACATTGAGCGGCGTAGGGAGGACAGACAATGGGAGAAGCAGTACATGGAGCATGCTCACCCGGAATTGGTCAGACATGATGATGCCCCTGGGGAAGAGTCTCAGCCTGAGTGGGAGGATTTTATGAATGCCGAAGATTATTTGAACGATGAGGAGAAGTTCAATGTTACTAATAGGTAAATTTATGAATTGAAATTGGAAAACCTCATTCGGTATTTCCATTCAGGATTATGTAGTTAGTGTCTAGTTAGAATTCCGTTATGTCAAAATTGTTGTGATATACATTGACTGAGCATAAACTTCTTTTGATTGATAGGTTGGTGTTGCTGTTTCCGAAGATCGATGTGAACCCAGCGGATGGCTATATTATTGAGAGTGAGTTGACTGAGTGGAATGTGCAGCAATCAGAGAGAGAAGTAATGCATAGGACTCAGAGGGAGATGGAGACACATGATAAGAATAAAGATGGATTTGTATCATTTGCCGAGTATGAACCTCCCAGCTGGGTTCGAATGTCAGGTAGATATATCTTTATTTTCTTTCCAAGAATATTATAGGGCTTAAATTGAACTTTCGTAGTGAAATTTATAATAGGCTTTTAACTCATTGTTGGGCATTAATGTATTTGAGTTATTTCTTGTACAATTTCTATGGCTTCTCTGGTTTTGTTCAATTTATATGCTGAATTCTGATTAAGGAACTTTTGATGGGATTCCTATATGTTTGCTGAATGATGGAAACTGTCATATCTTCTCCATCTGCTTTTGTAATTTGCCTTTCTCTGCTAACACCAATTTATAATCTTTCTGTCGAAGTAGTGGATTTTTCATGTTCTGTTGGCTTCCAGTATTTCTGATTTATCTTATACCTGTAAGTGTATGTTGTGCAGTTAGTAATGGTGTATTGGTGTTACTGTCACATTTCAAAATGTTTATTCTGTGATCTAGGATACCTTTCTGAAAATTGGACAACAAAAAGTACTGACCTCCTTGAAAGAGTATGTGTATGAAATTTATCTTAATATTGTGCCATTGACTCATTAATGTACCATTTCCAACTACACCCCTTAGGTTTTTCTTCATCATAAATTCTGATCTGTGAAAATAAGAAATAGCTATCACTTTGTTCTTTGTATTACTTATTTTTTAATTTTTGTTTTCATCGCTTACACATTGTCTTGTTTTGGAGTTTAGATGTTCTGTTTTCAAGTTTACTTGTTGATTTTTTTAGAATCATATTATTGTTACTGCATTGACTTTATGTGAGATGGTACAGAGGTGTCTACTTAATAGAGAGACATTCAACTTGGCCATATTTTATGCCTATTGCTTATCATAACCCATAACTACTGATGTCACTCTAGAATCAAATTTACTCCATTCAGTTGATGATGTAAAATATTTCTTTGAATGTTGCATGCTTTCTCTTATTGCTTCTGTAGTCAAGCAAGCTGAACTCGGCTTATTACAAAATTTTGGGTCTATTTACACGGAGCCTTCATCACCACCATGCTCTATCTATGGCCTGTATCTTATGTTAAGTCATGGGATATCATAACCTCGTTTTCATGCTAGGTTGCCTGGTTACTAATTTTTTTCTTCCTATTATTTTTATTTGCCAGATAATAACTCCTTTGGCTATGATATGGGTTGGTGGAAGGAGGAGCACTTTAATGCATCAGATGCTGACGGAGATGGTCTTTTGAATATAACTGAGTTCAATGAGTGAGACTTTAAACTCATATAATAACATTTTTTTTTTAAGAAAAGCCCTTTATTATTTTATATTCTTCAAATTTAAGATGATTGTTTGTGATTTATGATGTTGCAGCTTTCTGCATCCAGCTGACAGCAAAAATTCAAAGCTTCTTCTATGGTTATGCAAGGAAGAAGTGAGGTGACATTTCACGAATGCCCCTTCTCTGGCATTTTATGGTTTTCTGTCCTTCTAACCTTATGTATATTTGGTAAACTGATTCAAATTCTATTTACATTGCATGTTTTAAATTATGCTTTTTTCTTATTCTTGTTTTTGTATCTATGACTCAAAATTTGCAAATTTCTCCCTGTTTACGAAAATGGAGTTTTGAAGAGATGAAAAGGTTCTTTCATAAATGCAACTAAACAACTATAGAAATTGAACAGAGCATTTTTGCATTAAACAAGCTTCTTTACCCATCCAAAAGACATCAAAACACACTTGTACACTCCACATCTTACTAGAAAATGGTAGACACAATTTCAACACCAAAAATAACCTGCAAGAAATTAAGAGTTTTGCTTCTGAATGTTGTCTTGAATGTCAGAGAAAAGGTACTTGATAAATCATATGTGCATGGCTGCATTAGAATATCTACGTGTGGTCTCTGATTTCCATATGCCCTCAGGAAGCACATGAAAGTCTTTAAGGCATACCTTTGAAGGGTCCATGAAACAAAGGTGTTTCAAATTGATTTTCAAAAGCTTTTCTATTTGGAGGATCTGCAGTATTTAGGGCTGTTTGGTATTGCTAGCTTCCACGTAACTTTGAAAGCAAATCTGCAAAAAGCATTTGGTAACACTAACTTTTTGCAGGGCCCACTCAATTTGTTTACTAAAATTTAACAATTTTAGCTTCCATTTCACTTGTGTCTTCACCTCAATCCTAAACATGTCCTCTATTGAACATAGTTTTCTTTAGGATTATAGTCTTTTAATATTTTTATTTGTGCCAATGGACTTTATCTTGACTCAGTTTCATCAAGAGTGACATGTATCTTGGTCTTAGATGTCAGAAACCTTTTTAAACAAAATTTCTTACTTCGCTCTCATTGCAATGTGGACCTATACAATCTCTTTGATTTCAGTACGGTCCTTTAATTTTCTGTCATACTTATATTTTTACAATGTAAGTAGATTTCAATAAAACAAATCACTTTGTCTCAATTTAAATTGCACTATTATTTATCTTTTTACTATCTAGTATGATTTGTCCGTTGTTTGTTTCCCTTTTGAGTAATGTTCAATATTTTGGTAAACATATGGCTTTGCTTGATGTGTGTTTTGCTTTTACCTCTTACCTCTTTAGGGAAAGAGACTCAGACAGAGATGGGAAAGTGAATTTTAAAGAATTTTTTCACGGGCTCTTTGACTTGGTAAGGAACTACGATGATGAAGTTCATAATTCTTCACATATGTCTCATGACACAATGGATGCGCCTGCTAGACAGTTGTTTGCTCAGCTTGACACAGATGGTGACGGGTACTCAATAAGAATTTGTGATACATTTATTTCTTCATTTGATTGGCAATGTTATTTTGTTGCATCTTCAAAATAAATTTATGTGGCTTTCCACTTTCAGATATTTGTCAGATGTGGAACTACTTCCTATAATTGGAAAACTTCATCCATCAGAGCATTACTATGCAAAACAACAGGCAGATTACATCATATCACAGGTATTCATCTGACTGTAAAAGGGTCTTTTTGATTTAATATTTCAAATTGTGTAGTATATTCGGTTGTATGGGTGATATGAACTGCAGATCATGGACGTGCGTGTTACAGTAATTATTATAAATATTGCTATTAACCAATTATTATGGGGTCGAAGATTCACTAATTAGTGTTGCATGGATTTGTTTTGCTTACTAAATTGAATAACAGTTTCAACTACTCTTTGTGGTTAATCAGAGTTGCATAGGTTTTTCTCCTGAGGTTCACATCTCCCACTGATGTTACTGTATAATGCCTAAAGAAGGATAATTCAGTTCATTTATTTGTTTGCCATAGGAAAGTTGGTAAAAATTGCTTAGTGACACATAAAGAAATGATGAGAGCTTTCTTCAACTTAGAAGAAGCTTCATGACCCATGTGATCTTGTTATCCAAGATTTTCTTAAACTGGGGATCGTGATGTGTGGAAGGGGGATGGAACTCGGATCATAGCGTGCTGTTCAAATTTTGGATATAAAAGGTTTACACTCAAAAGTTTTCAGAATTAAAATGTATTTATTTAATATCATTCAATAAACAATCAAAATAACATGTTTGAACTAAAATGTTCGTAAAAGGTTTCCACTTGAAAGTCTTTGAAGATTTGATAAACTAGCAAGTTGAATAAGTGAAGGAAAAATTATCCAATCTAGTAATTATACTGCAATTCAACATGAGTATTGTGAATTGTGTTGAGTTTTTGCACTAATGCCGAGCCTTTATATGTGTTCTCAAGTGTTGTGCTATGTCTTTATCATGATTTGTCTAAATGATTTTATTATGCCCTTTGAAATTTCATAGTTCAGGTCTTTTCAAGTTTTGATATGTGTAGGCATTGGAATGGAAAGAACTTGTTTAATGACATGGCTTGATATGCTTAGAGATTGATGATTATGCATCTAACTTGTATAAAAGCCATGTATTGCATGCACTCTCGGCACACATTTTCTGATATAAGGTTGATTAATGGAAACACTGACACTAATATTTGTTTCCTTTATAATAACATTTTTGAGGGAAACTGGTGTCCCTCTGTTATTTAGAAACTTTTAGTGCGCTGAGGTATGATTAGCTGAGATTTTGCCTACGCTCACAAGATCATCTCTCTTGATGACCAGAGCTATATGGCTAAACCGAGAATGATACAGAAATCTAGCACCTCTGGAGCCTGCCCTCCTGTCTGTCTGTGCCCAGCATTGCTTTTTCTATATACAATGATTGTCTATGCATGTACATTTTTTTTTCCTTCTGACATTTTCATGTAAATATATTGGACATGTATACCTTTTTGTACTGATGATCTGATAGCTATCTCAAAAGATTAATGTCGTAGTTCAAAAATCATTGCATTGTATTGCTTACAATGCAGTTCCCCCTTTGTTTATGAGTTTTCTTTTCCTGTTGCCACCTATCCTGTGTACTTTATTCCATCAATTGAGGTGATATTTCATTCTAGAAGTGTTGGTGTATCAGCTTTCTTGGTGGAAATTTTAGCTGGATATATATTATCAAGTCAGTAGCTGAAGCTATTTATGAAGTTAATTGGAAGTAAATTACATATTCAATTACTCCAAAGGTTGGACTGAGTGGTCAAGACCCTCGCATTCAACCAAGAGGTCAGGTCCCAAATCCCTTTGGGTCCACCTACCTTTAATATCAATATCCCTCAAATTTACTGACTAGGAAGATTCCAACAGTAGTCCTTGCAACCTGTGAACTTAGGTTATCTTTGGTACTACTTACTTTTTTATAGTTAACTCTAAATGCAAAGTGTTGAGGAAATACCAACATTAACTGGGGACCGCTCACTTTTCTACCATTAATGATATCTTGTGATTCCATCCCGCTTCCCCAACATATCCTTAGAAAGGTTGAGGTATTATATTTGGGTATCAACAAAATACTAAAGGGGCATGGCAGATATTCAATGTCGCTTTTGATATATACTGCATCATACCGATGAAATTGTAATTGGCTACTGCATTGGTACTGTTAAGATACTATGGCTTTTACATTAGATCAAATATATTGTACAGGTGGTATAGCCAAACGGCCCAAGCTTCATGCTAAAAAGTTTGTTCTACTGTCTAAAAGGAAAAGTCTGTTCTACTGTTCTTCTGTCTTGTATATAGAAATAAAAGTTGATGATTAATTCAAGCTTGTACTGAAAATAAAGTCTCTGCTGGTTTGTTTTGATAGCAAGTCGGAAAGTTATGGTAATTTATGTTGTTAAAATGTTATTGCAGGCTGATACTGATAAAGATGGTCGACTCACCTTGACAGAGATGATTGAGAACCCATATGTATTTTACAGTGCCATATTCAATGACGATGATGAAGAGGACTATGAATACCATGACGAGTTCCGCTAATTTGACTCAAGGCAAGAGTAAACATTCCATTCATTTTGACATACTTAGTACTAAGTCTGCTCCCTAAATTGTTAATTGCTTTTTATTATAATTGCAGGACATTAAAGAGACAACAGTAGATTCAAATTCTTTGTTAGTCACACTGTGACACTTTATAGAATTAGTAATTATGAAAGCCTTTTACATGCTTCATTATGAATTATACCTCTCAAATTTGCCATTCATGGTGAGTTTTTGTGAACTTTTATCAAATTCTGCATGTATGTTGTACGAATATCTATTTCAGATCTTTATAGCTTTTTGTTGCAGATTTTGGACTTAAAAAGACTGCAAGGAGTGAACCTGAAATGGCATTACATTTGGAATATCTTTATGGAAACATTTGTTAAATTTACTTCCAATTTTTAGATTTTTGGATTGGGATTGCATTTTGATTTATATCCTGTCACTATGCTTGTACCATATAAACACATCAAACGCATTTTGATTTGTTAAAAAACTGGGGTAGTTTGAATCAACAAGTTTTTAGATTTAGTTTTGATTGTGTATGCTGTATGCAATCGATGATGTCGTTTGATTCTCAATGAATATTTGGCAGAAATTTTCGGTTAAAAGTTGGCGTAAATGGCATTGGTCTCCAGAATTACAATCCTATATTGATGCTAATGTTCTTACCGAATCCCTTCAACCTGTTTTGTTATTACAAATGACAACCAATTTAAAGCTAAATCCAATGGCAGTATAATTTATCCTTCAATTTTTCTTGAGTTCAACTGAAGTCACAAGCAGAACACAAACACACCAGTAATATGTCCACCCAGAAAAAGGAGTCTGCATATTCAACAAGGAAGAGAAAGCAAGCAGGGGAGGCACTACTCGTGAATGTTCGACGAAGCTTTCGACTTTAACATTCAATTCAACCTTCTGCCTTCTGCAAATGGAAATTAGGTTAGATGGGTGTTACGGCCTCTGATCCTTGCTCAGTGGATTTGTTTACTTACTATGTATCATAGTTAAATTAATTACGAAGTTAATGATAAAAAATTAAAAAATAAAATTAGAACGTACTATTTACGGTGCTCCTTGTTCCGACGAGGCTTTTCATCATCATCATCATCATCATCTGATTCGGGGTTATTATCAGAATCTTTACCTTCATCATCATCATCGGACGGAGGAGAAGGATCTAGGCGAGCAGCATCCTTAGCCCACCGGATTAACTTCTCAACTTCATCCTCTTCATTGTCATCATCATCAATATCATTGACTGACATATTGGGACCTCCTACCACTCCAATATTTTTATTATTATTGGAAGCTTTCAGAGCAGCAAATCTCGCAGAGAGATCGGCTCCAAGAACGTTCTTTAATTTATCGTCAACGTCAATATCAGCATGAGATCGAGGTTGAGATTGAGATTGAGATTGAGGTTGAGACTGTGATGCAGTAGATTGAGCAGGAGGAGGAGTACCGGATGGTCTGGATTTGAGTATTTGGAATCGACGATCGAGATCTGCGTCGAGGTAGTTGGAGGAGATATGAGATATGTGAGAATCCACCGAGAGTTTTAACAACATCTCATCTTGTGCTGCTTGGAGTAGTTGTTCCACTTCATCGTTATCCTTAATCTTCTTCTTTCCATTGTTACTCATTTTTGTTTTTCTTCTATTGCTTAAGAGCTCTGCAAAAAGGGGGCCTAAATAAAAAATTATCTAATTTATTAACTTTTTTTTTTTTAAATAATTTTTCATTTTTTTTTCTTGCAATATATTCTCGATCAAAATTCTCGATTATTTTTTTATGAGCATGTCAAAATGAGTATTATTACTTTTAATTTGGGATTTAACTAAAAATATCTACGGTATAAAATTAGAATTCAAAAATATCTACGGTCATAATTTTCATTCACAAGTAGTTAAAATAACTGTTTAATAACAAAAATATTCTTAAAATAAAAAAAAAAAGAACAGATTTGGTATGATGAGTTCTGTGGAGCGCGCCATCGAAAGTTCAACATGACGCCCATCGAGAGCGCCATGTCTCACTTCC
>JAVXUL010000012.1:12225800-12235999 GCA_035590515.1 Trichilia minutiflora | reverse complement strand
TTTCCCAAAGGAAGACAAAGTTGAAGCAGAAATCTTCTGAGTCGCTAACAACAATGGGCTTATGAAAATTAATAATACAGCAGAACGGAATGCTTATTAACCCACTGTCAAACCAAAGCCAAACTTGTAGTCCTTCCTCCAATGATCTATCTGCAAAACACAAATCCAAATGATAGTGAACAAATAAAGCTAACCAAGACTAAAATAAGTGGAAAAAAGGGCTCCTTGTGATGGACCCAGGTAAGAGATGTAATAAACTATCAGTTACATCACAGGTACTCTGCCATTTATGTTTAAGCAAGTATACATTGCTATATGCAATTCAAACCTTAAGATGGAATATGCTATAAACCATTTATGAAAACACAGGGATGGAATACATGCCATACATAATATATAGGAAAAAAAAAAGGATTGACAAATCACTGCCATCGGATTTGCACTTGTTCAGTCAGTGCTTTGGAATGGCATTTTTTAAGTTCGGGTCCCATCAGATCCAATTACTACTTTAGCCATTCACTATGCATGTTAAATACTAAAATGCATTTCATGACTATTTGGCACAACATTTGGTCTGCTCAGTATTTCTATTTAACTCAAAATCATGACCTGTGTTAAAAAGTGAGCTACCAAAACTTAAGACAACTGAATCATTTTAAACATATGTACAAGGTTAAGAGCGGTACATGTTAGAGCAATTTGGATGATTAAGTCTCCAAATTAGAAATCCAAAAGGATAAACATAAGTTCCAACATATGGATCGTCACCTCAGCAGAAAGAACAAAATTAAGGCCCAAGTTTAATCGCTCTTCCAGATAAGCTGCAGTGCATCCATTGGAATCAATCTTTCCTCTCAGACGACACTGAAATCACCACCATGAAAGTTAGTCAAACACAACAATGATAACTTTTGATCTTCGCACATTTAGAGAACTTTAAATTGTAAAGTATGCAAATCTTCGATACTGTTTCATCGTAGAGGATATATGAATTTAAGGCAGTGAAACTTCCAATACATCAAAAAAAATAAATAAATAATTGTAGAGAATGCTTGGATTACTACTTTCAAATCTCAAATAATGTCAATCATTAAGGGTTATCTTCGATAATGTCTCATCATAGAGGGTCTAATGAATTGAAGGCAGGGAAACTTCCAATACATCAACAAAAAAAAATTGTAGAGAATGCTTGGATTACTACTTTCAAATTTCAAATAATGTCAATCATAAAGGGCCTAATAAAATTCAAGGCAAGGAAACTTCCAATCAATTGACACCGTTGATTCCATAGAATATCCAACTTACCACTTTTTACATACAAGAAAAATGGAAGGTTACAAGTGTATCATAGAGTGAATCAAGTGTATTGTTTCTCATCAAAAATCAATACAAATTATAGTTCATACATAAATTATTCAACCAACCTACATAAACAAATAAACGAATACAAATTATTGCTCACACATAAATGCAATGCTAACTGTAAATCATCTTGATGTGTGAACAATATAAACTTTGCGTCTAAGTTTGCTCCCCATCAGAAATGATCTGATCTACCAGAAGTTTTGGAAGGCTAACAATGTGCAGCACATGGTAACCAAGGCTTTGCTGATAATGTAGTGAATTCTCTCATCGAGTGGCATGGTTAAATAGCCACTTTGATTCCAATTTTATTTTCGTGAAGAAGCACATGCCCAGTTATGATCAGATAGTAATAAAACATTCTTATTAAAGCACAATCGTCTGTTAAATGAAGTAGGCTTATGCTAATAACCATCAAGGTACATTTTACAATAGCTGAGATTTCACATTTTTCTGTATTTACATAATAATCATCACGAGGTGAAGCAATTGAAAATTGGCTAGTGCAAAGGTACTATATGTGTTCTTGAATTCAAAAGTTTCTGTTTGTAATGATTAAGGGCATAATGCTGAAAAAATTCACTTCGAGTGTTGTACAGTAGATACACTCATAAAGAAAAATAGGAAATACGCTCATTAAGATGAATGATTACATCTGAAGGCCAGTGAGATTTGTGGTCTAGAACATATGGCAGGTGTCCTAAATGAACATTTAGAAGCCTTCTGAAAAGTAACTTTAAGAAGAATAAAGGATAAACTACCCCAGTAAAGGCGTTAATCATACTCAGGATGAGCAGTGACATTGCATTATTTTGCAGTCTAGTTTATATCAACTAACTTATTCAAATAAAAGGATCAACATGCCTATAAGTAACAAGCTGCATTTTTAATACAAGAAACAGATATCACTTTCTTCTTTTTTTTTAAAAGGTTGTGGGAACAATTTCCTCTATTTTCGCTATTTTCTTTGGTGAAACTCATAGTGTACATAGTGCAACACTTCTTTTCTTTTTTTTTAAATTTACCCAGTTATATTGAAATACATTTTACTAACTAATAATTAAAATACAAATATCTTATTCAAAAAAAAAAAAAAAAGAGGAGGAAAAATTTAAAAAAAATTTGATCAATGGAGTACAGTTAACAAAACTAAATCTAATGTAAAGTTAAAAGAGATCCATAATCCGTATTTTCTAAAAATAGAACTCAGAATGAATGTAGGTGAAAAGAAATGCCACAGGCAGGCAAAATATTCGTGCCAATATTCAATGTTCACAAATCATTAGAATATCTAAGGGCATACCTGTCTAAGTATGTAATCATAACCAACACTGGATGTGACATCTCTTGACATGTAGTTGTACATGAAATCTGTTGCTAGAGAAACCTTCATATAACAAAATAGTGAGAATCATAGCTAGACTACAATTTGCACTCACTTTAAAATCTCAGCTTTCTTACCTTCTCTGATAGCTTCTGTACATAGCTAAGAGCAACCATTCCAGTGCTAGCAACTTGCCCTGTGGCAACCTGCAAATGCGAGAGAAATCTGATCTGGTCAAGCATGTTTCAAGCAAGCAGAGTTTCCCTCTCAATCAAATCACAGAAAAAAGTCAGCAGTCTAATCCAATTATAAGTGGCTCCTCTTGAACCCACAAAAAAAAAAAAATGGGAATTGTCGTAGACATTGTGTATGACAAAAAACATTGAGCAAAAACAACATAAATTCCAATATTTAAACTAACAGAAGTACCAACTGCTTTTAGTCTTATAAAAACTCACCTCCTCCCAACCAACCCAAAACTTCAAGTTTCATTAGAAAAGAAACTTGGTTGAAATAAAGTATTTGTGCTCTACTGATTAAGAGTAACTTTCTGACTCGCAGAGAATCACCCAAGAATGAAGTTTGAATGATTTTGGGACAAATCAAACATCTATATTAGATATTCAAACAAGCATTTGTTCCAAGTATTCCACTTTGTAAATGGTTGCAATTGCACAGATAAGTTTAGACCCTTATCTAACAGTATGAAATATGAACCACTACCTAGTACATCTATTGCACTGCCAATGTTGTGAAGTCAATCCATAAGACTGCAAACATGTAATGGAGGATAAAAGTGAAGTACATTACCATCTTATCTGTTTCATATCGAGCAGCATAACCAATACCCGACTTTCGATGTTGACCAGCCCAAAATACTTCACCACCCAAAGACAAATGTGGGGTCACACTCTGCAAGAATATTCAGAGAGTTACAGTCAAACACTGACAATGACTGCATGTTTATCAACTATTACATCAATTATACACTAGTAAGAAATTGAAGAAACGGTATAGATATCTTTTCTTGATAAGAAACTATGAGGACAAACCATAGAGATCAATACAAAATATTACAACAAATATCACAAAAAACTTGGTAATAGATGGTCTTTACAAAGGCAATAGAGCATTAGTTCATATTAAAATCTAGGAAATAGATAGCATTTACATAGATGATAGAGCTGTCTTAAACCGATGATTTTTTCCCTTGCTAGTATAAACCAAAACAATAACAAAAATAAAAACAAAGAAACTCTATGTACGCTTGGGAAAATATCATAATCATTTTGAACATTTGAATTTGTATTCTATGCTCTATTATGCAAAGATATTTCTTTAGTCTTGAGACATTAAAATGAGATATCCTCCCCAAATAATGGTTAGTGTTCATGTTAGGCCTAGATCTACTGGTGGAGTAGTGTTTACACATATTTCAATGATTTTTTGCCAAATCTACAACCTACATAATAGTATATATGCATTTTTAATGACAAATACAAATCCCTCTCACATAATTTTAGAATACAAGTTATTGAGTCATCCGAAAAATTAAATTTTGCTAAGAATCATTGGTGCAATGTGCGTACAACCTTTGTAGAATTTTGCTTTGATGGTGTTCTATGTTGAATTTTTTCACTAGATTCTTTGAGTAAGTTCTTTTTCAAATTTTCTTAAATATCAGGTCTATTCCAAGCACAGAAGACTCAGGTTCAGAGCTCTACAATTTCCCATCCTAAAATTAGAACAGGCAATTGCATAAGCATGTCAGAAAGATACATGGTTCTTCCCATTAATGAGTATATTATCCATATAAAATGCAATTATATTGCTTCTTTTGATCAGACATATACCTGGATGTAACTAGCTCCAAGTAGGGCACCATTTCCAAACTGGAACTGAGTCCTGTAGTCCATACCCTGCAGGAGGTCAAAATATCAAAATTACGATACTTTCACAATTGCAAAATTGTAATTCAAAAGTTGTGTAATTTAAGAGACTCTTTCCACATATGTGTTCTATAAATCTAAAGATAAAGTTATTTGCATGCAGAGGTAGTTCTTATAATGCAATTGCAAGGCAATCAAAAACAGATATACATAACAAGATGATGTGTCCTAATACAATGAGGCTATCACCATGAACTTAATACATAGCACGAAAATACTTATTCTTCAAGCTAGTCATAGCAAACAATCTTCCCAGTTTTCTTCAAGAGAGAGATAAAAAACAAAATCATAAGAGATTTAGTAGACATAGCTTTAGCATCAGCTATTCTCATTTAAGTTAATAGGTGTCAATAGGGGTGGACAGATCCAATCCAATCCGATCCAAACTGACAATTGGTTTGGTTTGGATGAGCTTTTAAATTGACATTTTCAAAACCTACATGTTTGGTTTGGTTTGGTTTAAAATTTAGGTTCAAACCAACCAAACTGATGATGCCCACCCTAATAGGCTAAAGGGTGGACGGATCCAATCCAAAGTGACAATTGGATCGGTTTAAATAACTTTTAAATTGATTTCTGTATTGATATTTTAAAAAGCGATATGTTTGGATCGGTAGAAAATTCAAGTTCAAACTTATCCAAAACGACAATGCCACCCCTAGGTGTCAACAAAAAAGCCAAGAAAACTCTCTCTTGATTTTCGTTCCCTCATCAAAATCAATCCACGCTCCCCTTTATCATACATAACACAATCCTCAGAATGTAAACAAAAGTAACAAGAAATTTGACTGCATAATAAGCAAGTTTTCTTAGGAAAACGAATGATAACATATTGCACCCTCAATTAATGTGCATCTTATTGCACCCTCTTTTATCTTCTACTGAAATACAAGAAAATGCATAATCAAGAAGATGAGCTGCCACTTACCTATCTCAAAATAAACTGGAAAAATGCTCAATGCTACAAGTACATTGTTTAACATATTTGCAATCAAATGACATAAGCAAAAGCACAATGATGAGTAAGATTAATTGACCTTGTAATCAAAGTTGATCATGCCATGAGACATGTGAGGCTCATTTGTAAGCTGGAAAAGAACACACAGGAGTTACTCAATACGTGATACGTGAAGCATACTTTCAGCCCAAAATGAAGAAGGGGGACAAAATCAGAAGAAAGAATAAATGCATTAACAGAAATTCACCTGAGCATTAGCCTTCAGTGAAAGATTATCTGTCAGATCACACTTCACTCTGGCATTTACTCTACCATCCGTCAACACCCTCCCAATAAGCATTAACTGTGAGAAACCCATCAATACTCCTATAATTTGATTGAAATTACGATGATCAAA
Source organism: Trichilia minutiflora (assembly GCA_035590515.1). Taxonomy (NCBI): domain Eukaryota; kingdom Viridiplantae; phylum Streptophyta; class Magnoliopsida; order Sapindales; family Meliaceae; genus Trichilia; species Trichilia minutiflora. The sequence goes on along the minus strand of JAVXUL010000012.1, from coordinate 12,230,009 downwards.
TCGTTCCAAGGAATTCTTGCAATATAAATATGGTAGTGACCACTTACATTTGGGTCTATAAAGTTAGCACCAAACTCATAGTGAGAAGTAGGAATTTTAACGGTTTCCGTCGATTGAGAAGGAATTTCAGTTGGTCCCATCATCACGCTGATGAATGGTTGATGAGATTCAGTCACCAAAATCAATAAATAAAACAGAAAACTCTGGAAAAAGAAAAAAAGATAGTCACCTATGGCTGAGTGAGAACTGCTGATTAATTCCTTTCGTAAAATCGAATCGCAAACCCTCAAAAAGCTCTGGCTTCAAAGACACTGCCAAAAACATACGTTATAATAATTGTACTAACTACAATACCAACAAATAACAACCCTAACATTTTCTTTATTTAAAATTCCGCACAATGCTACTTTCAGTACTACAGTTCACAAAGAATACAGAAATCCCCCTTTTTTCTCTTGAGAACAAAATTAAAAGTGAACGCTTCAAAGCACAAACCAAAATGGAACAAAAATTCTTGCTTTCCTACTCTACAATTGAATGTACAACCAAAAAAATATGAAAAAAAATGAAATCAAAATATTACTTCACAAAAATAGAAAAGGATAAAACCGTTTTTATATAAAAGCCTAATGCAAAACACCCAAAACGACAATAACCAAACCTATAAAGAAAATAATAGAGTTGCAGAGTTAAATTCAATACCCAAACTAAATCCTTCTTTATAACAACAGAAAATCAAACCATATATTATAGCAAACACATTTACATATGCCCAGATCAAGAACAACCATAAAAAGGGTAAATCCCCAATAAACAAAATCGGGAACATAGGCAAACAAAACAAAATTAATAAAAAGCTGGTGCATTATAATAAGAAGAAAAACAAAAAGCATGTTACAAACTTAAAGCTTCACGATGGATTTCCTCATAGGGAATCGGACAAGGTAGGTGCATGTAATCAACTTTCTCTTCTTCTTTAGGTTTCTGTACCGATGCGTCGGTTTTTGTTGTCGTAGTGGGAGGTACAAGCCCCGCCATTGTTGCTGCTGCTCTTGGTTTGCCTGTACTCAAAGCAAAGAAGCGAGGGAGTGAAAAAGGAAAAAGAGGGCTTGAAATTTGTCAAGGTGGGGGGTTTTGTTGAGGGTTTTCAACATCTTTTTTTTATTTACATTTTTCTTATTCTTGGTAAAATATTATTTTGTAGAATATTTTGAAAATTTTCTTTTTCTTATTCTTGGTAAAATATTATTTTATTTTATTATAATTTCACAAATAATCAAATATTTGTGATTACTCTTTTTTTGTATGTTTATATTAAATTATAAATTATATGAGATATATGATAATAATAATAATATAATATTATTATATTAAATTTTTTAATAAAGTTTGTGTTTTGTTTGTATTTTTGATAGAATTGTAATAAAAACAAAAATAAACCAAAGAAAATAAAACCCTCAAAAATTGGAAAAAAAAAATAGATAAAATGAAGACAGGGGCTAAATATATCAGTCATGGGCTAGCTTGGGCTAATGCCCTGATTTGCAAAAGATTTCCTTAATGAAAAGTGGACAATGATGGACGTTTGGATGGACGATCATGAACAATAATCTTGTTAAGATTTTTTTTTTTATATATATATACAGTAAGAATATGTCACAATTCGTTCTTTAAATTAAAAAAAAAACAAAAAACTTTCAATTATTCTAAATTTTTATAAAGAATTATATTATTTAGATTTAAACTCAAGATTTGAAAACCAAATCCTAAACTCTTTGTCAACAAACCACACCTCTTAAGCACCTTATTGAGACACTAATTCGGAATAAGATAGATAATATTATTTATATTATGCGAAAGTTTATTGATTCTATAAATGTTGATTCATAATAAATGAGTTTGATAAAAAGTATGTAGAGTAAAATATATTATTACTAAAATAAATTATTAATTTATATATTTTATTAAACTATTATATGTATTAAAATATATTAAAATTATTATACGTCTTTGATCAATTATTAGTTTAATTTAGATGCATTTGATTATTGAGATATTAAATTTATATTTTTTTATTATTAAATTATTCATATAAAATTATTTTATGATTTATATTTAATTTACTTCTTAAAGATAAAATCCTAACTTAATTCATGAACGAAGAAAGAAGCTATGACATTAATAATGGCATTTGGTTTTGGTACGCCTAATTGGGTTGCATTTAGATTAAATATAATTATGCTTAATTACATTAAATCAGAATAAATATGATTCTTCAAAACTAATTATACAGAGTCATTAACCGCATACCAGGTTGGACATGGTGCATGGTATGCAATTTGTAAAACTATTAAATTATTAACACTAATCTACAAGAAAATTACAATTAAATATATTTATATTAATTTAAATTAATTATTAAATATATAAAAATTTATATAATCCAATTAAAAAAATTAATATATACTTTCATGTTATGAGTGGAATATTTATTTCATTAAATAATTGAAATTATCTAAATGAAAGGTAGTTAAATAAAATACAACTTACTAGTTTAATATTTCTGAATATTTTGTTTATATATAATAATAAATAAATATTTATGATAATCATAATAAAAAATTATTTTTGAGTTATTAATTTCATAATTTTAAATTATAACATAAATTTAGTCTAATGACATTAAGCCAAATTTTATTTACAAAAAATTAAATAAAAATAATTAAGTAGAGATGAAGGAAAACAATAATTAATATATTTTATTTCAAAATTTTGATAAATAGAAGAAAAAATTGTGGAAATGAAAAATAAATATGGCGAAGAAATATAATTAATTATTGTTATTTTTAATTTTTTTTTTCACACACATTGACATTAACATGAGATTATTTATAATTAGTGGCGCCACTATAAGAAATAGGCCCTTTTTCGGCGACACTGCAACAGCAAATGATTGTCACGAAGACGGCTTATTCATGCATCGATGAATTGCTGTCACAAAAGATTCTGACTTGGTCAAAGTAGATTTGGTCAAACTTTGACCAATCAAAATTTTTGTTTTTAGTGACTTAAAGTAGTGGTGAGGTTTTGTGATTAGGAATACTTTGAATTCGATCTAAATGCGTAAATTGAGTCGAATTTAATAGAATGTTGTAATTCTCAACTTATTTAAATCCTATCAAATAATTTGGTTTGGTTTAAAGTTTTATTTTAGATTACGAGATTTAAATTAAAAATAATTTATTAATTTAAATTAAATTTAAAAGATAAAATTTTATATTTTAATTTTTTTATTTAATTTTAAAATAATAAATTTTTTATTTTATTATATAATATTAATATTATGTATAATAATAATAATAAATATAATCATATTCAATTAAATGATTTGATTTTTTGTTTTTGATAATTTAGAATATTCAAATTTTGTTTAACTAATTTTTAAGATATTAATTTAATATACTACCGTTTAGAAATTACGAGTAATTAATAAGAATTGAACTTAAAATATATATTCAAATTATACATTTTAAACTCAACTCTTCATCATCAAACTACACTCATACATAATAAAGTAATTTGATTTAACGATAGATAGTTTAAAATTAATTTAATTTATAATTTAAATAAATAATAATAATTTATAAAATATTAATTTAAAAATTAAATCAAAATTTTTTTAAATTTAAATTAAATTGATTCAATTAAACAATTTAAATTGGATCTAAATCTACCTATCTCATACTAAAAATTTGGCCTTTGCATCAACTATTTTGCCATCACAAAATATCAATGTGGATCAACATATTTTGATTGTGGTTGAACTCTTTTATTAAGACAATAAAAAATTTACAATTATAGTTTTTTAAAAATAAAATAAATAAATAAATTGTTAAATGAACAAATAGTGTCAAAATTACAAATCTATTAATATACCACGAGTCCACAAAATCATCTAGTACTATAAATGTATCTATTAATATCACATGTCTATAAAATCATCTGGTACAACAAATTTATCAAATTATATCTAACGATATATATTCACAAAATCACTCAATTACAAATTCACCAAATGTTCTAACATTACAAATTCTTTGTTATCAAATGATCAATCATTATCTGTGCGATGCTGGGGAGTGCTCGACGTATACAGACTTTCTATATATATATATCTATATATATATATACATCGAGAACGCATGCTTT
>JAVXUL010000012.1:12214805-12225700 GCA_035590515.1 Trichilia minutiflora | reverse complement strand
TGGGGACCTAGGCCCTTGACTATCCTAAAGCAGCGTTACGGGAACGGGGCCCAGGCCTAAGCTGAAGCGCCCGTGGTACCCTGACCGACAAGTACCCTGACAGACAATACCAAATGACTGGAAAAAATCAAGGCCTGACCCCCTAAACGCTTCAACAAAGGTGTCATGGGGAATTGAACTTGAGACCTTGAGATCCTAAGCTAAATTTTTACCACCAAACCACCCCCGAGGGGTTGTTCCAACTCATTTTTAATTCATCTTTTAATAATATTTGAACGTATGTATGATATGTATTCAAAGTTATTAAAATTTGCCGTTAAAATTTATCGAGTCTTTTATAAAAATTTGTAATAATTTCAATTTATGTATATTTTTGCTGAATTAGTATGTAATGATTATACTAATGTATAATTATTGTAAGGTGTATACTAAGAAATATTTTATATTTTTAGCCTATAAATAAATAAATTCTCTTAATTAAGAGAAACAAAAGGAATTTGCTATTAAATTTCTTTTACAATGAATAACGAAATTCTCTGCAAAATTCTTTTATTTTTAAAATAATTTAATTAAAATTTCGTTTTTATTTTGTTCGTTATTTAGAGAAAATATTTTTAAAGTATGATATTGCGAAGATTTCTCTTATTATCATAAAACATTTTTAATCCTAAGTTGCAAAGGAATCACAGCCTAGTGGGAAAATATTTTGTATACCCTTCATCCCTTTTGCTCAAATTAGTCACGAAGTTAATAATAAAAATGAAAAATAGAGAACGTACTGCATACGGTGCTCCTTTTGCCGACGAGGCTCGTCGTCGTTGTCATTAGAGTCCGTATTATTATCAGAATCCTTATCATCACCGTCGTCGTCGTCTGACTGAGGAGAAAGATCTAGACGAGCAGCATCCTTAGTCCACCGGATCAACTTCTCAACTTCATCCTCTTCATTGTCGTCGTCGTCATCATCAACTGATATTTTAGAACGTACTACCACTCCATTATGATTATTATTATTTGAAGAAGCTTGAAGAGCAACAAATCTTGCAGAGAGATCGTCTCCAAGAACGTTTTTAATTCGTCGTCAACAACATCAACACGAGATCGAGATTGATATTTAGACTACGAGATCGAGATTGATATTTATATTTAGACTGTGAAGCTGTAGATTGAGGAGGAAGAGTATTAATAACGGATGGTCTGGATTTGAGGATTTGGAATCGGCGATTGAGAACTGGTCTAGGTAGGTGGACGAGATACGAGAGATCAGAGAGTTTTAACATCTCATCCTGTGCTGCTTGGAGGAGTTGTTCCACTTTGTCCTTTTCATCGATCTTCTTCTTCTTTCCTTCGTTGTTCATTTTGTTTTTCTTCTGTTGCTCAATAGCCTACTACACAAATATGATAGATAGACAAAGGCTTCCGAAGGGAAGATGCATGAACACGTACCATATATTTTATAATTGTCAGTATAATTTTTAATTTTTAATAAAATTCATTTATTTTCATTTTAATATTTAATTTTTAAAATTTTCACATTAAATTTCAAAAGAAAGCCTTTCCACTACGCCAAACCCTAATTTATTAAAATTCCTTTAATTGACAGAAAATCAAACTGGGAGACGTGAACAACGGAATATGGGAAAGGAGGCCAGACAACTATAACATGCGATGAGAACTTTGAAAGGGTAGGCTGCCGCAATATCTACTTCAAACATCCATAAATCTTTGACAGCAAGAATGAATATTAAGTTAGAAACAGAAGAACATATCAAAGTTTTCGAGGCACGGCAGCAAGAAAATCCCCAAAAATCATCCTGTTAAAGCGTCATCATGCCAGAAACTTCAGATTTTTAGCACCTCTTTTTGTTACCAACTGCGTTGAGTAATACATGAGCTTTGCTTCTTTGTTAAAGAGCAATTCCATGTTCTAGTACTTCTGGAAATAACAGCTACGGCAACTGAAATTTGAATGCTGGCATCTCATGAAGAAGAAACATTCAACTATTTTGCAATCATCACGTTAACAAAAAATCTGTCTACTTCCATTGATATAAATGCCTACAGTGCTAGAATGAAATGATACCAAAATCACAGCTTAAAACAGAAACAAAAGTAAAAATAAATGAGGCTCTAAAACTGTTGCAGCAGCCGATGCTGCCCCGCCAATAACATTACTCAAGGCAAAGGATAAAATGGATTTTATGATTTTCCAAACGGAAGACACTGTTGAAGTAGAAATCTTCTGTGTCGCTAACAGTAATGGGCTTATGAAAATTAATAATACAGTAGAATGGAAAGCTTCCGATTTATTAACCCACTGTCAAACCAAAGCCAAACTTGTAGTCATTCTTCCTATGATCTATCTGCAAAACATAAATACAAATGATAGTGAAACAAATAAAGCTCATCAAAGCCAAGATAACAAGTATGCATCATTTCACTACATGTAATTCAAACCTTAAGATAAAATATGCTATAAATCTTCCATTGAAAATACAGGTATGGAAGAGATGCCATATAGAATATAAGATAAAAAAACGTTTGACAAATTACTGCCATGTCATTTCTCTTGTTCCGTCGGTGCTCTACAATAGCATTTTTAGGTTCAGGCCACCATCAGATCCACTCAAGCAGTTTAGCCAATCACTATTCTTGTTACTATAATGCATATCATGACTATTTGGCACAACATTTGGTCAGTCACAGTACTTCTATTTAACCCAAAATCATGGCCTGCATTAAAACGTGAGCTACCAAAACTTAGACAACTGAATCATACTAAAAAATATTCCTGAGGTTAAGTGTTACATGTTAGAGCAATTTGGATAATTAAGTCTCCAATTAGAAATGCAAAAGGAAAAGCATCAGTTCCAACATATGGATCCTCACCTCTGCAGAAAGAACAAAATTAAGTCCCAAATTTAATCGCTCTTCCAGATAAGCAGCAGTGCAGCCATTGGAATCAATCTTTCCTCTCAGACGGCACTGAAGCAACCACCATAAAAGTTAGTAAGACACAACAATGATAATTTTAAATATTCCTACTTCACTGAGAGAGTTTTAAATTGTAAGGTATGCAAATCTTCGATAATGTTTCATCATAGAGGATCTAATGAAATTTAAGACAAGGAAACTTCCAGTTGATGAAAATGGTTAATTTTAGAGAATGCTTGGATTACTACTTTATCATAGAGTGAATCAAGTCTATTATTTCTCATCAAATATCAATACAGATTATTTTACACACACATAAATTGTATAACCAACCTCCATGAACAAACAAACCAATACAAATTATTTACTTACACATTAATGCAATGCGAACTGTAAATCATGTCAATGGGTTAACAATATAAACTTTGGGAAACCAATACAAATTATTTACTCTCATTGATGCAATGCTAACTGTAAATCATCTCGATAGGTGAACAATGTAAACTTTGGGTTCAAGTTTACACCCAATAAGACAATGATATTATCTACCAAAAGTTGTGGAAGGCTAACAATGTACAGCATATAGTAACCAAGGCTTTGCTGATAACGTTGTAAATCCTCTCATTGAGCTGTACAGTAGATACATTCATCAAGAAAAATAGGAGATAAACTCCTTAAGATGAATGATTACATCTGAAGGCCAATGTGATTTGTGGTATAAGACATATGGCAGGTGTCCTAAATGAACATTTAGAAGCCATTTGAAAACTTTACAAAGAGCAAGGATCAACCAATCTGTCCAGTAAAGACATTAATCATACTCAGGATGAACAATGTATTAATACATAATGCATTATTTACTGTCAACTTTATATCTACTAACTTATTCAAATACAAGGAACAATATGCCTTTAAGTAACAAGCTACATTTTTTTTTACAAGATACAGATATCATTTTCATTTCTTTTTTGGAAAAAAGTGTGAAAATAAATTTCTAAAAAGCTGTGGAAAACAACTTCCCCTCTATTTTCCTTGGTCAAACTTCTGGTTTTCATGGTGTAACACTCCTTTTTCTTATTGACCCAGTTATATTGAAATACACTTTGCTAACTAATAATTAAAATACAAATATCTATCCAAAAGGAAAAGAAAAAGGTTAAAAAAAAAATTGATCACAAAAGATTAGAACTGAAGTATAGTTAACAAAACTAAATCTACTTTAAAGTTTAGAGATCCTTATTTTGTATTTTTACCTAAAAATAGAACTCAGAATGAATGTAGGTGAAAAGAAATGCCACACAGACAGACAAATTATATGTGCCAATATTCAATGTTCACAAATCATTAGAGTATCTAATACACACCTGTCTAAGGATGTAATCATAACCAACACTGGATGTGACATCTCTTGACATGTAGTTGTACATGAAATCTGTTGCTAGAGAAACCTTCATATAACAAAATAGTATAAGAAGCATAGCTAGATAACAATTTGCACTCACTTAAAAACTCAGCTTTCTTACCTTCTCTGATAGCTTCTGTACATAGCTAAGTGCAACCATTCCAGTGCTAGCAACTTGCCCTGTGGCAACCTGCAAGTGCAAGAGAAATCTGATCTGGTCAAACATGTTTCAAGCAAATAGAGTTTCCATTTCAATCAAATCACAGATCCATGCCATAAAGCAGCAGTCAAATCCAAATATATTTGACTCATCTTGAATTAAAAAAGAATTGTAACAAACATTATGTATCACAAAGATTGGGCCAAAACAGCATAAATTCCAATATTCAAACTAATAAAAGTACCAACTGCTTTAGTCTTAACAAAAACCAACTCCTCCCAACCAACCAAAAACTTTTAAGTTTCATTAGACAAGAAGCCTGGCCAAAATAACGTACTGGTGCTCTACTGATTGAGAGCAACCTTCTGACTTGAAAGGAATAACTCAAGTATGAAGTTTGAATGATTTCGGAACAAATCAAATACCTATATTAGACATTCAAACAAGCATTTGTTGCAAATATTCCACCTTGTAAGTGGTAGCAATTCCACAGACAAGTTTAGAACCTTAACTAGCAGTATGAAAACCACTATCTACTACAGCTATTGCACTGCCAAATGTTGTAAAGTCAATCCATAAGACTGCAAACACGTAATGGAGGATAAAAATCAAGTACATTACCATCTTATCTGTTTCATATCGAGCAGCATAGCCAATACCCGACTTCCGATGTTGACCGGCCCAAAATACTTCACCACCCAAAGACAAATGTGGGGTCACACTCTGCAAGAATACTCACAGAGTTAGAGTCAAACATTGACAACCAGTGCACATTAGTTGACTATTATGTTGATTATACACTGGGAAGAAATTGAAGAAAAGCTATAGATGTCTTTTCTTGATAAGAAACTATGTAGGTACACCATAGAGATCAATACAAAACATTACAACCAATACCACAAAATACTTGGAAATAGATGGCTTTACAAAGGCAATCGAGAATTAGTTCATACTAAAACCTAGGAACTAGATAGCCTTTACACAGACAATAGAGCTTTCTTAAACTGATGATTTTTTCCCTTGCTATCATAAACCAAAACAATAACAAAAATAAAAATGAAGAAACTCTATATAAGCTTAGAAAAATATCATAATCACTTTTTTAACATTTGAATTTGCAGTATATGCTCTATCATGCAAAGACATTAAAATGAGATATCCTGCCAAACAATGGTTAGTGTTCGCATTAGGCCTAGATCTACTGGTGGCGTAGTGTTTACACATATTCAATGATTTTGTTAAATCTACAACCTACATACCACTGATATGTTGAGATGGATAGAAAATTTCTAATTTACTACAAAATTGTATATACGTATTTTCAATGATGACTACAAATCCCTCTCACATCCTTTTAGCATACAAATTATTAAGTCATCCAAAAAATTAAATTTGGTAAAAATCATTGGCGGAATGTGCATACAAACTTTGTGGAATTTGCTTTGATGGCGTTCTTGATTTTCTTTGCTAGACTCTTTGAGTAAGTTCTTTTTCAATTTTCTCAAATATCAGATCTATTCAAAGCACAAATGAATCAGGTTCATAGCTCTACAATTTCCCATCCTAAAATTAGAACAGGCCACTGCTTGCACAAGCATGTCAAAAAGATGCATGTTTCTTACCATGAATTACTACATTATCCATATAAAATGCAATTATATTTTTTTGCTTGATCAGACATATACCTGGATGTAACTAGCTCCAAGTAGGGCACCATTTCCAAACTGAAATTGAGTCCTGTAATCCCTACCCTGTAGGAGGTGAAGATATCAAAATTAGGAGCATATAAAGCTTTCACAATTGCAAAATTGTGCTTCAAAGTTGTGTATTTTAAAAGTCATTTTCCACGTATATAGCCATGTTTTCTATAAACCTAAAGATAAAGTTATCTGTATGCAGAAGTAGTTCTTATAAAGCAGTTGTAAGGCAAATCAAAACCAGATAGGCAGAACAAGATGATGTGTCCTAATACAATGAGGCTATCACCACAAACTTAACACATAGCAGGAAAATACTAATCTTCAAGCTAGTCATAGCAAACAACCTTCCCAACTTTCTTCAAGATAGAAATAAAAAATAAAAGCATGAGAGATGTTGTAGATATAGCTTTAGCATCTGCTAAGATCGCAAGTAAATAGGTATCAACAAAATATCCAGAAAAACTCTCTTCTTTTCACTCCCTCGTGGAAATCAATCTATGCTTCCGTTTGACATACATACCATAATATTCATAATGCAACAAAAGTAACAAGAAATTTGACTACATAATAAGCAAGGTTTCTGAAAAACAAATGATAAGATACTGTACTCTTACATAATGTGCATCTTATGCACCCATTTTTATATTAAACTGAAATAAAGGACAATGCATAATCACTAAGATGAGCTTCCACTTACCTATTCTCAAAATAAGCTGGCAAAATGCTCAATGCAACAAGTTTATTGCTTAACACATTTGCAATACAATGACATAAGCAAAAGCACAATGATGAGTAAGAGTTGTTGACCTTGTAATCAAAGTTGAACATGCCATGAGACATGTGAGGCTCATTTGTAAGCTGGAAAAGAGCACACAGGAGTTACTCAATATGTGATACGAGCAGCATACTTTCAGCCCAAAATGAAGAAGAGTGACAAAATCAGACAGAAGAAGAAATACATTAACAGAAATTTACCTGAGCATTAGCCTTCAGAGAAAGATTGTCAGTCAGATCACACTTCACTCTGGCATTTACTCTACCATCCGTCAATACCCTCCCAATAAGCATTAACTGTGAGAAACCCATCGACACTACTATTATTTGATTGAAATTATGACGATCAAATAGTTCCAAAGAATTCTAGCAATACAAATATGGTATGACCACTTACATTTGGGTCTATAAAGTTAGCACCAAATTCATAGTGAGAAGTAGGAATTTTAATGGTCTCCGTCGATTGAGAAGGAATTTCAGTTGGCCCCATCATCACACTGATGAATGGATGATAAGGTTCAGTGACAAAATATCATTAATGAAATAGAAAACTCTAGGTAAATGTTAATTACAAAATAATTCAAAAAAAAGACGGTCACCTATGGCTGAGTGAGAATTTCTGATTAACTCCTTTCGTAAAATCAAAACGCAAACCTTCAAAAAGCTCCGGCTTCAAAGACACTGCCAAAAATCTATATTATAATAATTGTACTAACTACAATTCCATCAACCAACAGCCCTAATATGCTACTTTCAGTACTATAGTTCAACACGAACACAGAAGTGCCGATTTTTGCTCTTAAGAACAAAATTAAAAGTGAACACTTGCACACCCAAAATGGAGCAAAAAATTCTTGCTTTCTTACTCTAAAGTTGAATGTAGAACCAAATAATGTGGAAAAAAGAAACATATAAAAATATTACTTACACAAAAATAGAAAAGGATGACACTGTTTTAACATAAAAGCGGCATGCAAAACACCCAAAACCACAATCATCAAAACCATTAAGCAAATAATAGAATTTCAAAGTTAAATTCAATACCCATACTAAATCCATCCTTATAACTACAGAAAATCAAAAACGTATACTATAGCAAACACATTTACATATGCGCAGATCAAAAACAACCATAAAAAGGGTAAATCCCCAACAAATAAAATCAGAAAGAGAGGCTGACAAAACAAAATTAATAAAAAAATTCGCCATTATACTAAGATAAAAAAACAAAAAGCATGTTACAAACTTAAAGCTTCGCGGTGGATTTCTTCATAGGGAATCGGACAAGGTAGGTGCAAGTAATCGACTTTTTCTTCTTCTTTAGGTTTTGGTGTCGATGCGTCGGTTGTTTTCGTTGTTGTGGTGGGAGGTAAAAGCCCCGCCATTGCTGCTGCTTCTATTGGTTTGCCTCGACTCGAAGTACAGAAGCGAGCGAGTGAAAATGGAAAAAGAGGGTTTGGGGCTGGCTACGGTGTGGGGTTTTGGAGGGGGTTTTATGCGATCTTCCTTTGTGGGCCCCACGACTTTTTTTTTTTTCCAAATTTTTTTAACATGAATTTATTTACATTTTTGAAATATTTTGACCATTTCTTGATATTTGTATAAACTTGAAAATCCAAGTGATACATTCACTTCTTGAAATTTTACACTAATGCACATTAATAGTTTAATTATGAAGATTATAACTTAATTATGAAGACTATAAATATATCAATTAATCATAGTTAGGTCATATCTCACATGGTTAGCAAAAACAAGTCTTGGGGTGTTCTCTTAACTAAATAAATGGAATAGGTTCATGACCAGTGTGTGAAATGTTCTCTTATTTAATAAGAATTATCTTTTATTATGTGATAAGCTGATGATCATCTATCTTGTGAGGTCAAGTTTGTGAATCAAACTATGAACATTTTATTTCGTTATGTGGTAAATTCATATTGTAATATTTACCTATTGGTGTGATAATTCAGATAAACAGATTGTGTTTATGTTTGTGCTGTGTTTATCGTAGATATTCCAAAACAATATTTGCTTGCTGTTCTTGATTATTTTCTTTATCTACAAAAATTTTATATTGTTGTTCTAAATTATTGTATTTGGGAGTACCCCTTGCAATAATATAGCCATTATATACTAGAGAATAGCATTTTGACACCCTAGTTTGCACCAAGAAGTCTTTTTAGAGGAGGGAAAATCAGTTCTTTAGGACAGTGAAGTACACGCCTTGGCTACTTTAATCTTCCTTATTACCTTGCTGCTATTTTCTATTTTGCTTCTGTAGGCCTTTTTCTTGTTGATCTCCGGAAAGTTGCTGCTGAAATTAACTGCTTCTATTTTTATTTCCGGCTGCTGTCTGCCTGCATTGCTACTGATGGATTTTGATGTTTTATGCTTTCTGGTACTACTGTAATTTATTTTCTGTAACCGTTTTTTTCTATTTTTCTGCTGTTGTTATTACTACTGATTCTTGTTGGATTTTGCTGCTGTTTCTATTTGTTATTATTGCTGTCTTTCTTCAGCATTTTTGCACAATATTCTTGCTGAATAGACTGTTTATTTTATTGTTTCTAATATGAATTTCTCACAATCTAAACAACATAACAATCTAAAGAACGTGTTGAGATGAGCTTGAAAATTGTTAAACATGATTATCTTTATTTTGCAAAAGGTTATGATACCTAATATAAAGAAGAAACCTTAAAACCATAAACATAATATTTATAGGATAGAGTCATAACACCGCAACTTATAAATTCTTTTTTTTTTTTTTTGGAACAAACTTATAAATTCTTAACTCTTTAAAAAGAAAGAAGTTTGTATGATGCTAAATACCATCATAGAATCTTAAAAGTACTGAATTTTTTTAACTTATCTTTCCTAAGAAAGCAGAGATAGAAAAGCTTCATTCATCAAATAAATTAGTTATTCATTGTCGTACCCATCCAACACAATTGGAAATGATTTATACTTGCGCCTATAATTAATGGTGCCTTTCAAATATCAGGCAAGTTTAACTTATTCAGTCTAATAATCCTTACTAGGATTTTGTGTATATTTACTCAATCTACCTACTGTATATGCCATGTCAAGTCTAGAATTATTCATAAGACATATTATTATAAAGTAGTTGCTTGAATCTCAGGTAGTGAGCCTATATTTCTTAAGGTTAGAGTTTTAAATCGGACAATTCTCTAATAAAACTACTAAATATAAGGTCAGTGAAAAATACATCGAGGGGTATAGCACTTCTACTTAGAGCATAAGGTAAGAGTAATGGTAACCTTATTGGAGATATGCCCTAAATCTAATCGTATGACACGGATCAGGGATATTATCCTTTATAAATATATCGTAGGGATTAATTATAAAATATTTATAATTAATTACAAATGATATTTTTTATCATTTTTTCATTCTTTTCAGTTATACTTTATTTTATTGATTATTATAATAATGTGAAATAATATCCTGTGATATATTATTGTCATAACCCGAAATCCCTGGATTATGACCAGCATAAAACAAGGCTGGTCTTATCTCCTAAACCTCTTACTGAAATAAATGTCTTTCATTATCCATTTTATATAAATGATAAAAATGCATATGGGACATAAGTACCTAACTAATAATGTAATGCACAACAATGGACTCATACCATTTAAACTGAAAAATGAGACTTATACACACATAACTTATAAACATATATCAATATGTTTACATAATTTTTAATACATAACTAGACCCAACTCTAGTAACTGCACCTCAATATCCCGCTCCATTTATCTGTCTTCCATAAACAGCTAAAGTACCTGCAAAACTGAGGTGTAGTGGGGGAGGTAAGTCTTGGAAAAGACTTAGTGAGTAGCTCAAAACATACATGAAGTTATCATATAAAAGAATGAACCTAATTTAAACAATTAGCATG
>JAVXUL010000012.1:12199117-12214705 GCA_035590515.1 Trichilia minutiflora | reverse complement strand
CGAAACTGAAACAGTCTGACGAACCGGCCCGGCCCGGCCCAGCCCGTTACTGTGTTGCTTCCGGTTTTGATCCGGTTCTGTGAAACTGGAATCGTCGAACCGGCCCGACCCGGCCCGGACCATTTAACCTTCCGGTCCGGGCCGGTTCCATGAAATTGGAACCGTCGAACCGGCCCGGACTGGCTCGAACCCGTCGGTTCAGCCCCGTTAGACAGCTCTATTCAAAATTAGCATTAAACTTAATCACCCATCTTTTAGGTGTCATTATTTGGTCCAATAAGTGGTATCAGAGCCAAGCTTAGCACATTTAATATTAACAACCTTTGAAAAGTATATCAATCATGGCATATTGCATTTCATTTTAAATAGTAGAGGATTAATCCACAAACAGACCTCCCTTCTTTTATGGGTCAATTATGCTTATTGGAAGAAAAGAATGCAAATATACCTTACAACATTAGATTTTGACATTCTAGGCAGCATTAAAGATCAATACAACTTACCCATAGTTATAGATGAGATGACCAGGAAAAAGAAGCCAAAACCAAAAAAGGATTAGACTCATAAAGAAAAAAAATCAGTTTACCCTCAACAACAAGGTTATGAATATTTTGTATTACACATCAGATAAAACAAAGTTCAATAGAATCTTCGGCTATAAAAGTACTAAAGCCATTTGAGACATTAGAAATAACACATGAGAGGACAAGTAAAGTCAAAGATTTTAAAATTAGCATTCTAGTGCATTATTATGAGCTTTTTAAAATGAAATCACATGAGAGTATTAAAGACATGTTCACTAGATTCACAGACATCATTAACGATCCAAAAATATTTGGTAGGATATATTCAAATTCTGACATTGTAACAAAGATTTTAAGGAGTTTGCCAGGTCTTGGGAGATGAAAGTGATATCAATCAAAGAAACCAAAGACTTGAGCACACTATTATTAGAATAGTTGTTAAGATCACTCATAAAGTATGAGCTAAAGGCAACCCAGAATGAAAATGAAAATCGTGAAAGAGAAAAGAAAAACATGAAACTAAATAAGAAGCATATAAGATAATAAAGATGATGAAAGTAAAGATGGTGAAACTGATGAGGATGAGTTTCTGCTGATGGTAAGACAGATGAAGAAATTCTTCAATAAGGATAAAACTAAAAGAAGAAATTGGAGAAGAAAAGACTTTTAGCAAAATGATAAGCCTGATAAATACAAAAAGAGAAACGAGAAAGAAAAAGAGAAAGAGAAAGAAGTTATTTGATATGAGTGCAAAAAGTCTTAACATACACGTCCCAAATGTCTAGTGAAGAAATACAAAAAGGATGGCAAAAAAAAAGCAATGAAAATTATTTGGGACAAGTCATCCAATGAAGAAAGTTCTTCATCCTCAGATAATAAGCAAGCAAACTTCTGTCTTATAGGGAAACATGATGATGAGAACATTCTCCTAATTTATACTCATTTTACTGTATAATTTATTGCAACAGTGAGGATAAAATGAAATTTGATGAATTGAATGATTTATATGATGAGTTGAAAAATGATTTTAAGAAACTGTGTGATAAGCATAAGAAAGTTGAAAGAAAAATTCACTGCTTGTTAAAGAAAATTAGCTATTAAAATTAAGAGTCAATGAATTAAAAATGAAAAATGCTTGTGATTGTGTTAAAGAGTAAAATGTGTTAAAAAATGAAAACAAAGCATTAAAGGATAAAGTAGATGACCTTAGAACATGGCTAGCAAAATTCACTCAAGGAAAAGAATCATTACATTAGTTGTTAGCAAGTCAACGAATGGTATATGATAAGGCGAGATAGGATATAGGCCAAAAACAAATCATTAGACTAGTTATTAGTAAGTTAAAGAATCATTACGTAGTGTATGCTATCTTTGATAACTTTACAAGTAAATTCCATCTCAACCCAGAGATGGTCATTTTCTTTCTCATATTTTGGTTTCTCTGGTGGTGGAAACTCCTCATCTCCATATGTAAACTACAATAGAAGAGATGTCTCAGTTAATTCATTTCTCTATTCTTTTAAAACTTTAGATCTCAAAGATAAAGAATCTTCTGAAAGATTTTTTTTCATGTTCAAAATAGAATTGACAAAAATCTTTTGAATATTATCATCAATAATATTTTATGAATTTGCTTTTTCTTAGTTAACTTTCTTAATTTCCCTCATTTTTCCTATACTCTCTTCGCAAACAGTTATTGTCATTCTCCATCTCCTTAATAATTTTCCTCTCTTTATCATCGATATCAATAATATACAAATTATCATTGTCACCTTTTCTATCTCTTCATCATCACTATCATTAAATTTAAATCATTATCTTCACATTTGCCTGAATCTAAGCCATTGTCATCACCTACAAACACTAACTCATCATCACTGTCATCCAACATAATTCTCTCATTATCCTCCAATACAATTCTCTCGATACCTCTTATCTTTAATCACTTCTCTTCTTTGAAATCGACATCAATAATATACAATCTTCCTCTACTAAATTTGCATTAATAGTCTTCCTTCAACCACATTACCCTTACCACTTAAAAATGATTCATCAACTTTGAAATCACCTTTTTATTGATTTTTGTTCTTCCTAGTTTTTTTCTTTCTAATAGTTTCATGCACTTTACAGTAAAAAAAGAGGTCAACTGAAGAGAAAGATAACTTGGAATGTCTGCCAAAAGAGGTAATCAATATAAAGTTAGAGTAAAGAATAGAAACAATTCAAAATAATAAATAAAAACGAAAAGAAGTTTTGATAATATATAACATAATATGTTGAAAGTCAATGAGAAAAACGGTATTTAATTAATGCAACTTAATCACTCTCAATATATCTAACTTGATCACTTTCAAAAAATAGTTATCTTATCACTCTCGAAAACAGTTATTAATATTTTATATCACTTTCGAAAATAGTAAATATATAACTTTCTAAAATAGAGTAATTTTAACAATTGAATTTCATTCTCGAATTCATGTCTATTCTACTCTCAAATTTTGTTACATTGTTGTATATTACTATTAAAAACATTGCTTTTATAACTTTCATACTCACTTTCGAAATAGTTTAATTCTATACTCTTGAGTTTATTCTTGACAAGAATACAAACTCTCGATATCAATATAAAATATAACTCTCGAAATCAATTTATTTCACTCTCAAATTTGATATTTATCACTCTCGAATTTACTTTCGAACAAGTATCTGCACTATATCTCAAAATAAGAACCGTCACTCTCGAAATTGATCACAGCCAATTTATTCTATGTCATCTCTAATTTAATTTGTCACAAATACAATACAAACCATAATATAATACAATTTAATTTTTCATAAATATAATGCAAACCAGTTTATCACAATCAAATAATATTAATCAATTTACATTAAATAATAATTAAAAAATACTTGAAATATTCAGAACTCTCTGTATCAGTTTAATTATCGTTCTTGAAATCAATGTATCACTCTTAATATAGGTGCTCAAACTCTTTTTTAAACTCTCAAACTTAGTATATCACTTTTGAAAATAGTGTATTTTAAACTCAAACTCTTTTCTACACTCTTGAAAACTGTACTCACACTTTAAAATAGTTTAAATCTATACTCTTGAGTTTACGAATATGAACTCTTAAAAAAAGTGTAAAATATAATTCTCAAAAATCAGTTCATTTTTACACTTAAATTTAACATTTGTCAAATATAACTCTTGAATTTATTCTTCACACTCTTGAATTTTCTCACAATGTCTCAAACATTTGCCACTCTCAAAAATAGTTCAATTTTACACTTTCAAGTCTACTCTTTATAATAATCTAAAAGATAACTTTTCAAAATCAATTAATTTTACGCTCGAATTCAAAATTTATCACTCTTTAATTTACTTTCGAATAAATATTTACATTATATCTAAAATTGCTTTTGATATAAATAAAATTATCATTTTACAAATTAATTACAACTAATTTTAAGAATAATGACTCATTTTCGATCAAAAAATAACCTATTACACACGTATATTTAGAGATATATTCTTACTTTTTATACATTTCAACCAATATATAACGCGTATTATATATTTATTTCGTTTCAAATCAATTTTAAAAAAAAATATGAATAGTTTAAAACTAACGGCTTAGAATTTCACGTAATTATAATTATACCGTTGTTTTTATAGTTGTCACGTCATAAATGAATTTGTGAGTAATTCATCAAATGAAAATATGTTCAATAAATAAAAAAGAGAAAAATAACAAAATATGAAAAGGATAATTTATTTTAAATTATATATCTTGAAAGTAAAATTATTAAAAAAATTTGGATTAAATTTAAACATATTTTTTTAATCAAGTCAATTTTGCAATTACTAATTAAAAGACGAAACTTTTGTCTATTTCTCCTTACATTTTGATGGTGAGCATATCGTGTGAACTTGAAATTTATTTCGAGTATATTGCAGAGAGCTTAAATAATTTGAGAAAAATGTGGAATGGGGTATTTTTGTTCGAAAAGCATATCTTTGACCCCCAAAACGAGTAAAATGTGGGGACTTGGGAGGGTTAAAATAAAAAGGGGCCAAAATTCAAGGCTATTTAAGCTAATTGTAACAAAAATAAACCCTTCAAAACGGAACCCCCACTAAAACGTCATCTTGGTAAGCTCTCTTTCTGTCCCTTTCCCGTCGTCTTCGTCGTTGAGCCCTTTTCAGTTCTCCGTTCGAGCTCACTACTACCTGCAACCGAAGCAGCAAAATTTGGAAAAACAAAAAACGACAATGTACTCGGGTATGGGATACAGTAACGGATACCACCAGCAGCCGCTGCAGCAGCAAGAGCGCGGGGGAGTAATGAGTCACCGGGGCCGAGTTCGAAGAGGAGGTCGAAGTTCACGTGACTCGCTTAGGGTTTCAGAGCAACAACAACAACAGCAGAACGAGCGCAAACCAGCAACACCTTGTACAGACTTCGACGTTGCCTACTTCCACTCCTACGCTCACGTTGGTATCCACGAAGAAATGATCAAGGTTTCTTCTTTTTCTTTTTCAATACTTAAATTTGAATTAAATGTGTAAGTTGTTATAATTTCTTACTGTTATCGTGTTAATAGTGGTCTGTTTCTGACTTATTTAGTTTCGTTCGTGAATAATTTGTGTGTATTTGAAATATCCATAGATTGAATAGTGTGCAGAGGGAGTGTTTGCAGAGAGGGTTCTGCATATTATATAGACATGTACAAAAGCAAGTTCTTTTTCGAAATGATGTCATCATGTCATGTTACATTTTTGGGTGCAGTAATAAAACAATGGTTACAATTGGAAAGCACTTGTTGGCAACCAGATTCTCTTTCTTGTAATTTTACATTTGTTGAGTTTGTTGGTACCTGTATTATAGCATAAAGGAACTTGATTTTAATTGAGAAAAAGAAAATACATTGTTTCTTTCTTTCCTTTATTAGCTTTCCCCAACTGTAAATGGCTCATCCAATGGATTTAGCCGAGCTGAGGTTCTTTTAGACTGATTTGTTTCATTTTATTGGCAAGTTTTTGTCAATAGTTTATTTCTTGAATGCTTTAGCTGACTGGTTGGAGTAGACTGATTGAAAATTTGACACTTGGGGGTTGTCTCATTTGTGGCTTTATTTTGGTCTTTATACTTTTAACTGTCTTGGAAGTACATAACTTTTATTTGAGTTGTACAGGATCGTGCACGGACAGAGACTTATAGGGCAGCAATTATGCAGAATCAGAGTTTTATTGAAGGCAAAGTAATACTGTTGTTGCTTTGATTTCAGTTGGGAAATGAATTTTGAAATATTTTTTCTTATTAAAAAGCTTATGTTGACACACTTTACTATCTTCCTATGCTTGAAGTTATTATATTTGAATTAGGGCTGACAGATAACTGCAACTCAATGTAATCACATAATCTTGGTGATATGTATAAGATTAAGATTATGCTGCTGTATCATATATTTTAATCTTATGGAAATATTCATACAGGTTATGTTTAACATATCACAATCTACTTTAACTGGATATGAGTACTCTGCCCTTTTGAACCACTGTGTCAGACAAACTATGCAGTTCACCTCCTTACTAATTGCTTTGTTTTGTCTACAGGTTGTTGTTGATGTTGGTTGTGGGACAGGCATTCTTTCTATATTTTGTGCTCAGGCTGGTGCAAAACGGGTAAATATTTGTTCAATTGTGTATAGGATATTCAAAAAACTTGGTTTTAAGTTTTACATATCATGTAATTGATATTGGAAAATGGTTTTGGCTCATGTAAGTTTGCTTTTTCAACCAATATCTGAAGTCAATTATTTCGGTAATCATTGACCCATACAGTTCATTTTAGACAATTTTTTGTGAGAGCCAATCAATTTAATACATTGCTTGAATAATTTGGTTGCCTTGTGGTTTGTCAATAAATTTGGTAATGTGGAGTATTTTGAAATTACTATTTGATAGAAGACAAAAAAATAATTTGAATGTGAAGGAAGAAGATACAAAAATGAACTAGAGAACCACAAAGCAACTAAAACTGCCCTATATCAGCTACCTGTCCAATATGCAAATCAAAATTAGCATATCTACCTTTGGAAATTTAGAAAAATGAAAGGAGCTTCAATAAACAAAATTAACCCTAGAGCATTTCCTAATTGAGATTGATGAGAGAGAGAAATGTTTTCAGAATCCTCAGAGACTAAGGCCCAAAGTGAAGAAAAAAAAAAAGAATTTTGTCCCATAACCCATAACATCGACTTCTTTCATTTCTTTGATTATAAGACTTTTTTTTGCTTAGCGCAATTTTGTAAAGCCTTATCATTTCCACCTTTGCAAAAGCATTCTCCATTGCTAAGGCATCAATTGAAACTGGATGACGCAAGAAAATCTTTGATTCCTTGCATACTTTGGCCCATAGAGAAGATGCAATATTGCAATGAAAAACGAAGTGATTTATCGTCTCCACATCTCTCTTATACATAACACACCAAGAGTTTAAACATTTATTTTAGGATATCTTTGTTGGATTATATCCCCAATATTGATTCTTCCATAAGCTAAGGTCCCCAAAACAAATACTTGGATTTTAGTGGTAACTTTGGCTTTCCCAACAGTATCGAATTGTTTGAAAAAGTTGGAATAGCCATCTTGATTTAATGTCAAAAACTAAGATTTACAACTATAAATTTCAGATCCTTCAAGCTTCCAAATTATCCATCTTCTTTCATATGACCCAAAATGACTTGGTCAAGTAAAGATGCCAAAGCTATTTAATCTTGAACTTCTTGCATTTGAATTCATATTAATATTGAAGTTCCAACTTCAGTCTCTAGGGTGAGGGGAGAGGGGAACCCTAGATTTTCTTGATAAGTCCTTAGAATTGAGGAAACCACTCATCCAAGGAACAATTAGTAATCTAACTACCTTCCCAGAAACAAATATTCTCACCAATGCCATCCTCAAAAGCTGCGTAGGAGATGAAATGAGATATTCCTTGTAGATCTCCTTCCAAGGACTTCTATAAGAATTAGTGCCAACATTTTTGACATTCCATCCATTAAAGTGAAGACTATATTTTGCTTTTAATAACCTCATACTCTAGAGAACTCTTTTCCAATGGAAATGTTCACAGCTGTTTAGTTAAGAGGGTGTTATTTTGTTCTCCAAACTCCCAATTCCTAACCCTCCAATCCTTAGGCCTCAAGATAATGTTCTAATTAATGAGATGACAAAAAACCTTCGCATAAGTGATCCCTCATGATCTTTCTGTCCTTTGGTAACTGCATGGGAATCTGGAATAATGATAGAACATAAAGAAGTAGGAAAGACGAAGTTTGAAATTGTTGACATCAGCTTCTTTTGGTAAAAAAACATTCCAAATGCTAGAATATGCTATATTAAACTTGCAAACATTACATATAATTAATCAATGAAATATAGATAGACCAAAGTTACTGATTCTTGTGCACCAGAATTTTAGTTGAACAATTTGGATTTTCCCATACCAAGCACTACTATCATATTGATTGCTGTAACCATTATATTTTATTTGTTATAGTTTAGTTTTTAATTATTAGTTTTGTTTATTCATTCGATCTTTAGTGAAAAAGACTTGGAGGTATTCTATGTATCTTTCTGTGTGTGTACCTAGATAGTTTGGTTATTTTTGCCTAAATTGATTAGTTTAAAATAAAGTTAACATTATATCTAAAATTTATTATTTTGCCAGGTGTATGCAGTTGATGCAAGTGATATTGCCGTGCAGGTAATTTTTTTCTGTAATGCTCAGGTGTTTTTGATATTTTCTCTTACATTATAGATATTTTGCTGGTTCGTCAGCAGTGGAATTTTGGCATAATTTTGTAAACTTTTTTGTTGATAGATAATGCCTAGAATTAGAAACAGTTAAAATAGTTGTAAAGAAAACCTATATTCATTTAGTGGTTGGAGAATTTCTTTTGGAGAGATGGGAATATGTCAACTCCATCTTGTGTGCTAGAGAATGGGATCAAACTGATTTCATTCACTAGTCAAATACTTGTGTTACTTATGCATGTATTATTTAATTCCTATAGGTTGCAATAAACATGCTAAAATATTTTGCGATCACCATACATCATTTTTGCCCCTTAATTATAATCATAGCATACTTGTGAGTGCATTTGTCTTGGTTGATATACTATTGCAGCGAGACAAACCGGGGAACATTTCAAGTGTTATTATTCGAATTATCACGTTCGGATCAGGCGTAATTTTTTTTTTCCGATTAGTTGGTTTTCCTCTTTTATGAAAAATTTCCTTTCCAGTTTCAATTTCTCCAAAGTATGTTTCCGATTTTTCTCATTGAGTCTTATGTTGTTTTTTTTCATCTTTTTTTGCAATCAATTCCTTTTTCATGAAGGATGCTTTATGAGTCCACTTTCTGCAATGTATGTTTCAGAAATTCTAAATCTCGCTCACCTTTTTGCTACGTCACCATGGGAATGAGTTAATGGCTTTATGGTTTGCAGTGTTAAATTGTGTGCCAAAGTTTGATTGAGTTTCGCAAAATACTTGCGACTCTTAAGAACAAATTTTCTATACTTTTATGGGACCTTGGTTCTTTGTTGATTGGTATAGTTTAAGTGTTTGCCTGACATATTTTACTACTGCAATGATACTTGTGAGAGTTTGCCCTTTTTTTGTCAGTGGATCACAGAACAAAGTTTCTGTTGATTTTAGTAGGATTAGACTGTTTTCCCTTAAAGCATATTATGGTGATTCCTCCCTCCCAGTTTCCCTTTTTCTCTTCTTCATCTCGATTAATAACCTGGATGAACACTTATAAACAAAAAATAAATGTTCTGTGAATAATTTTCTAAGTTATACGTCACACTCTACTAGTTATATTTCTACAGAATCTGCATGTTTGTTGGTTTATAATTGCATCAATTATCCAATGATTATTAGATGTATGATCAATGCTTTAAGAACTTTTTTCAAGCAACCATTGCTTTGAGGCATTGGTTTTAACCTATAAGTCTTTGATAAATGTCCATTATGGTAATTGATTCTTATTATGTGATATATTATTACAGTGGATCTCTTTTTATCTTTTATATACTCCAATTGATTTTATGTATTTCTCATTTTTCACCTCTTGACTTAACTAATATATGATATATATTACATCCTATAAAACTGTAGGATGTAGGGGAATTGGGACCAAGTGGGGTTTGAGTTGACTTCTTAAATTGTGAATAGGCAAATGAAGTCGTGAAGGCAAATAATTTAGCTGACAAGATCATTGTTCTGCATGGAAGAGTTGAGGTAAGCTTTTTTGGACTGGCTAATGTGATGCCTACCTTTTTCCTTATAAAATTGTGCTGAAGCATATATATCTTCTTTAAATTATTTTCATAAGTTTGTTTATTTCTCGGAACGACAAAAATAAAGTTTCATATTTCACATTGATTTTGCTATCTTCAGGATAACAAGCTTGAGATCTGTGTATTATGATTACTGCAGGATGTTGAAATCGACGAGGAGGTTGATGTTATAATTTCTGAGTGGATGGGCTACATGCTTCTGTATGAGGTGATTAACAACATGTTGCATGCCTGATTTTATATTGAAAGTGGTGTTTTGTATGCATGGAATTATAGCTTAAATGTATTTTTTCTGGCATATTATAGTTCTCTACCCATTAAAATACATGCCATTCTTTTTTTAGTTATACTTGCTTGCACTACATTTGTTTTACTCCATTTTTTTAATTTTCTTTTTTCTCTCTTTTACTATTGTAGAGCATGCTGGGAAGTGTCATTACTGCACGAGATCGCTGGCTAAAACGTGGAGGTCTTATTCTTCCTTCAAATGCAGCAGTATGTGTTCTTTCTTACGGTCTTACAACCAATTTTGATCCCCGCACGTTGTTGAGGATTCATTACCATGATTCATTTTTAAGTCAAATTTAATTTTTGAAATAAATTGTTTATTTTTATTAAGTAATCAGTCAACCTAAAGGTTTATGCTTATAGAAAGGGCCTAATACTGGTAGTTAAGCTCTAAGATTCCCCTCTCCATCTTTTGGTTTGAGAGGGGTTTGGTTTTTGTTTATGTAATAGTAACGAAAAAAGAATAAAAAATAAATTAATACAATAATGAATTCAAATGCAAGATCACATGATTGTAACACACACATACACACACACACACACACGATCACATGATCAAACTTGTTGTATACCTTGTTATGTAATCATTTAATCTTAAAACTTATGCTTGCAGATAAAGGCCTTACTATAATATATAAGCTTTAATGATATTCATTCATTCCTTTTGCCAGTCATGCAACAAATACTGTTGTGGGAATGATGTTTTGTTTAAGTGTAGAATTTAGCTGTCAATGGATTTAGAGTAATTTTATATTACTGATTCTCAGTATTTGCTGCTTGCAGCTGTACATGGCCCCGATTACACACCCAGACAGATACAATGAAAGCATTGCATTTTGGCGTAATGTTTACGGAATTGACAGTGAGTATTTACATCTAACTCTGATGTTGCATTTTCATGGTAATATGCATTCTGGGAGCACTATCATTGTGATGAATCTCAGTTATCTTGCTGATGACAATATTTCCAAATGTTAATTAGAATTATTCCCTTTCATGTGGAAATGAATATTCAACTCTTTTAAGCTTTTGTTAAGGCATTGATGTGTGCACAACCATCCATTTGCCTTTTGCTTTGGTTGAATTTGGGATTCAACTGTGTGATTATTTGAGTTATTTGTGATCTAGAAATTTCAATGTCAATGTTATTGGTTGCAGTGTCTGCTATGATGCCGTTAGCCAAACAGTGTGCATTTGAAGAGCCGTGCGTGGAAACTATCACGGGTGAGAATGTTTTGACATGGCCACATGTGGTGAGTCTTCTTTCCTTAATTCCACGCTTAGGACCTTCTTGTTTAGTTTATGACTAATATATTGGCATATTGGGAACACATGAAAAAAGAAAAAGGAAAAAAATGCCTATACAACTTGAGACTACTCACTATCAGTTTGTAATAAACTGCATGGGGGATATGAGGTATATGAGTCTGTGGGAAGCCTGCTTCTTCTATAGGATGCAGTTTCAACCATAGTTCTGCAATCATTTTATGATTTGAAACTAAGAGCCAAAGTTTTCTAGATATTGCTTAGTGGTCCAAGTCAAGTGACAAAGGATTAAGGAAATTTTTTGAGTGGAACTCTGAGAGAAGAATGTTCAGTATTTGGCAAGTAAAATAATTACTTGAAAGTGCAAAGGACACTCCTCTAGTTCGCTTGGGCATACAGGAGAAACACGCAAAACTGAAACAAAATATTAAAACTAAAAAATCCAAAAATGATGTGGCAGAAGAGAAAAGGTAACCTCCTAGTGCTCTTTTATCATGAAAGTAAAGTGGTAGACTATATAGTGAAATTTTTGCCCCTCCGAAAGTTCAAGAATTTGTTTCTTCCCAAATACCTTATTTAAGACATAATGGCACAAGACTCCAGTCTCAATTGTGCTTTCAAAAACCAATTTTTGTTTGCTTGCCTTGGTAGTTGATTGTACTATATTTGGTGCATACATTTACTTTTACTAATTCTACACCATTAAGACGAAACTTGAATGGAATTCAAACAGAAGAATTTTTACCTTGAATCATTGCTACTAAAGCAAAAATGTCAAACTCGTGCATGAGGAAAAATAGTGAGCCATTATCAAGGCTTGTGTATGATATCTTAAATGATGTTCATCCTTGTGCCTAGGAACTACTTGAAAAGTTTTCGAATTTTAAGTTTTGATTGTACTGCATGGAAAACGTTTATGTGACCTATAGTTTGATGGATTTTTCTTTTGTTGATTTCTAAATTCTTTTCTCTTAGTCATATGCTCGGTCCCTACTAAGATTCAGTTTGTTATAGCATGAAAAATTTAGCTTACTCCCAAATGCTGGTACAAATCTTCCATCACATTTTGCAACTTCCCTTCCTTTTTAGAAGGTAAGAGTCCAACGATAGTATTTTAGCTCTAATGCTCCACCAAGCACCACAAACTTGACATCATAACTATGAAATCGTAATTTAATTAATTAAGAATTAGGTGCTTTAAGCACAAGACTACCTGGTGAAACTGGCTGTAATACCATTTAAATTATTATTTATTTGAGTAGAAAACGAGAGGTTTATGTGGGGTATCTCCCACAGACACATGGTGCCCTAGTCCTGAAGATGCAACACTTGACCCAAGCCCTCTCATCCTTTTTGGGCATCATCAAGTCCGTTTTACGGTATTATGATACCTGACCCTCAGTTAGGTCCGTATCAATTCAGGGAAGGAAGTGTGTACGCTCTTAAGAACCCTTGACCCCGATCCGTATATATCAGCAGCACTAAAAATGGGAATGACTAGAAAATTTAGGAAAGTCTGTGACCAAGAGAATTACCCGACCATTGAGGGCTATCTGTCAGCCTTAAGCGCGATAATGACAGATTCTGCAACTTTGAAATTTGACATGGTGCAGACATTAATAAAATGCGGCTAACACACTGTCCTAGGACAAGAGATCCTATTATTCCCATTCTCCAATGGAAAGTCACATCAACTAAAGATGGTCACCAAGAATAAAGGGAAAAAAGGAGGAAGACAATAGGGACTTTTCGATTTTTTCTAATTCTTCGACTTTTGCGACCTTCTTCCAGACTTCTTCACTCTCTCATGAAGGAGAAACTGAAAAAAACTAGAGGTCAATGAAACTGAAAAAAACTGGAGGTCAATGAAACTCTCTCCCTCTTTTGATTTCTCTTGCGTTTTTTTATTGACTTAAGCATCAGAGTTTCCCCGTCGAGAAATACACCCAGCATCACTTTTAGCATGTTACTGTTTTGCAGGGCTTGGAAGTGTAACTCTGCAAATTGGGCTTGGAAGGTAGGCTCACAGAGGTCAAGTTCAAGAAGATCCGGTCACATGCACTATTCCACACTTCAACATTATTTAACCTAAAAGTTAAGCTATTAGGTAGAGGCCCAACAATTGTATTTAAGCTCTAACAGCCTCCCCAAAGGGAGAAAGAATGCTTTTAGATGACCTATTGGATGATGAAGGCTTTAAGAAGGGGAAGGCATGAACTAGATGTTCATAATTAGTTTATTTCCTTGCACTTGCTTATGAAACAGGCACAGTGATGTAAGATGGTAAGCATGAAAGGGTAGAGGAGAAGAGAAAGGCATAGAGGAAAGACAGAAAGAACCAGAAATGGGTGAAAAACAAAAAGAGTCGAGGAGAATCCCCGTTTCACATTTATATAATCAATCAAATCTGTAAAAAACATATAGTGACCAAGTCCTAAATAAGAAAGGTAACTCAAATTCTAGTAAGGGAATAGATACCTTATCAACACAAATAAGGAGTAAACTTCATGTTTTCAGAGTTCAATAACTCGTAAATTGAATAATATTGAATTCCTAAACATAAAACATTACCAACAATAGATAATAAAATTTAGGTTCTTTGATTCTTCTTCATGGGGTATTTCTTGTATGAAATGTGTCTTCTTGCTCTGGGGTATGTAGACTGCCACAAAGTCTCTGTCCCACTTCTTTTCATTTGTTTATCTTCAATGACAATCAGTAATATGCTGAACAATTTGGTGTTCCCTTTCTTTTTCAAATTTATTTGTAATTGTTACATAAATGAAATCCAAACCCTTCTCAGCTCTGGTGAGTGGGAGTTGAACCTCAAACCTTTTGTGTGGCCCCAGAGGTCTTACTAGTTGAACTAATTATTATCCCCTAACACTTTCCCCATGCGTATTTGATATTCTCTGATTTCTCCTCGGATCTTCTTAACCAATGTACCATTCTATTTTTTTCTCTTCCCATCAGTGTGCGACTAATATTAGTACCATATTGTTCTTTGTTAGGCTGCATCTAGAAATGCTTCACAAACTATTTTTTTAATTTCCTCTGAGTTTTTTTGGACATTGTGAAGGGTTCTTAGTCTCCTAGTCACTGGGAATAATTTTTACTTGATGTAGTTAGTAATCTGGTTCAGTTTATTCCTATGGCTGTTTAGCATTCAGGCTTTCAAATTCAGTTTTGTGGGATTGGAAATAAGTTTTCGACATAAAGAGGAATGATGGTTGTTGACATGAATGTTTTGATCTGAATCCATTCCTTGAAGTTCTGCCTCTAACGACTCCCCTTAAGATGATGCTTACCCTTTTTTTATGTGCTGTGCAACTCTGAGTAAGCATTGAGGCTGTTTACAGGTAAAGCATGTGGACTGCTATACCATTCAAATTCATGAGCTAGAATCAATTAAAACAACGTTCAAATTCAAGTCAATGATGCGTGGTACTCTTTCTCACTCTATCTGGTGAATTCCATATTAGTTGTTTCTGGTTTACACCATTTTATAATTTTTCAAATGATTTATATTTTGTCAATCCATGTGTTAAATCAAATTTGATCCTGTTGTTTACACCTGTCAGTATTATATCAATTGGATACTGAACCATAAACTCACATTTATGTACATGATGAACTTTTCTTTTTGAATACAATTTGGTAAGATGGTTCTGGGTAATCTGAACAAGTTGAAACTTGTTGGATGTAGTGAATGCAATGATTATGAGATTCAAATGCTGGTTCTGTGAAATTTAAATTCTATGGTAAGACACCTATTGGTATGAATTAAGGAAGTTGTACTCCCGGTGTATGTATGTGGTAGAAACCAAAAAAGTTGAAACCCAAAGTCCTTTTCATATTTTTATTGTTCACTTTTTCTCTGTTTTCTAGACCCTTCTATGCGTGATTTTGTATCTGGTCTTTCTTTATCGCTATTTACTTTATGTTTCTAAAATTTAACTTATTTCCAGCACCTCTGCATGGATTCGCATTTTGGTTTGATGTTGAATTCAGTAGCCCTGCAACATCTCCTATCAACAACCAGGCTCTGCCCATGGTTGTTGCATCATCTAACAATCATCCAGTGGATGGTTGCCAGAAGAAAAAACGTGCAAATCCTAATGAAGCACTTGTGTTG
>JAVXUL010000012.1:12144856-12175367 GCA_035590515.1 Trichilia minutiflora | reverse complement strand
CATCCGTCGATGAAGTTCTTCAGAAGGAAAAGAAATTTCTGGATCCCTTTCTTTTCTGTTATACCAAAATCCCATAAGCCTTTTTTGTTCCTTTCTTTCTCTGCTGCTTGTTTTCATGAAGCTGTGTATAAATTTGTTCCTTTGGTTCTTGTTGCCGGGGAAGTGTGTTATAGATTCCAATTTCAATGGTGAAAATAGTCAAAACTCCGAATCTTTTCTGGATATTTGGACTAAATTGTAAGAATAATAAATTTTTTATTTTAAATAATAATTTTTATTTATAAAAACCGGTATCCGGTTTAAATCGGGTACCGGTCCGATTTGAACCGGAGACCGAAAAATCGGTCTCCGATTTTAATCAGACCGGATCTGGACTAAAAAATCCAGGTCTGGTTTTAACCGGACCGGATACCGGTTCAACAAAAAAAACCCGGACCCCGGTCCGATTTCAACCCTATTTTTCATTGCATGTATGAGTACGAGAGTCGGTAGAGGCATTTTTTCTATATACCTAACCCATGACTTCTACCTCAGATGATACCAAGCCCTAGGTATACATGTTTTATGTAATTAAGAATTTGATATTGACATAACATAAAGTTAAGAAAAATGTGAAGCTTACAAGATGAGCCATCAATTCTGGCTTTTGATTTCATTAAGTGGGTTTATAGTACTACATAAAAAAAAAAAAAAAAGGCAAAAGATTGATAAGATTTCAATATTTTTCAACTCATTTTCCCTTGTCAAAATATTATATTAATACTTATAATTTTCTAGTGATGTTTTCTTCTACATTTTATGAAATTACATATATAGATATATATTTTTCAAAATTATTTAGACAAGACATTCAAATTTCGTATATTTTTTCACAGTAGACTACAATTTTAAAGAAAATTTATATATGTATAAAGAGTCAGTGACAACCAAACTGGCATGTTCTAGCATTTCCTGTTTTCTCTTCCTTCAATTATTATTATTATCATCATCATTTTGTTTCCTTTTAATTTGCAATAACATATTATATGTCTATATAACTTAATTACAGCTTGGATGCACACTTTGGTCAACATATTACCGCTCTATCAAAAGATTAAAAAAAAAGAAATACAAAGTTGAAAACTCACGCTCACACACACTCAAAACTCTTTACGTAAATCCAAAAACCAAAACAACAAAAGTAAAAAAAACCATGGCTCCTCAATTATCACAAACCCCACAAACCAAATCAAATAAATTCCGACCCTTCCCTTCCCTCAACCTCAACCTCAACCTCAACCTCAAAACCTAAAACCCATCTAGATTCATAACGAAAACAAATACAACCATGGTGTTTTCACAGACACTTCTATTGAAACTATTCATTTTACAACTTCTTTGTAACATCAGCATCATCACCGCCGCCGCTGCAACCACCAACGCCACCACCACGACCACATCTTACCCTCATTTTCAAGTTTTAAACGTAAAAGAATCAATTAGAGATACAAAGACCAATCCCGCAAAGATTAGATCTGAGTTTGATGAACTCTTCGAAAACCATAATAACACTGTAAACGAAGGGAAATGGAAGCTCAAACTAGTACATAGAGATAAGTTACCATCCACTAAAGCCAACTTGCACGAGGATGATCATCGTCATCGTTTTCATGCACGCATGCAGAGGGACGTCAAAAGGGTGGCTACCCTCGTACGCCGTCTCTCCGGCGGTGACGTTCAAAATTATGAAGTGGGAGATTTTGGAACCAACATCGTTTCGGGAATGGACCAAGGAAGCGGAGAATATTTTGTTAGAATAGGAGTTGGTAGTCCGCCGAGTAGTCAGTACATGGTTATTGACTCAGGTTCAGATATCGTTTGGGTTCAATGCCAACCTTGTAACCAATGTTACAAGCAATCCGACCCAGTTTTTGACCCAGCAGATTCAGCGTCGTATACCGGCGTTTCTTGCAGCTCCGCAGTCTGCGAACGACTCGAGAACGCCGGCTGCCATGAGGGGCGTTGTCGATACGAGGTGTCGTACGGTGATGGGTCGTATACAAAGGGTACACTTGCGCTTGAGACGCTTACAATAGGGCGGACGGAGGTAAAGAACGTAGCTATTGGGTGCGGCCATAAGAACCAAGGCATGTTTGTCGGGGCCGCCGGTTTGTTGGGCCTCGGCTGCGGATCCTTGTCCTTTGTCGAGCAACTGGGTGGCCAAACCGGTGGTGCATTTAGCTATTGTTTAGTAAGTCGGAGCACCGGAACTTCTGGTTCATTGGTATTCGGCCGTGGAGCTTTACCCGTAGGTGCCGCATGGGTACCTTTGGTCCGTAACCCACAGGCTCCAAGTTTCTACTTTATAGGGCTATCGGGTCTCGGAGTGGGAGGTGTCCGGGTACCCATATCCGAGGACATTTTCCAGATAACTCAATTGGGTGACGGAGGAGTGGTTATGGACACCGGGACTGCGGTAACTAGGCTTCCAACGGTGGCCTACGAGGCATTCCGCGATGCTTTCATAGCCCAAACCGGAAACCTCCCACGGACTTCCGGAGTATCCATATTCGACACATGCTATAACCTTTACGGATTTGTATCGGTTCGGGTTCCGACAGTCTCATTTTATTTCTCGGACGGTCCAATCCTAACCCTTCCGGCGGGTAACTTTCTAATACCGGTGGATGATCTGGGAACTTTTTGTTTTGCCTTTGCCGCATCGCCTTCTGGATTATCCATAGTAGGGAATATTCAACAAGAGGGGGTTCAAATTTCTTTTGATGGAGCAAATGGGTTTGTGGGATTTGGCCCCAACGTTTGCTGAGTAAATGTAAAGTCATTAGTGAATTTTGTTAGTCTTTTAGGTCAATTAATAAATACTTATATTAATAGTATAATATATATTATATTGGTAATTTATGATCATGTGGGCATATTATGCTAGTTAATAATGTATAAAAAGTTGTGACTATTTGGCTAATGAAGAAGTTTGTGTGTAAAAACAACTGAATATATGTGATTATGATTCTCAAAAGCAATGGAAAGAGGGGTAGCTAAGAATTAAGATTCAAGTATTCCAAAGGGAAAACAACAGTGTCAAAAAAATCAAACAAAAGGTTATTTACTTGGGACAATAGAGCAACCCCTTTTTCTGACATAATAGGATATAAGATAGACCTTTTACTCCATCTTTAGTAGATTAACATCGACAGGATATATAATTTTCAGACTCAGTCCCCGAGGGTGGGTGGAAATGAAATGATCTTGTTAATGCCTATAATTTTGTTCATTGCATAAACACCCTTTTCTTTTTCTTTAGTCATATCTTTTCTTTTCTTTTCTTTTCATTATATATTTTTTCAAATAGAGAGATTCTCTTCCCTTCCCTCTCTTTCTCCCTCAGAAGAGTTATAGTATTGGGTAAAATCATAAGACATGGAGCCACCACCAAGGTGGGCATGTGAAGCCATCACTGGTCTACCTTTGGTTGGAAAACCTAAGTTAGAGAGCAATAATATTCCAGCAATGACTTTCACAAAGGCATCTACCTACTTTTTCCAGAATTTGAAGGATTTGACAGATGATCATTACTTTGGCCCTTTTCAAATAATTCAACTTTGGAAAGAAACACAAACAACTGATACAGCCCCTATTCATTTTAATCCCTGTATTGGAAACTTGTATCTACCCATTCCAAACCCAATGAATCCACCAAGGGCTTTTTTTTTAAAAACACTTTAGAGGCCCACTGAAGTTTCAAGTTGTTTGATGAATTTTGTGAAAGGAAAAGATATCAAGAAAAGATATACGATATAAGTTGATAGCTTTGGTCAGAAACTCAGTTATCATCATTAAGGATATCCTTATTTTCATTTTCCCTTTTCATACTCATGGTCAGTCCCTCCTTTTCACATTCATGTCCTCATTTGCAATTTCTTCAGGGTTGTCTCAACAGGATTTAGCTTTAAACGGCTTAATAAATATAGTTAGACATTTTTACAAGTACTTTTTCAAAAAGTTGAAGGGGGAAATTGTTACAACAAACACCCTCTCCCACACCCACAAGTCGATAATCCATTTTGACTTCGATTTTGACGGTTCCATATTTTGAACACGCTTTCTCATCACGAAAGAATAATACAAGAGCTTACTTTTCCGTGAATTAGGGTGTAAGACAGCTGGAAAGGCCAATAATTGAAGAGATTTTTTTCAACTCAATGCTCTCTAGAACAGAGAAATGCCTCATTCATCAATTTGTCTACTTCCTCCTTGTATAACCTGGAGATGGTATGCAGCCTCATTCTATCACATTGTCATTCTATCACATTGTCGTAGTAGTCCTTTTTCCGCATTGTGGGTAATGCCCTACTGACTCTACCAATAACAAACTCATATACAGATGATATGACTACAATTAAAAAGCGACAATGTTGGATGTAATACAATAATCAACCTTCAGTAAGAATAGCTATCAAAGCAAAAAATCAATGAAGAAAGGAGAAAAAAGAAGTTACATAATGATTATTGATACAATTCACTGGTAAATTTGATTTGATTCAAGGAATATCACATTTGCACTAAAAGCATAAAAAATATATACTGTAAGGCCAAGGGTACGGGCGTTTGAAGTAAATTAACCTGTCGAGTCAATTTTCACTACTTTTTCAACCGGGCCACTGCTAACCAAAGGTGAAATTTATTCCTAGTCATTCAATGAGATTTGGACTGTGCTATACATGCCTTACAAACTATATTGGGGGGTGGGGTTTCACTTTCTTCTATCCTCTGATCTCCCAACTGCACACATATTAATTCTTATACACGATAGTTAAAAAGTTTGTTAAAATCGAAACGTACCTTGTTACAGTGCACCACTGCCATGACCAGGTCCATGTACATCTATCTTTTTCTTGTCCACATTTCAGCTTTCGGCCAACCACATGCAAAACATTCAGCAAAATGAATCAAAATCCATAATGGCAATTCCTGAATTTCATAAATTGCAGGCCAGCAAGTCGGTTTCTGAAAACAATCAACAGGAGCCCCAATAGCATTACCACAAAGGACCTGGCACATTAAATTACCACAACACCCTCCTTTCTAATAACATTAAATATATATTAATGAATAAAAAGGCCAATTACCATATAAATATGCAAAATACACCGGGAAATAATTAAGAATATTTACAGGCAGCTTTAAGTTGCTCCTCTACACTTGATGGGAACAAAAATGCCTTTGTGGGGGCGCTTCAAACCTCACAAAAGGTTTAATCCAAAAAATATACAACACCCATCAGTCCTAAATGATCTATAGCAAATGTAGGAGCTGCAAGTGAAGCCGCAGATTTCTGGAGTCTCTATAGCCAATCAAAATTCATGTCATGGCTCTCAAAACTTCCTAGAGAATAAGATTACAAAACATAGGAGACTAGAAGAAAATAAGTTAGAGGCAACTCTCTTCTAGAACATAAACAGATATTTGAGATCTTCCACGGTTAGACGAGTTGCTGTGGCTCCACCATGCTCTTCGCCAAAAGCAGATGCAACCATTTTCCTTTTTTCTTCCTGCAAAATAAGGTTGATGATGGAAACCATGTATCAGAAGATGAACATTTCCCATTTATCCATTAAACATCTATCTTTGCACCCATACCTAAAGATTAAAGGAAGAATTTTCATGGAAGTGCACAAACTTTACCTTTGGTTAAAATAACTGACATGCAAATTGTTAAGGTGCACATGTAGGGCTTGACAATAAATCTCATAGCAAAAGAGTGCAGAATAGAGGACTTGTCTATATAAGTTGGACCCACATCAGATGATAAAAATTTCCGAGTTAAAATATGAGTATAACTCAATTAGATAGTGGCCCCCTCAACTGAAGACTCAACTGACACTAACACGTACCCTACTTGCACAGGAAAATGATGAACAGGAGGTGACACTAACATATTAGAATTACTATTGAAGGATAAGGTTCCTTGAACTAACAACATTATTCAATATTGAAACAAGGCTAAATATAAGGCATTGTGTATATTATAGACCCAACACCAACACCAGTATAATAATGTGAATCTAAGATATAAAAAAACAGTAATTAAGGCTTGTTGAGATAACATCACAAATTCCTGTTAAGAAAGACCAAAGAACAAAAACGCTTCCCAAGCCTAGCTTCAGGATAATTCACATCTAAAGAGAGTCAAGATTGCTATAATATAAAATGCTCTGAGTCGATGCAAGGTCAAAAACACACTTTGGCTCCATTAATGCTTCAATCTCATAAAAAAAATCTTACTTTCTTTTCTTATTGTGCTGTTTTTGTTTTCCTTCGCTCAATCTTAATTACATAGATAATAATTATTGGGTTGCATATTTTAAGTTCCAAATCGCTTCATTCTTTTCTCCCTTTCCATCATTCAGGGTGGATCACCATTAGATTGCAAACAGAAATTTCCAAAACATGTTAACTTTTCTATTGTTTGAAGATAACCTTCTTTCTTCATCAAACCACATTATGCTTTATTTACCCTAAGCTAAAAGTTAGTTGAAAGCAAAATTTTCAGTAGTATTCTTCACCTGGATCATAGCTTTAGGCAGAGATACCACCAGTGATACCTGTTAGATTGTCAACCTTTAGTTAGGGATACATCCCTGATTCTAGAGATTCTTGATTCAAGAGAGTGAGACATCAGTGGTAGGGGCTTAATAGTTATATGTTGACAAAAACATTCCTTTATTGTAGGTGCTCACTAACTATATAAACCCCTCATTTGTACAGTCTTATATGCAGTTAACTATACAGGCTCGCATCTATTGGTTATCTCTGTCTGTCTCTATTTTGTTTTCTCTTGATTTTTGATCAAGTTTACAATACCTTACCCTAACTGGTGTATCATGTGCAAAAAGAATGCAGCATGTATAGATCATCTTTCTTTCTTCACTGTCCAGGGGAATTCTGAGTTTGCAGTCTTTTGTCTTTACAGAGGCAAATTTCAGTTGGGTTGCTCCATGGAAGATTTCTCTGCTTTTGCCAAGTTCTAGGTGGTGGTTTTATGGAAAAGGATCATGATGGATTTTTTTTTTTTTTTTGGGTGGCAGCAGCAGTGGCAAGCCAGGGGTGGGTGAATGGTAGGAGTGTACAGAAACAAACAGAATAGGTGTCAAAAGTGGGGCAAGAAAGTGATAGAATTCAGACTTGAAGTGTGTTTTCTGCCTTCTCTTTGGATTTCATTTTCATCTAATTGGGAAGTTGTGGTTTCCTGATTGAATTGATGCATGTGTTTGTAAAGAGGATTTCTGGTATTTTATACATGTAAAATAAAATTGTCCGGTCCACTATATATTAAGTGCCTTTCAGTGATGTAGAACACCAAGCCTTATGCTTCCACCTTAAATATCATAAGATGCACAAGAACATTTCTCACAACTCAAACCTCAATAACCGCTTAGAATTTCATCTAAAACAAATTAATGTTTCTCACATATTTGCCATTTTGACCTAATCGATACACCCATAATTTCCTTCCAATACCAAATACAAAAATCTTACTTCGTTCTGGGCACTTTGATAGAACAAATGTTTCAGTGGACCAAATGTTTTCTGATCTATGATCTTTCATAATCATAGCAAGTTGATGTATCTACGTTACTCTCATAACTTCAAAGCTCTCCTTCAATATAGTGCATTTAACATTTCAGTTGCTCCAAAATAAGTTTACATAACCAACTAGCCTGAAAGTGATGGAGATAATTCTTTGGAATTTACCTCAACTTACTTCCAGCTACAAGATCCAAAACTTCCTTTTTATTTCCCAGCAAAAGCGGGAAATAAAAAGGCATAAAAGGATCAAGCCTCTCTACAAGCTATGCCCATGATCACACACTAGGTTCCCTTTTAATAGTCATCACAGGAATCCCTCAATAATACTAAGGTCATTACATTTATTATTACACACTATTCATATATGCTTATTCATCCAACATACTGATTACATTACAACTCATCCTTTATATCTAGGTATCCAAGCATAAACTCTAATCCTAACATAATGGTGCAGTGTAACTCAAGCAATCAACAAATATTAGAAGAAAACAAAACTGGAATAGGCTTAGATTAAAGCTGGAACAAGAAAATAAGATTTCTAGATGTGAAACCAAAGAATAGAAATAAATTAATAAAGATGGCTACTGAAAATCAGTTTCAAAATCCTATTTATACTAGGACTACAATACTCTTTAATCCTAACTGTTGATTAGATTATTAATAAATCTAATCTGAACCCTCCATAATTATTAAAAAGTCATATGCTAATCACATGACTTATTAAAACAGACTAAAAAATTTTAAAAATATTACAGTAACTCATAATCAGTAACTTCGAGAATAGTAAGTATACCATTACATCAATCTCCTCAGGTTGAAGAAATACTCAACTTTGCTGGAAAACATTGTAAACTTCATTGTATATTTTTGGATCAATCTTCTTTAGTTCATCCTTTGCTATACAAGTACTTTCACTGGCTGGTTTTCCCAATCACTTCAGCAAAAACTGCAGATATGGATTACTCCTTCTTGACTTTACTTCCTTACCATCCAACACATCTTCAATAACATCAAGTGATAACTTCGGTAATTCTTGGACTTGAGTAGTTTTGATTACTTTTCTATCAAATCCTTCATACGTATATAAATTCTGAATTTCAGGAGGGTATTCAAGCGATTCTCTAGTCCAACCTACTTCCACAAGTTTCCTAACTATTGCATATACAATCCTAGCATCTTTACTTTCATCTTCAAAGTTTGTTGTACATAAAATCCCACTCATCTTTCTGCCCTTGGATGAAGAAAGATCTTTTGGATTATACTCTTCCTTTGTAGGATGCAAGGTGCATCTCTTTTTACCCTTATAAAAGGAGTATGTATTAGGCTTTGTATGATGTTCCATATCATGATCATATAACCATGGTCTGTCCAATAAGATCTGACCAGCGTCCTTTGGCACAACGTCACAAAAAGCCTCATTTTCTAAATTACCTCCCATAGTAAACTTAACTAAACAACGAAAAGTAATAGGTATCTCATTGCCCTTTTTCAACCACCTAATTTTGTATGGACGAGGGTGTTTCTTTTGTAAACAAGTTTAGTTTTTTAACTATATCTTTTGAAATAACATTCTCCATACTTCCATCATCTATAATAAGATCACAAACTTTGTTACCACAAAATACATAAGTTCGAAATATATTATGCTGCTTTCAATAATCCTCCTCATCCTCCATTGTGGTAGTCATCGCCCGTCAAATAGCTCAATACTCCCCTTGAATTAGGTATACATCAACATCTTAACTTTCATCGCAAGTTTCATTGTAAATCGATCCAAGATCCTCAATTTCTTTATCAAACTCTGCTAGGTTTACCCTCCTTTCGAGACAAGCATAAGAGCTATGTTCTCTTTCACCACAAGTGAAACAATGAATCTGAGAGTTGCTACCCACTTTTGAAGTACCAGTTCTAGGGTTTGTCTACGCACTATATCAAGTCATCGCTTTTCCTTTATCGAATCTGTCAATGTAAGATGTGTCTTCCCCACTTTATTTGTTCGGTAGAGCTATCCTTCAACTATTTTGATAGGTCATTTGTCCTTTTTGCACAACTTGAGTTGTAACACCATTTTGTGGACCAATTTGAGATCTACTAAAAAGAGGTCTTCTTCGACTATAATGTAAAACTCATTTTTCAGCCATTAGTTCATATTGCCGATTTCATCCCTAATAGAAGGATTGAGACCTGCTAGGTATCTAGATGTCATTTCTTAATTTGTCTCTTTCAAACCAACTCGTATAGATAAGTTGTTGAATTCTGATATATACTCTTCTACAGATAGAGAATGTTGCCTAAAAGAGTGAAATTTCTTATATAACTCCATCTCACAATCTACAAGCAAAAATTGTTTCCTCACCTTTTGCCTTCATAGGTTCCCAAGTGCTGATTGTTTGCTTTCCCTGTCAAGCACATTGCTCTTCAACTCTCTTCTACCATTGAAGTGCAATGCCTTTCAATTTAAGCTTGACAAACACCACCTTTCTAGTTTCTGCCATAGGTTTCCATTCAAAATAATCATCCAAACTTGTTTCCCAATCTAAGTAATCTTCAGCATGCATTTTTCTCAAAAAATTTGCAACTTTAATCCTAATTCCACCGCCATTTCAGTTTAGAGCATGAGCTACTCTTCCAAGCAACCTCGTGCCGTATGATGTACAAGTCCATCATCATGGAAAAGTTTTCATCCTCCATATAAGTAGACTCCTCCTCTAAACCTCCTTTCAGTGTGTCAAAGGGATTGTGGTCAACTTCCGGGTTCTCCATATGGGCTCCCATGTGTTCCTGTCACTGCAAGGCTTGAACTGCACACAGTAAATCTTTAATCATCCACCACATCTGAGCAAGTTTTGTTGCTAACCTTGATTTCCTCTTCCACAACCTCTACCACGTCCAACCATGATTCAAAACAAAGATCTTAACCTGAAGCCTATGGTTCGTTGGCTCCGATACCAATTTGGCATAGTGCAACTCAAGATATCAACAAAGATCAGAAGAAAATTAAACTAAAATAGGTTTAAATTAAAGCTAGAATAGGAAAATAAGGTTTCTAGTTGTGAAACCAGAGAATAGAAATAAATTAATAATGACAGCTACTGAAAATCAGTTTCAAAACCCTATTTATACTATGATTACAATACTCTTTAATCTTAACCCTTAATTACATTATTAATAAATTTAATCTGAATCATCTAGAATTATTAAAAGATCACATGCTAATCATGTGACTTATTAAAACAGAATAATTTTTTTAATGCTACAGTAACTCATAAACTTCGTGAATAGTAATTATGCTCATGCATCGCATAATCTAATTCATTGGTCATTATTGCTCCATGTGGCTCAGTTCACATTACAACGGGAAGAGTTTTATGCCTCTACTATCAAGATGTTGCTGCAATGGGTACAAAAACACTATTCACACCACTGAACAGCTGTTGAAGCATTCTAAAAATTTTTTAAATGCTACAGTAACTCATAGACAGTAACTTCGTGAATAGTAATTACGCTCCTGCATCGCATAATCTAATTCATTGGTCATTATTGCTCCATGTGGCTCAGTTCACGTTACAATGTGAAGGGTTTTATGCCTCTACTATCAAGATGTTGCTGCAATGGGTACAAAAACACTATTCACCACTGAATAGCTGTTGAAGCATTCTATCTATCCAGCATCATATATTGTATCTCTTGCAGTTATGAATCAAATTCAAATTAATAAAGAATACTACAGAGTAAAGATTAGTCAAAAGCCACTAGGTGTAACAAGATTCCTTGGTTTCTTCATCCATGACACGTTGACTTCCCTATCTGGTTTCTTCATCCATGTGGCTATGAAACCATGTTGTCAGTTGGAAGATTGTTTGCTCAGTAAGTAAGCCAACACACTTTTGAGAAGAATAAATGTCTGGTACACATGGGAGTAATAATGGCCAATGACCTAGATAATGGTAGGCAAATAGTTTGTGCTTACATTCCCTAAAAATAAGGATGAGTTGTAACGTAATAGGTATGCTAGGCAAGTAAACATACATGAATAGTGTATAATAGTATATTGTAATGACTATAGGACTACTAAGAGGTTCCTTTGATGACTATAAAAGAGAACCTAGTGTGAGATCATGACAGAGCTTATAGGTGAGTCCTTGTATGCTTTTCTAATATAATCTTCCATGTAATAGAATATATAAGTGTTTAGTAGAATGTTTCTATTTAATATCAAAGCCAAGTTCCTTTACCATGCTAGTATCATTTCCAAGTCTCTTGCTGTGTCTCTTTTCTTAGCTTGCCCACTTATTATCAATATATCTAAACATATATTATAAGTAGGCTCTAT
The DNA here is from genome assembly GCA_035590515.1 of Trichilia minutiflora. Taxonomy (NCBI): domain Eukaryota; kingdom Viridiplantae; phylum Streptophyta; class Magnoliopsida; order Sapindales; family Meliaceae; genus Trichilia; species Trichilia minutiflora. Next base: position 12,163,444 of record JAVXUL010000012.1, on the reverse strand, counting down.
GGTTGTCACCTAGACAGATCTTCCATATCAGAAAGGATATACAGGATCATTAGTCTAAGTTCCTACATAAACCACTTGTCATTATTTGGTTAAAAGTAAAGTGTGTCAAGAAATGAAGTTATACGATTTGGACAAGTTTGATACAGCCAAGTTGGCGTCTTTAAAATTTGTAGGCGGCAATCCTTAAATTACTTTTAGATCTTGATTACCTCTTAGATAACCAAACAATCCCAACCCTTTAACTCCAAAAAATTCTACTGATTTCACATGTGAATCTGAATGGAAAGATAATTCATCTAGTCTACAACCTTTCACACTACATCCATTGAACCCATATAAGTTTTATGACACTTCTCTTTTATCTTCCTTTAAAGCTATAATCCATTCTAGACAACCTATTCGTCTTACAGTTAAATCTTCTAGCATTAGTGTCCACTCAGTGTCATCCTCCCCACTTGGAACTTATCTCCCTATCTTAGCTGAACTTGATTTATGGAGGTACAGAAACAAGGATGAGTGTGGATGTGTGAGTAATTGTATTTCAAAAAACAAAGAAAATTGTAAACATAACGAAAATATGTCACACCTATGTTGTGAACCAACCGTCCACAATATCTTCAAAAAACCAATGGAGAAACTGAAAACTATACCACCAGCTTCCAAAGAAATTTATACTTAATTCCCAATGCCCCTAAACAAAACTAAACAAGCCTATACGAGAAAAATTTATACCTTCTCACTCTCAGTGCTAAGAGTACTCGTCAAAGTTCTAACTTATTTAACTTCCAGGTTATGCTAGTCATTAAAGATCCATAAAATAGACTAAGCAAACAGTTTAAAGAGACAGCCAGTATAAACTTAGCATCTGTTTCTTTGATAAGAAGAGAACTCAAAAATAATACCTGGAGTTTTAATATTCTATCTTCCACGGTATCTTTAATTGTAAGCCGAGTAACAGTAACTGGACGAGTCTGTCCAATTCTGTGTGCTCGATCAACAGCTTGATCTTCTGTAGTTGGATTCCACCAAAGATCCAACAGAATAACGTGACAAGCAGCAACCATATTCAACCCAAGATTTCCTGCTTTCAGTGACATTAGCATCACAGTAATCTGCAATATTTCAACAATTCAGATAATCAAAGTAAAACCCAGATAATCAGGGTAATAACAAAGAGAGATTTATTTTGCACAATGACATCAACTTTTGTTCCTAAGTAATACATCAAAACCATATGGTATTTCAGTTTTCTTTTAGTTATACAGGGTCAAACCTCGGGATCAGTGCTGAAATCTTTAACAGCCCTATCTCGTGAAGCTAAAGTCATTGTTCCATCAAGCCTCCTGTATTGAATACAATGTTGATTCAGTGAATTCTCGACCAAATCCAACATCCTAGTCCACTGGGAGAAGACAATTGATTTTATTGGTCCTCCTGTTGGTGATTTTGAATGTACAATTGTGTCGTTAGCATCATTAACACCTTGTGCAGAGGTTCTACTGCTTCCTGTGGCTCCATGTTCTAAGAGCGAGCTATTTAGTTCGCATTGAGACTGAAGCATTTCAACAACAGCTCTGATTTTTGATGACATATACTCATTCTGAAGAACCATTGATTTTTCAGAAAACAAAGAATGTGTAGGACTGCCACCATCATCATCAGAGATGCTACTTCTAAGAGTAACTTTCGAGAAAACAACATCAGCACCAAGTTGCTCCTTACAAGTAGGCGCAGGACACATATTGTCATCTCCTGTGATATATTCTGACACACACTGGTAACAGAAAACATGGCCACACATTGTAACAACAGCGTCCTCTGGTGGATCCTATGAACAAGCAAATACAGAAATATTAGAACAAGACCAAACACAAAGGTGATTATCAAGTAACAGGAACAAACATGCCAGACAAAGGCCAAACCGAATACTCCAAACTTCCAGTTACGAGTTAGAGATGTCCAGACATTTCTAATACATGGTTAACAAGGCCATCATAGTTTAAACACAAACTGGATACTTCAAAATATAATTCATCATTGTTGAAATAAATACAGTACAAAATCATATGGAAAGCTTAAGTTACCCATGAATCCAAGTTTTTGCATGGGCTTTGGCTCAAGGAAGAAGCAATACATCAGATACCATTAAACAAAAGCATCTGAATATGAGTGTTTCCCATTTGAGGGCAACAGTGAAGAGACAGCTGATCGACAGCTGATCATTTGCTATTAATAGCACAATGGCATTTTACTTGTGCACTTAGCGATACAAGGTGAACAAAATTGTGCGTGCAGCACTGAATTCTTAAGGATCTGGGCTTACAGGTAATATTTATGCTTTGAGAAACGGACAAAAACCTAAGATTCTTTCAAGGTATACTAGCATAGCTGTTTATAGGTGATTAAACAAGAAATAATAACCAAGTTTTCAAGGAAAAGAAATAGTGAGGGAGGATGAAGTGAATTGTTTGTAAGACAATTTGTTATTTTGCATAGGGCATCTGTTGCGCAATAATTTCAAGATACATCTTTTTCTTTATTCATCTCGATCAGGAAAGGGTTCTGAGTTAGCTTGTAAATATTGAGGGAAGGTTTGTTGTAAGGGAGTTATTTTTCTTTCAGTACACAAATGTCAGGAGGTACAGAAGTTTTAGAATGTTTTTATATAATTTCAGATACCTCTTTATGAAGTCTTTTCTTCCTTTTGTGAACATCTGATCAACTTCTTTCTCCATTTCTTGTAATATATATCTTTTAAGCTTCCTATCAAAAACACATTTGAATAGATGTGGCGTGTGTACACACATATATATGTATCCGTATACAGGCATATGATCAGTGAAATGTATCACTATCTCAAATTGTATGAATTCTTTTCCCCTAAGAATTCCTACACAAACAAGTCAGTACAACCAACATATTTATCATACACTTTTCTTACACCCATGCCAATGTAACACGAATTCACTGCTCATATGTCAGTAGATCTATCACCGATAAAGATGGAAGGAAGGAACTTAAATTTAATGTTATAAATAGATTATCAATGATTATAACTTTCAAGTGATAACATTAAACAGCTAGAATCAAACAATAATTTACAGCCATCTGCATGTTTTCTCCGAGAATCAGAATACAAAAGAAATTGTTACATTTGTCACCAGAAATATACTGGACAAAACAGAATAATAACAAATAAAATGGGATTGTCCTAGACAAAGTGATATCCCATTATCGACATGAAGAAACCACTTCCATGTATTAAAGAACTAATATACCACAGATTGGACAAGGATTTAATGATTGCAACTAGCTTTTTCAACTTACCTATATGCACCCTACCAAGACAAGCCAAACCCTATCAGTACATGGCTTTTCATATTTTCTTTCTTATCTTGATAATGGACTATCATTACCACAACAAAACATTAAAACCAGTTTCTAATAGAAGGAAAATATGGTTATAAGCTGTTCTAACAAGTCAAACTGTAGAGACACCTACCCAAACTCTGATGCAGGAGTGTCAGATATTAACAGATGAGATGGTAGAACTCCATTGGAAGTATAGTAGAAATCATCATCTGCTATATCACACAATCACTCTCCCTTATGTGCTTTCATGAAAATACTTCTCAAGTCTAAAAGCTACCCACACCTCCAAGCCTCCAACTAAAATCCAACTGCTATATAAATCCTTGGGTGATAGGAAAAGTGTTATTCATCAAAACCATAAACTATGCATGAGTTATAGCAATATGAGCAATAACGAGATCACATTTTCTATAACAAACAGAACCAATTCTATCAACAATCTCTTAAAAAACAGTCCAAAAAGGAAAAATAAGAAGTTAACATGTAAGTAACTCTCACATTGCAAACACAGCAGATAGCCGAAGAAGTTTCCAAGCGACTCAACAGATCAAGCACCATATCCCTAGGGAGTCTCTTTGCCATTTCTGCAGAAACTTTTCCTACAGTGTCCAAATCATATGCTTTGACGAGAAGTGGGTGGTCACAAGCCTGACGGAGGCGTAGAAGCATCAAAAGAATATTTGCATAGTTCTGATTCACTGTGCCGGCAGCAGCAAAAGCCTGTACAAAACAAAAAAGGGATTAGATATATGAGAAATTAGCACAGCATCCAATAAGTTGAATCTGATCTTCAAACAAGAGTCCTTGAAACTTTATGGTAAGATACTCATATTAGTCTTAGCTAAAATACCATCCTCCAATGAATGCAAGTGTAGCAACACATATTTCTTAGGATTATAGCAACTTATATAGAGCATAACATATACGAAGCTGTAATACCAGAAAATATCATATAATAGGCTTGTCTTTCCACTTTCAGTTATGCATGCTCATTGACTTCACGTCTTTACCACTTACTAGTTAGTGGGAATTAAAAATCGAGAGAATAAAATAAACGGTACCATCTCAGAAATAATCGTGTTATAAAAGAGCTCATCCAATAAGACTAGAGTTTATGGGGCTGAACACGTCATGTCCATGCTGGGCCACAAGCCAACACTACTGAAGCACTGATCAAGAACATCCCTATTACTTTCCAGCAATGTCCACAAATTTGAACGATCACTATTTAGAGAGGGAGAGAGAGAGAACGAACAGGAAAAGAAAAGAACAGACTCCATTGCAAATTAAAAAATTCTTTTGATGAAATACACAATGGGACTCATATGATTCACTTTGTCATGGGTTCTTTTGGATACGTATAAAAAACTGAAAACTAAATTAATAAGAAAATACAAAGGTAACCAAATGTCCACTAGATAGATATAAAAATTTCTACAAATGCTATATGCTCGTCTAAACTAGCTAGTGGTAACTTCTCCAGCTACACAAACCTCTTCCGGTGAAGTGGTAACTTCGATAAGTATCACAAAAGTTAGTACTATTATATTACTACTGATGCAAAATTAAAAGATCTGAATAACTAAGGAAATCAATAGCAAAATAAGCATTAAAAACAGATCTCATCAATATAACAAATATTTGAAGTACATGCCACTAAACTGAAAAATTGTATCCCTGGCAATTAGTAGTATATAAGATTTTGTTACTTACATCTCATATCCTAATTGTTTGACTCTGTCTTCTATTTTCTTTTATTTTTAATTTTTGGTTTCACTAACTTTTTGAACTGAAGCTTCAGGCTTACAATAATAAGGATAACTTAAAATTTGAGAGTCAAGTTTAATTTAGTGGCTTTGGGCATCAAGATATGATGGCCAGGATCTTTTAAACCTATCTTTTACTTTCTTTACTTCCAACCAGATGTATTGGGTTTTAAGTCAGCATTTGAGTGTAGAAACAGAATAAAAGCATGCTAATCCTACAATCTAAACCAACCCTTAAAATTTCTTAATTTTCAATTCGTTTAGGTACAATGAATCTCCAAATTGATCCTGTCTCCTTCAACAGATCAAGTATTTCAAGGCATCTATCATAATGTAGTTTGGTAGCAGTTGCATCACAAGGATTATTTCTGTTTCTTCAGTTGTCAAGTGCAAATATATAGAACAACAGTAAATCTCCTTTTTTTTCAGTTTTGAGTTTTGTTAGTGGTGATTCTGAACCACCACTTTAAATATGCGTATTACACAAACAAATAGTAGCAAAATCAAAAGATAATTCCAGTTTGCCTCCAGATTCAAGAAACAGATGTAGAATGTAGTGGCTTTATGTACAACAGCAAGCTATCTGTTCGCATGTCAGAAAAGTCAAATCTATGACGAGAAATAGTTTACCAGTTATACATAATTTCCTCCACTTGGAATATATAACATGAAATAGAAAGCACCTTAAATTTTGTAAGCGAATCTGATTCAAGCTTCTTATAGAAAGCCCGCTCCTCGGTTGAGAAGTCCACCTTTGTCAAGCAGATAGATTTCGGAGGCAGATTAATTATAGGCTCACCATCAATCAGTGTTCCTAGACCATAAAAACTAGTGATTGGCATCAAACAAACAAACAAGATATTAAAGTTTAAATTCATCAAATCACATCAACAGAACAGCATTAGAGAAATACCAAGTGTTATGGCAAAGTACCAATATCCATCATATAGAGTCAAATTTAGATTATCTTCTGATTAGAGGCAAATGAAAGCAGAGATAAATTTCACAAGAAACGAAAAGAAAACTTGGACAAAAGTATGACAAACTTCACATAAAATATCTTTAGCTAAAGTAAAATTATTTGTAAATTCAAAAATCAATTAGATTAAAAAATAAGAATTACTCAGCAGAAAGAAGTATACTCATATAACAATATTGTAGTCATCTCATCTCTTTTATAACTCAAAGACATGATCAAGAAGTGGTGCAGGAGCATAGTTATTGTTCACGGGTTACTGTTTATGGATTACTGTAGCACTTCTAATTGTTTTACTTTTCTTTAGTAAGTTGCATGAATAGCATAGATATATCCGTCATGTATTCAAGGGTTAGAATTAAAATTATTGTAACTCTAGTCTAAATAGGATTTTGAGGCTAATTTCCGACCCCTATCATTATTAATTTATTTCTATTCTTTGGTTTTATATCTTAAAACTTTATTTTCTTGTTTCAGCTTTAATCTAAGCCTATTTCAGTTTTTGTTTTTTCTGATCTTTGTTGATTTCTTCAATTACACTGCACCAAATTGGTACCAGAGCCAATAACCCAAGGTCCCACGTTAAGATCTTCGTTCTAAATTATGGTTGGACATGGTAGAGGTCGTGGAAGAGGAAATCAAGATCAACAAACAGAACTTGGTGAGATGTGGAGGATGATCAAAGATTTGTTGCATGTGGTTCACACCTTGCAGTTGCAGGAACACGTGGGAGCCCATATGGAGAACCTGGAAGGTGACCACAATCCCTTTGACACACTGAAAGGAGGTTTAGAGGATGAGACTATTCATATTAAGGATGAAAATGCTTCCCATGATGCAGGAGCCGTATATCATATGACACAAGGGGGCTTGGAAGTAGAGATGGCAAATGGGCCGGCCCATGAACAGTAAAAGCCCAGCATGGTTCGGCCAGTTAAAAGGGTCGTGCCGTGCCGAGGGTTTAGGCCCGCAGGCCGGCCCGGCCCGATTATTAAAATAATAATAAAATATTATTAAAATAATAAAAATATTATTAAAATAATAATAATAATATATTATTAAATTAATATTTTGGTCACCGGGCCTGGCCCGTGAGCCCGGCTCGCGGGCACGGCACGGCCCGACCCTTTTGGGCCGTGTTTCATGGGCCGGGCCGGGCCTTTAATTTTTTTATCGGGCCCGGCACGTTAGCCCGTGAGGGCCTTATTTTCATGGGCCACCTCTACTTGGAAGAGAGGTTAGCTTATGCTCTTAACTTAAATAGTGGTGGAATTAGGATTGAAATTTCTGATTTTCCGAGAAAAATGCATGCTGTACTTAGATTGGGAAGCAAGTTTGGAGAATTATTTTGAATGGAAACTCATGGCCAAAACTAGAAAGGCGTTGTTTGTCAAGCTTAAATTGAAAAACACTGCACTTCAACGGTGGAAGAGAGTTGAAGAGCAACATGCTCGACAAGGGAAACAAAAGATTAGCAATTGGGAACATATGAATGATGGTAGTTTACAAGATGGGAGTTATAAGAGAGATTTCACTCTTTCAGTCAACATTACCGATAGAAAAGTATACATCAGAATTCAAAAACTTATTTATACAAGGTGGCTTGAAAGAGACAAATGAACAGATGACATCTTGTTACCTAGCAAGTCTTGATCCATCTATTAGGGGTGAAATCAAAGTGGTTTGCTTATTTGACCATGAAGATACTCGGTAATATGCACCAACGGCTAAAAAGCAAGTTTTAAGTTATGGTTGAAGAAGACCCCCTTCTAGTAGATCTCAAAGTGGTTCACAAAATAGTGTTACTGCAACTCAAGGTGTGCATAGGAACAAATGACATCAAAATAGTAGAGGGACAGCTCTACCTAGCAAATAAGGTGAGAAAAACACATCTTACATTGATAAATTCAATAAAGGGAAGGAGGTGACTCGATATTTACATATACCAACCGTGGAATTGGCACTTTAAAGGTGGGTAGCAACTCACAGATTCATTGCTCCACTTGTGGTGAAAGAGGACATAATTCTTATGCTTGTCCTCAAAGAAGGGTGAACCTAATAGAGTTTGATTAAGAAGATAAGGAAGATCTTGAATTGATTCACGATGAAAGTGAAGATGTTGACGTATAGCTAGCTCAAGGAGAGTCCTTAGTTGTTCAAAGGAACTACCACAGTGGAGGATAAGGAGGATTATTGGAAGAAGCATAATACATTTCGAACTCGTGTACTTTGTGGCAACAAAGTTTGTGATCTTATTATCAATGATGGAAGCATAAAATATGTTATTTCAAAAGATACAATTGAAAAACTAAAATTGCCTAATAAAAACACCCTCATCCTTGCAAAATTAGGTAGGTAGAAAACGGCAATGAGATACCTCAAGTTTACTATGGGAGCTAATTTAGAAGATGAGGCTTTACATGACATCGTGTCAATGGACAGTGGTCACACCTTATTGGGCATACCATGGCTATATGATCATGTTATGAAACATCATACTAAGCCCAATAAATACTCCTTTGACAATGGTAATAAGAGACATACCTTGAACCCTACAAAGGAAGACCATGGCTGGTTATTTCTTCAACCCGGGGAGATCGATGCCGGAGCATAGTTATTGTTCACAAAGTACTATTCACGAAGTTAGTGTTCACAAGTTACTGTAGCACTTTTAATTGTTTTAGTGTTCTTTAATAAGTCCAATGACTAGCATATTTTGGATGATTCACATTAGATCTATTATTAATGTAATCAAAGGCTAAGATTAAATATTACTGTATCCCCAGTATAAATAGGATTTTGAGGCTGATTTCTAGCAGCCATTATTATTAATTTATTTCTATTCTCTGGTTTCAAATCTAGAAACCCTATTTTCTTGTTCCAGCTTTAATCTAAACTTATTTTAGTTTTTGTTTTTTCTGATCTTTGTTGATTTCTTAAGTTACATTGCGCCAAGAAGAGACTCTCACAACTCACGCCTAAACATGACACCAGGACATTCTTCAAGAGACCACGTGCAGGCCAAAGAATAAGGGGATCATCACTGATAAATTGGATAATTAAAGATTAACTGACACAAAATATTGGCAATGAAAGGATTTTGTCAACGGTGGCAACAACCATTTATATATATTTGTTCATCGGTATGTGGCTTCTGCCACTTGGTATTTATAAGTAGGAACCCGACCACAAATTTAAGCTCTCACTTTGTAGTGTTATAGAATCCATACTTGGAAAGAAGCAAAAAATTAGGTCTGTTTGAAAGGCAGACACCAAGGAAAAAAGATCCCTTAAAATCATGATCTTCAGCCCCCTGTGCCCCAACCCAACCCACCCAGCCACACACACACACACCGAAAAATTAATAAATAAACAAATATATCATTGACCACATGCCCATACCCAAAATGCATTTCCCCCATATTGTCCATAACAAGCGAAACTGTATCATTCTCTAAGCATCCTAGCTACTTTTCACTTCCCCAGCTTGCCAACAATAGAAATATTTCCTTTGGTATGATGAAAATGGTAGAAAAATTTTGAGCATGTAAACAGAAAGTTTCTCTACCCCAGAGCAAGATAAGAGAAGATGGTCCCCAGTTTCAGAGTGTGCAAGTGCCAAGGACATAAGGAAACTTAAACCATTTTCATTGTTATGGAAAACAATGCATGCTGTGCAACCAGGCTGAAAGTGAAGAGACAACGATCAAAACAACAGTATTTTACCATTCTGCATGCATTAGAACTTCAAACCTTATGCCAATTCAACTACCAGAAAGGAACTTTCTCAAAAGATATCAACCAATGTCCTCACTATATAAATAAAGCCTCATCCATGTGCAGAAAGACAAATACAAATACGCAATAGAAGAAAAAGCAACATAAGAAGTCACCTTTCGTACGACGCAGCATTATTGCCCTCAGTACAGCTTGAAGTTTCTTGTAACCATGAAGCGAATTTCTTGATATTGGGATCTTTATAGTACTGTAGAACGACTTATATACAGCATATGGATCATATTTTAGAAACCTGAAGTAACTGTACAGATCCTCAATTGTATTTTGTATCGGTGTTCCAGATAAGCACCACCTTCTTTTGGCTCGAAGGCTGCAGCAGGCTCTGGCAACTTGAGTCCGATGATTCTTTATTGTTTGAGCTTCATCTAGTACCACTCTAAACCAACCTACTCTGGCAAGCGCACCACAGCCAAGATCAAATGAGGAATCACCATTTCTTTTTCTACCCTTCTTTCCCCTCTTGTTAACATTAGATATCTTTTTTCTCTTCTTATTAACAGAAAATTCAGAAGATAATCCATACATTTCCCCATTTTTCTCATCAGCCTCATCTTCATCCACTAAGGGTTGTTTTGGAACCTCATTAGTTACAATAGAATACGTTGTCAAAACCACATCATATGTTGCTAGTTCAGCAGGATCCTTAGTCCTACTGCCTCCATGGTAAATGAGAACAGAAAGTTTAGACTCATCTGGAACTTTGTCATCCAGTTCCCTAGCCCACTGTCGGAGAACACTAGCCGGACAGACAACCAATGTACCTGCAGCAGGACGCCGCCTATTGAATGCACGAGTAGAAGTGCTCACTTCTGGGACTGGTTTAATATCATCAGATTCTCCGGTCTGCTTCACCTTATCCTGATTGGCACTCCCATTATCATCATCATCATCCAAATTCAAAGCTTCAGTTTTGTGATTGGATAAATGTTCTGTTTTTGATTTTGATTGCAGTGACCTCTGCATCTGTACAAGGGCAATTATTGAGATGGTTTTACCAAGGCCCTGTAATACATGAGGATAATCAATCAGTATAATAATTTCAGATTGATCTATCAAAGATTGTATCATTATGAAGACGCATTAAATAGCTTAGGAGAGGTAACCTGGTCATCAGCTAAAATTCCACCTAAACAATGTAGACTTCTTGTTTCCTTCTGAAGCATCCATGCCAATGCAATCTTCTGTAAACCAAAACAATTTAGATAAAACCAAGCGATGGACAAAAATTTAAAAAAAAAAAAACTGATTATGATAATGAAAGAAAAATTAGACCTGATGTCTTAAAAGATTAACAGACAAAAGTCCATCAGGTAGAGTAGCTTCAACTTTTGGTTGATTGAGATCCTGCAGGAATAAAGGTTAACCTGGTTTGAACCTTTTACTGCTTCAAACATTAATTGATTGTCAACAGATTAAGATAAAAAGTAGGCAACTATATTTAAATGCTTTTTATACCCAAAATTCAAAACATAAACAATAAACAATAAACAACAAAAAGAAAAGTAGGGTCGGGGATCACATTTCTTCAAAAACAGCCGAGTGTCAGTCCACCAAATTCTAAGCTCCTCAGAGTGACACTTGGAAGATTCCCAATGTTTCATTTTCGAAGATTCTTGGACTAAAAACCAGATAGAAGATTTGACATAAAATGTTCAAAAGTCAGGACCACCTAAGACACCACTAAAATTAAAATGATAAGGTAGCATATTACCAGATCTGTACCTTGAAAACTTCCGCATTTCCACATAAAAATTACAAGAAATAGACTCTTCAATATAAGAATCAAAACAAAGTAACAAACGGACCAGAAAAACTATAGGACAAGGAAAAAAAGAAAGGAAAGAAAAAGGACACATAACCAAAGACCGAATTTGGTCCTCAAAACTTAAAATAATAAGAACAAAAGGTCATCTATTGATTCAAATGTTAAATCCATGATGTTTTAACAAAAAAGGTTATGACCTCATGAAACAATCATTGGCTACAAAAGGGGTTTTGTGAGCATAAAAGAAAACTTCAGTTAAATAATTAGAACATTTTGAATGAAATAGTGCATATTCAGACTATGGGAATACTCCGCAAAATCATTCAAATTTTCAGTCACTATCAAAGTTGAATTAACGACCTTTAAATTATATAGTTTGTTTGTCACAAAAACTCTTTCTAGACAGCCTTCATAATAGATTTTTCTTGTAGACAACAAATAAAGAAGTGTCGCGTAATCAAATATGAACTTATGTAAAATTCACAGTAGTAGATGATGTTGAGAGAATATAGAATAACACCCTTATAAATATGATGAGAAAAAGATACACACGTATCAATCCCAATTCCTTAATAGCAAAAAAGATGGGTCAACCAGTAATAGTGTATCTTCCAATCATAGTTATCAAAAGAATGACACCCAGATCCCCATGTAATATAAGAACTGATTTCGACTTGTAACAAAGAAAATTCTACAGATCCTCATATCTCACAAAGTACCAAAAGAAAGGGCAAGAGGTCAATGTCACATAACAGAGAATCGACACGATAAAGAAAGATGATCTAATGCATGACTTCTTTCTTTTATATTTATTTTTATATTTTTCAGGAACCTGAATAGAAGTGTATACAGAAAAGTTGAAAAAATTACCAAAGAGGGCCAAATGTCCACAAACAATGAAAATCACAAAACTACACAAAAACAAACTAAAATCCTCTCTGAACATGAGTTCTGTAAACAACAAAAGTCTCAAAATGTACAAACTAGCTTACACCTACTTTCCAATTGTAAAGAAGAAAGAAAACGTATATACAAAATAATTTGAAAAGATGAGGGCACAAGAATCGAAAAAGAACCACAAGAGGCCGAAACAATCCATAAGATTTTCACTTCTTTCCAAAGTCTCACCCACAAGAAAGAGCAGAAAGAGCTACCAAGTGGTGAAGGAAAAGATGTACTGAATTCTCTTCAAATTTTCTGGACGTAATACTTGATTATTTGTCAAGAGCAACAACCAATGACTACAGTGATCAAGAGAAACCAGCTTCATCTCATGAACACTCCACAAAGAAGACTAACAGCATAAACAATGTGGCTCAAGGTGGAGAGAAGAAAAATGACATCAAGAAGATGTAACATAGAAGAAGCTAAGTTCAAATCATGTAAGCAACCTAGTCATCAAAATAAGAAGATATATCCATCAAGATTTGATACACACAAGAGAGTATGACATAGGTGCACGGAAGCATACAAAAGAAGCACCAAAATTGGATATATATATATATATATATAAAGCGGGTCGCACTTACGATCAATTACATCCCATTTTAGTCTAATTAATTAATTAATGACATTCATGTTCCAACTTTAGCTCAGACCGGTTGTTCAAAACATAAAAGTGAGTCCCTAACTTGAAATCTTATTCCTCAGAGAAAAAAAGGGAACATCTTCCATGTACTCTCAAAAAATTAAATATTGTTCGCATATCCCAGGATGTCAACACCCAGTTTTTAAAGGTGAAAACTTGCTAGCGAAATAATTCATAAAGACTAATATTCAGCCATTTGTGAGCAGCAGGATCTGCCTGTAATCATCCCCAAATATTCCTATTACCCACTATTACTAGTCATCTTTTTACTAGATCTTATCAATTCCCAAAAGTATTGACATCATAGATGCAAAATATACCATCTTCAAATTGATAGAAAACTGTTTGAAAAATATGCAAAACAAATCGCGTTTAACTCATGATTAAGAGAGTAAAATATCACCAATACCTCCAATGCTGCTTGATAGATCAATCTCTCATCATTTCCAGCTGTCCTTTCTTCAGCAGTACCTAAACGATAGATTGGGTCACTTGGACCACCATATTGTGTTAAGAGAACAGACTTTCCATGCATCAAAGAAGGAGGCAGAATCCTGTTCCCACCATTCTCATACATTATAATCTCTTCATCATTTTTCTTTGTATAATAGTCTCTCATATAGCCCTTGCCGTTGGATGTACTTGGCCCAGCTATGTGGTAAGAATGACCAAAAGTATCATCAATCCGCCTGCTGTTCAAATTTTCCACTGAATTTTTTGATTTTGCACTTAGCGTGTGTGGCTCAGGAAACACAGGAAGTGTCCTCTTCAAAGCCTGTTGAGATGAAATTTTCTCATAATCTGAAGAAGAGAAATTAGCAATTCGAGAATTAACAGTCCCAAGCTGACCCAGACTCCCATTCCCTGAAAAATAATTAGAATCATCTGCTTGGACATTTGACACTCGATCATCAACACTAGAACCGGGAAGCAGCTGTGATTTTGTCTGTGAATAATTATTTACGTTCGAAGAGCTGCCATTGGATGTATATGGCCTTTCAAAAGTAGGAAATGGCTGCCCACCATAACCTGCCAATTTATTTGATTGAATGTCATTAATAGTACAACATTTATCATTTATTTAAAAAACTGGGGAAGTTCTCAATTTGCAAAACTAGTCTAACCTGTACTCCTTGAATTTATGCCAGGCTTAGATGCCCATGATGGAAGAATCCTGACATTGCTGGATTGCCTTGGCTCTGATGTAGCTGAATCTCCTATATCCCAATCACTATCAGATGAACTGATATCTATAGGATCGATTGCAGCCATCAGAGTTAAATAGTGATTTTCTGTTTCTTCCCAAATTAGAAACAGAACTACTAAAATCGAGCCAGCCTACAATGGAAAAGCCAATTACCAAGATATAAAGCAGCAGCATAAACTGAAAGCCACCAATTCTATATGTCAACTCACTTGGTCCACACAATGTCTTAAAATTAAGCTGCAAATCCATTTAAAGAAGAGTAACATCACCAACTAGAATGGATGAAGTTACAAAGATGATGCACATGTTCAAACATCAAACTGAAAAGCTCTTCTCTAAATCTTCAAACCAGAAAACAGAGCTTAGTATAACATACCATAGGAAGAACACAAATTCAAAATGTCAACAAGAAATGCATACACTCATGCACCTAAAGTAAAAAATTTAAGAGGTACAGCAGTCAAATTGAAAATCGAATCAAAAACCCTAAGAACAGGCTCACAAGAAAGCTCATGAGAACTATGATTCAAGTGATAGAAGGGCTTAGAATATTTTTATGCAATTAAAACTATATTAATTTTGTCTATAATTTTCCTCAATATATATAAAAAAATCTTGAACACATAAATCTGTGCCCTTAAGAACATCCTCGCATGTAGGGATAACAAAGGATTGATGGGAAGGCCCGATATTCATAGAGCACCCACAAGACTTCAGAATTATACCCTAATGTTTTATATTTTTCCATCAAGGCCAATATAAAACATGTGGGAAGCTTACTCATTCTTGTTCCTCCAATGCTCTCCCCATAACTCCTTGCAACTGTGCCAACTACTACAACACCTATAAAAAGAACTTTAAAATGCTGCCCCGAGTTTACAATTTCACCCAACTCCCTCTCTCCCTAAACTTCACCATTCTTGAGGGGCTTATCTATATAAAATGTCAATATCAACTTACACCTCAGTATTTTCATTAGGATTCATCACTGGCTCCCACTGAACTTTCCTTGTTTTGCAGATATCTCAGGATAACATTGCTCACAACCCTTGAGAACAGGCATCCTGTAATCAACCATTCTCCCTTCAAAATCCTTAAGTTTGGTGGAAATGTATTCCAAGTTCAAGGAACACCAACCAGCTTTTCCCCAAAAATTACTTAGGTGAAGTAGTTCTAATTTTTACCATCAACATCAAGCTTTATTTGTTCACAAAACTTGTAGGTAGTACAAGGATTTAATCATCCTGATTTGTCTTTTATATATACTTATCTTGGTTTTACCATCTTACTAGTCTTGTTCCATATCAAATTTTATAATTTCCAATCTAAATGTGACAAAACCCATAATATTGGACGTGTTAGTTCAATTTAAGAGAGTTCATTAATGAGAATTTGAAGCACCACATTGTTGATAATTATCCTCTCCCTTTTCTTCATTATTTGACACATTGCATCCAATGAAGTAGTCCACAACCAGCCTTAGTTTCACTTCTCATCTAAAATCTATACCTTTACAACCCTAAGAAACACAGCTTGTACAAAAGATCACAGCCACTGACTAGATAATTCATCATCATTAAAGTAAATCCCTGCAATGTGTATTTGCCACAATATCAATCCACCTTGTTTTGTAAACATAGCCTAGCCTAAAGCTGGCAAGTGCAACAAGTGATAGACAGGTTTTCAAATTTTCATGCAACACAATTTCTCCTAGGTGTTACCGCGGAAAGGATGGAGATACTCCACTCAGATTCAAACTTAAATACAATGTAAACACAGTAAATCAATGATTTTCGTCAACCTGAACTAGAAAAATATCTTTTGCATTCAACTTAAAAAGTACCAAATCTAACAGTTCACACTCTAAAAGGAATATTCAGTGGCAACTGTGAAAGAAATCATCAAAATGAATAACTCTTGTTCTTTCATTTCAAGGGCAGGCAAATTGTATAGTCACTTAAACCCATATTTCCAATGGTAGTCAGCAATATTGAGCTTGTAACTCACACAGGTGTAACGTGTTAAAGTCACCAAATCGTCGGAAAGGGGAATAGGTTGTTTTGCAAAAATTGAATAATGAAAAGAAATCTGATATATCATTTTGGGGTCTCAAAAAGAGCTAGTCAAGCTAAAAAAATTTGATACTCTATCCCACAATAAAATTAAGAACGATTATTAAAGGAACGAAAAAGGAAAAAGTAACAAGGTCAATCATTTTTCCCCAAGACAAGCTCACATATATGCTAAGCACCACAAAGAAAATGAAATAGATATGAAACTACAGACTGAGTCCTTCATAAATCTCATATTCTAAGTATTGATACTCCCTTCGCATCTAAAAAACAATTAGCTACAAGAATTCATTCCTAGCACAAACTAAACAAGCACATTTCCATCTGTTAGTAAAAGCATTCCCCCCAAAATTCTTGCACAGTCCAAGTGGATGGACTTCAGTTCTAATTGAGAACGAACCAAAAGTACCAAAGAAAGACTACCCAACTTCCAAAACTCCACAATTCAGCCATAAACGACCATACCCATTTCCTAAAACTCGGAAAAAAAAACATCCAAATGAGTAAATCGTGGTTCCCTAGAATTTTTCAGCGTAATAAAGAAAAAAAATTCAAACTTTAGAACCTAAAGGAGACCCAATCGAGAAAGAGATTGAAAATCCGTACCCGTTGTCAATGGCCGATCCACATTGAAGCACAATATTAACTGTTTGTAGGGGTTTCAAAGAGAGAAACAACCGCAAGTGATTCACGTGTACAGAGGCCTACGTTTAGAGAAAGAGAGGTAACGGTAGCGTTTTGAGGAAGGGAATTGCTTTTTAATTAATATTCTGCTCCCTAATACACAATTATACAAAAAATAAATAAATAAACAAAATACGAAATTTTACCTTTTCTTTAATTTAAAGGATTTAAAAATTTTAATTCTACAAAGGTTCTACTTATTAAGCATGTTAAAAAATTATTCAAAATTTTTTAATTTTATAAATTTAAATTACTTTTTATTATGGCCATAGTTTTGAATATATTTTTTTCAAATTAAAAAATTGAATTTTAATTAATTATGTATGTAAACACCCATTATATTTAAGAAATTATAGAATTTTTTTTTTTTTTTTGCAAAGATTTAAGGCTATTCTCATTAAGACGTTATGTGCATAAATTCAAGCTTTAAAAAAATTGCTTCTTTTGAGTTGAATTAAGGCTGCCTACTTCATTAGTTGATCTTTTTAATTAATATTATAATAAATTTTTAATAAAAATCAATTGATACCCAACCTTCAACATCTCATTTGAAAAAGTACCAAATCTAAACTATTTGAGATTGTACTGAAGACTGAACGATTATGATTTCATACCCACCGTTTTTGTCTCTTAAAAGTCTAATAAGAGTTTCGACAAATGCTTATATAGCAGTTTTTTGTTTTTGTTTTTTTTTTTAATTTAGTATTTTCTGTATTTCAAAAATAAAAATATGTGATATATATTTATTTGGTGAATAGTATTAAAAAAAATTTGAATATTAATTTTTTTGTATAAATTTCTGTAATAGCACTTTATAATTGCCACGTATCTTCTATTTTTATGGAAATAAAAAAAATTTACTAAAAAATAAAAATAAAATATATATTATATAATAAAATTTTCAATCCTAATTCAAGCTAGTATACTAAATTAAGAATAATTTTTAAGAACCTATAAATATTTTTAAAAGGTTAAAAATAAGGTAAATAGATAATTTCAACTGAACCTTCCATCCAAAGCCTTAAGGAAGCCAAGCCGCCTCTCCAGTGCCGCCTACCTTAGAACGCGCCGGCCCTGCTGTCATGCTTCTTTTCGCGAATGATTGATGAGAACTCGTTCACTTGGATCCGAAAAAAAAATCTCTGGCCTTTCGTCCTCTAACAATCTCATTATCTCCTTCACACACTCACTCTATACCTAAACCTAGAGCTGTCAAACGGGCCGGGTCGGGCTTAATCGGTCCGGGTCGTTTCGGGCCAAGCATTTAAACGGGTCGGGCCGGACTGGCCCGTTTAATAAACGGGTTGATATTCTCAACCCTAACCCAACCCGTCGGGCTACCGGATTAAACGGGCCAGCC
>JAVXUL010000012.1:12120049-12144756 GCA_035590515.1 Trichilia minutiflora | reverse complement strand
TCGGTCGACCGAACTGGCCCAAATTTGCACTTTTCCACTTATCACTTCCGGAAACTGAAAATCATCCACAGGGTCCTCTCATACTCATCAACAATCTCTTTTTAATCATCAATCAAGCCAAATATCCTCGAAAATAAACGAACAAACTATCGAAATGCTCAATGGGTGCAAATGCATGAATAGAAAGCAAGGAGAAGTTACCAATATACCCTCAGGGTACAATCACGGGTGTGATAGATATTAACCTCAAATAGTCATGTGACATTTTATATGAGTATCTTTTACTTTTTATCTAATAGATCATTTCATTACAGTTAGGATCATTATCCCTTATATCGACCCTGAAGGAGCACCACTCATCTAAATAGTCTCTCTTATATCCGTTTCAGACTACTAATCCCTATACCTATAGATGGCTCTCCGACCATGCATCATATATCTTAAATTAGCTCTCTAGCTACATATCACAAAATCAAGTATATAAAGTGACTCAATGACCATATCATCACAATCATCTCAAATCAAAATCATCATTGAATATATAATGATATGCCTTCGTAATTTAAATCCCAACCAAAAATCAAAATCATAAAAGGTTATCATATTAAGCAGGCCAATATAAATCATCAACAACCAATCCACATCAAAACATAGGGCCTCCTTTTGACCTCAATCTCAAAAAATTCATCAACACTTTCCAAATCAATATATATAAATCAATAAAAATTTAAAATATAAAATAATAAGTAAATAAAATTTAAATTTCTAACATCCTAACAAATTTCTAAAATACTTAAATTTTGATAATATTTAAAAATGAAATACAATAGATAAAATAATCTACTCACAAATAAAGGAAGGTGTGCACACCTTACTGTTCCTCTCAAGGAGCTGGCTCCTTTCTTCAAGTATTCTTACTTAATGTTATTAATAAAGATATTCATATTAATCTACTTTCTAAATAGCAGTAATCTATTCCTATATAGTAATAAAACCTAATCCAAGTTTTTTAATTGTCACAAAACTCTCAAAACCTAATTCATTTTTTAATCGATTAATCAATTTCGAATAATAAATTCTCATGACAAATTCCAAAGTGTCACATTCATATATATTTTGAGCTAAATTTGACATTTTTGTATTATGTCTTAGTTTTATCCTAAAGTTGGTTTTCTCTAATTTTCGATCATCAAACACTTAATTTATTTATTTTATTATCCAATTAATACAGTTAACTAAAACTTATTGAAATTGAATATTTTTCAAAAAATTCTCAATTATACAATAACATGATTATTGTTCACCCAAACTCCCTTTTTTCGAATTTGTATTTTCAAAGTTCTAATTGTAATTTATACAATTTTACATTTTAATTAATAAGAATTTAAGTTGAATTGTAATAATTAGAATCTAATTCAATTTAGATGAACAGTAATTATAGAATTTAAATCCTTGATTTTTGTAAAATTGAAAAATTATATAAATAAAAAATTTTACTAATTAATGATGGGACCCTAAATTTTTAAAAATCCTAATTTTTTTTTAAAATCCTAATTTTAAAATCCACTTGATTTTTAATTCAAAATGAAAAATTAGTGCTTCGAGAGTGTAAAGAAAGTTAGATTACATTGATTTTTTTAAAGAAAATGAAAGGGGAATGAAATTGGAGAAGAAAACAGAGAAGAAATTGAGAACCAAAGGGAAGAGATTGAGAGATCGGGCTTTGAAGTAAAATAACAGGGGTGATGAATAGTTGAGGGATTTTATAATGCCTTGGAAAATTTCTAAGAATCCCTGAAAATTTTTAAAAATTTGGAGAATATCATACATCATGAATTCAAATGAACAAATAAAGTTTCTTTTAAAAATAAATAAATAAATAAAGTTAATAGCCAAAATTTTCTTTTCTACCAATACCATTGATTTTTAGCATCATCACGAAAATTCACCAAAATTCATTGAAAACTAAATAACTTCATATTAATTGATAAAATGACATCTCTTGAACCCCACCAACATTAACATTATAAAACCAAACACAATGGTAAGATCACACAAGAATTAAATTCCATTTTAATATCAAAATGCATGAAATCTATTTTAAAATCAAAATGATATAAAATCCAAAAATCAATAATAATATTTTATTTATTTTATAATATCTCTAAATAAAAATATTATTATTGTTGAATAATTAACTTATTTTTTATAAAAAATTAATTATTATCATTATTATTAAGGTATTAGTATACTACCCTATTGTAACTTCAAACAATTCAAAAACCGAAGGAAAAAAACATACCACCACCACTATTTGCCTTTATACGCCTCGTTTTTCCCATTGTTATTTCAATATCAGTGTGATGTGAAAATATTTGAAAAATTGATAAATACACGATAAGATATTAAAACAAAAAAAAAAAGAAATCGAAATGTTTGTTGCATTTACTATACATCTTCTTGCACCATAACCTTACTCATAACATGAAATATTTATTTATTTTAAGTAAAAATAACCTTCAGAATTTACTTCCTGTAAAAATAAATTAACGTTTGTTTTCTATATTGGACAGAAAGTGATTTGAAGAATCCATCCAAATGTCAAGTAATTTTCTATGAATTCAATGCTCTTCCAAAACCGAAGGCCAATTACGGTTTCTCTGACATGCGGGCAGCCCAGAAAGCACGGTGCACAAACTGATACAGTATAAATATGGGCGTAATATGTACAATAGGACACGTCGCTTTAGGGATGGGATCAACGAGAAAAATGGAACACCAAAGACTAATTTTTGTTGACTTCGATAAAAAAAAAAAACAAACAGTAAAGACAAACGAATAACTTTTCTTAGAAAATTTTAGGTAAAACAACAGATCGTCCTTTAATAACTTCTAGAAATATTTAATAATTATTATAATAATAAAAAATTTTTGAATAAAGAATATTTAAACTCTGAAAACTTAATTAAAATAATATTTTAATTCTGTTAAATAAAAAATATTTATTTTACTTTTATTCAATAAAAATAATAATTTGAATGATGACACGTAATTAAAAAAGTAAATTTGAATTAAGAAAAATAATATAAATAATATAACCAATTTAGCCCAAGTTCATTTCTTTTTTAATTACTCAAAATACATAAAAAAAAATTGAACCCCTAACTCAAAAGAAAATTAAGAATAAATTATTAGAGTGAGACTATATTATTATATTTTAAAGTTTTATAATTAATTTTAAGTTAAATTATAATTATTTTAGATGCTAAGTTAATTTTATTTAAATATTTTAAAATTATGTTAAAATTAAACGAACCAAAGTCATGACTTAATTTTGTTTAAACAGATCAAATAAATTAATCATGTTGAGTTGAATTAAATGAATAATTAATCTAAATAATTATAAATACATAAATACATTTTATTTTTTATAATCATGTTTCAATGAATTGTATTGATTACATGAATGATAAACAAATTGTATTTATATCTATAATTCAAACGTAATTAATAAAAAAAATTGTATTCATATTTATTAAAATTT
This sequence comes from Trichilia minutiflora, assembly GCA_035590515.1. Classification (NCBI taxonomy): domain Eukaryota; kingdom Viridiplantae; phylum Streptophyta; class Magnoliopsida; order Sapindales; family Meliaceae; genus Trichilia; species Trichilia minutiflora. The sequence goes on along the minus strand of JAVXUL010000012.1, from coordinate 12,141,212 downwards.
TGCTATACCCATTTAAAACATGATATATTGATATGGATACGATTCGTATATGAAAATTGTCACTCCTATTGTTTGTCAATGTTTTTCTTATTTTAGACATTTTTTTATGTAACTATTTTATTTTTCATCAATATTATTGGATTTAAAAATTTATAATATACGGAATAATAGGGTTATATTTTCATAATAAAATATTGAAAAACATCTAAAATAAAAAATATATGAGCGAACTAAAGTGAAAAATGAGTATTTTTTTATGAAATAATGGATTAAAATATCTTTTTGACCAAAATTTAGCAGTTTAAATTTTTTTTCAAAAATTTATAACACATCGCAAGTTGTTAGTGGATGATTCTGTTGGGATCGTCCTACCTAAGTTTTTCTTTATTTTATAAAGAAAAAAAAATGATATACACGATCTTAAATTTTGGCCAAATATGCTTTTTTATTCTAATTATTTTCAAAAATATTAATAAAGATTATAATTTATTAGTTTCATTAATGAATTTAAATAAAATATAAGAATAATTAGTTATATTTAAAAAAAACACCCCACACAAGGATAGCCTAATGGTGAGGGTTGACCATGTGAACCTTAAGGTCCTATGTTCAATTCTCATCCCAAGATTCTCTTTGTTTAAGTATCAAAGGGGTCACGTTGCGATTTTATCCGTATACCTAAGTCAAGAATCGGATTTAAGACGAAAGCCATATGATCTGTGGATACATGTCCAAGAGGTAGGTGTCTGATCTCAGGTATAACTAAACGTTGCAATAATGACTGAATGCATAAGTTTTCTCTTATAAAAAAAAATAGTTATATTTAACTTTTAAAATAGTTATGATTAAGAGAGTATTTCTTTAATTATAATAGAAAAATAAAAAATATCAACACTAATGAAATTTTGGATCAAGATCTACTAAATTGAAAAATTCCCATTTTTATGTTAGTTTGTTTTGTTGTCATTTTTATTATTTTGATTATTTTCTGATGTTTCTCCATAAAAACTAATCTTATCATTATTTAGATCCTAAAATTTAGAATTCAAGAATACTAATGAAAATTAAATTAATTATACTGAAAAATGTCAAAAACCGTTAGAATAGTCGTGAAAATAAATAATTTTTTTTATTTAATGAAAGTAAAAATGTTCTCTTCTATTTTCAGTAATACTAGAGTGGTTGACATTTCATGATACTCGGAAAGTGAGTTAACGAAGGAAACTGTGAATTGAAATTTCGCTATCATGATAGCGTTAGGTGCATGGACTTAACTTGGAGCCCATTTTGTACATAGTTCACTGTTTTACAGCTATAATTTTACTAGAAAATTTTAGGTAAAACAGATAATCATTTAATAACTTTTAAAAATATATGTATTTATTTTTAAATTTTACTAATTATAATTAATAATAATTATAATAAGAGAAAAATTTAGAGTAAAAGATATTTAGACTCTTAAAATTTGATCAAAAGGATATTTTAATCCTATTAAATAAAAAAATATTTATTTTTATTTCTATTATATAGGAGCAAAAATTGGAGTATTAAAACGATTATATGACACAAATTTAATATAAATAAATAAATTCGAGCTGATAAAATCTGATATAAATAATAAATGAATCAAATTCATACTATTTATAAGTTAAATCAATTATATATGTCTTTAGTTACATGAATTCATTAATTTGTTTAAATTTTATTTGATTAAATGAATTTGTGTTGTCTATTTGCTTAAATACTATTTAAATGAATAGTATCTATGTTCATTTGTTCTTACTTACTCAAAATACATAAAAAATTAAAATGAAACCTTAACTCAAAAAATATAAAATTAAGATAATATTATTGTATTGAGACTATATTATTATGTTTTAAGTTTTAATAATTATTTTAAATTATATTATATTTATTTTATATATCACTCTACGATCTTAAAAATCGACATATGTGACAATTGCTGTGAGTCTAATAAATACTTTTTATTAGTTTAAAATATATTTCAAAGACATGTAAAGTATTAAATTTATTTTAAAATTAAATCCAAACATCAATACAATTTCAAAATTTTCAAAATGCACATCAATACATTAATGCCAAATCAAATACAAATCAACAACATTCGTTAGTATCAAATCAAAAATCCAAACATATCTCATTTAATATAAACTCAATCAAGTAAAATAAATACAAATCATTCAATATGATTTTTTTAGTGGACCAAAGTATAAAAATGAGTTGAGTACTTGAAATCTGTATTAAAAAACTTTAGTTTGCTTTACTATAGCTAACACATGATTATACTATCCTCAATATGAGAAAAATGGATGAATATTGAAAAATACCTAGTGAATGAACATACAAAATAATTTACAACTTTTTATTGATAATTGATTAGGTGATTAGCATAACATTAGGGTTTAATAACATTTAACATACAATTAGGGTTTCGCATAATTAATGAAAACTAAGGTCACGAATACTAACCTTTAGTATTAATGAAGATTAAAACAACTTCACAAAAGCAAGGTCTCCAAAAAATCAAACCCTTAAGCTTTTTTTTGCTTTGATCAAGAGAGAGATGTGAGAGCTTAATGTTTTCCAATTTTCAATCATTTTTAAAAAAACGAATAAAATTCTTTTAAAAAGGAAAATTACCCTTATATAAATAAATGCATTGATTACTCAAATGTCCTTATTATTCAAATGTTCTTATTATTTAAGTTAAAGACATTTGAGTCTCAAAGCTTATGGTATAAGTTTTGTAATAGTAATATGTGAAATGATGAGTTTTTGACTATCTAATTTTAATTACATCTACTTTACGTCCTAAATAACACTATTTAAACCGAATTTTTATGATTATAATTAATTTTCTTGGATAAATAGTAATTTTAAAATTACAAATTCTTTAAATTTTGAAATTAAGGCGCTCATTGAATGAGAATCTTTATCAAATGAATGTTAGAGGCTTGAACTTCATTTGCTACAATTTTTGAAAATCATCAAATTATAGTATAAACTCTAAATTTTTACCCACTCAATTCTTTGATCAAATCAAAAAAATAAAACTTCTATATTATAGACAATGTCAAATTATATTAGTTTATGACAAGAAATTGAAGTTTAATCAATTGAAAAGCGAAGAAATGAAAAGAAAATAGAGAGGCAAAAGGAAATAGAGAGAAAATAATAGGGGAGTGGGAAGGAGGAAGAAGAATGAATAATCCTCCTTGTTCACATATTTATAAACCCTTAGATAATTACAAAATTATATTTACAAAGTAAAAAAAGGAAAATTCTAGAAATGGGTAAGTTTGTTGTTATTTCATAGGGATTTTGTAAGATCCAATGCTATTTTTGCTCAAGGGAACCAAAACTAGTGTGATGATTGGTGCATTAACTGATGCCAATCATCTCATTTTGATCAAAACTAAAGTAAAAACCGATGCTGATTGGTGGAGGAATTTGGGGCCTATCGGCCCTGATTCTGGATTTAATGTTTGTATGGTTTTGATTTTTATTCTTCTCTATTTTCGGTGTTGATTTCTTTTTCATTCGATATTCAATTTTATCCCTGTTTATTTTTATTTGATCATTTTTGAGTTCTATTTAAGTATTAAAACTTCGTTCACCAATTTCTTTTTTTCATTTATGACAAAACTCCAACCATCAAATACTCAATTGATAACTCAATAGAATTCTTCCAAACTTAATCATTTTTTATCAAAATTTTCTTAAAGCACATATTTGACCTTGATATTGTTTTTTTAATCCGTTAATCATACTCAAATGTATATTCTATAAAAATGATAAAAATAACTCTAATCAACAAAATAACTAAAATGCCCTTAAATCGCAAAACGGAATTTACATTAGATGCTAAGCTAATTTTATTTTAATTTTTAAAATAATTATGTTAAAATTAAATAAATCAATTTTATGAATTAATTGTGTTTATACAAATCAAATAAATCAATTATATGCTCAATTAAATTAAATAGATAATTATGTCTAAACAATTACGATTACACCAATATGCTTTATTTTTAATAATTATGTTTAAACAACTCATATTAGATACATAAATAATAAATGGATGGTATCTAAATCTATAATTTAGACACAATTAATAAATAAATTTGTATCTATGTCTGTTAAAATTTTCCTGTGCCTCTTATAGTATGAGTACAATTGGTATATACAAATTACCAACCTATTGTCTATTATGTTTTTTTTTCTTAATTTTAAACATTTTTTGGTGCAACTATTTTATTTTTGACTTGTATTATTGAATTATAAATTTTGTAAGTTATGCAATGGTAAAATTAGTTTTTATAACAGAGTAATGAGAAACACTAAAATAAAAAAATATTCAACAGACAAATATGAAAATAAGTATTTTTTGATTTAATGAGTCTAAAGTATCATTTTGATCAAAGTTTAACCATCTAAATATCATTTTTTTCAAAAATTTATAACACATGACGTGTTATTAGTAAATTGTTATGGTTCTGGTAGAACTATCCTACCTAAAATTTTCTCCATCTTATAAGAAAAAATAATATACAAAGTCTTAAAATTTGGCTAAATATGCCTTTTTAGTTTAATTGTTTTTAGAAATGCTCATAAAAATCTTGATCTATTAGTTTAATTCATGAATTGAGCAAAAATATAAAAATAATTAATTATATTTAACTTTTAAAATAATTATGATTAAGAGGGAATTACTTTAATCAGAACAACAAAATAAAAAAAATATCTACATTAATAAGATTTTGGATAAAAAACATTTAATATTTGAAAATTTAGTTCATAGGACATTTGAAAATTTTGGATAAAAATGTTAAGAATATTTTTATTCTTATATGTCATTGTTTTTCTCATTTTGAATATTTTTTAGTGTTTTATTATAAGATCTAATATTATGATTGTGTAAATCCTAAAACTAAAAGTTTAAAAGTTATTTTCTTAAAAGTTTTAATAATAAAAGGAGATTTACCTGAGTAATTTTTAAGTTAGTAAGATTAAAATGTACAACTAACCAAATTTTAGTGGTGGGTAAGTTTTAGTATTTTTATAAAAATTTATATTTAAAAATTAAAAAAAAACATTTTTTTAAAATCATAATTAAAAAAAATTTATTTTTTTATTTTTGAAAAATGAACTACAATAAATCAACACTTCATGCATGTTATTTGAACAAACTATTAAGGATTTTCCAGGATCACAACTTTTCTTTAAATTCACTATAAGATTATCTGGAACTAAATATTTAAATTAAAATAATATATATATATATATATATATATATATTCTCAAATAAAGTTATTTTATGTACTAAATTTTATTCTGTTAATTATATTAACAATCGTGAAATAAACTTAAGACTGATAGCAATTCATATTTAATTATACATATTTAAGAGTTTTTATTTATAATAATAGATTTTTAATATATATTAATATCATTTTTAACTAAAAATTTATGTTATTGATTATTTAAATCAATATCAATGAAAATTTATGTTTTTTAATTATAATAATAATTAATTAAATTAAATTTGTTGGTACAGAAAATAATTTTAATAGATGGAATACTACAGAAAAGGCCCAGCCCATGGAAGTTTCCACTCACTCATGAAGCAAGGGAAAATTCGTCATTAAGTAAACTGATCAATCAGTGGGTGACGGAGGGTGCTGAGCTCACTTCCACCTTAGCACTCGCCCTTCTGGGTTGAGCTGTAGAAAGATTCAAGTCCATCTCCGTTGAAGACAAGAGATTCAGAGTCAATCTAAATCTCAGTTGGCGGCCTCCGATCATCTCTGTAAGTTACGATTCCTGTTTAGTTTAGCAAGTCGAGTGCCTCGTCGTTCTTTCTCCTCTCCACTTTCGCGAATGGATGAACTGTGTAATGTTTATATGTTTTTTCAAATTGAATTTATAGTTCATATATATAATTAATAATTGTAGTATTAAGATAGAGAGCTTCGAGAGAAAATGAAAGAACGAAGAATACGAAGCAGAAACTGATTTTATTCAGCATATTCAGCACTCTTATGCATAGATTTTTTATATATCTAAAAAAACAAGAAAAATAACTAACTTATAACAACTCATAAGAAACTATAACAAACTATACACATCAGCATGAATTGTAAATGTTGGGAACAGTCATCTTGGACATAAGATATAAAAGCCCAGTAGAAGATAAAGGTTTGGTAAACAAATCGGCTAACCGAGTTGAGAAGAAATTGGCATCAGGTTAATCAATCTAGTAATGACCTTCTCACGAATAAAATGGCAATTGGTTCTTTCATGCAATGTGGTATCAAAGGAAATTCTTATCGTTTTTCAAAGTTTAGACAGACATTAATTCATTCTTTATCTGTAATTGATTTTTCTTTGTGATAAATAGACTTTGACTAACAATCTATTGATTATAATCTCTGACACTACAAAAGTGTAATGATTTTATTTCAACCATTTTTTGATCAGCCATTGATGATCCTCTCGGTTATTATTTTCTTAATTATTCTGATAATTTTGGTATTGTTCTAGTCTTACAATCACTGGCAGCAGACAATTATACTTCATGAAGTCGAGTAATGGTAATCGTATTTTATGTCAAGAATAAGTTAGGGTTCGTTTGATGGTTCTATTTCGAAATCTGATGATATTGATCTAAATCTAGAAAATTCATGGATAAGAAACAATAATGTAATGATTTCATAGATTTTAAGCTCGATTTCTAAAGAAATTTTTGCTAGTATTATATTTTCTGATTTATCTTAAGAGATTTGGCTTGATCTTAAGGATAGATTTCAGTGAAAAAATAGTTAGAGTTTTTCAATTAAAATAGGAAATGATGAATCATAATCAAGACAATAATTTATAAGTGTATATTTTACAAAACTAAAAGTTTTGTGGGAGGAATTAAGTAATTTTAGAACTACTTGAATTTGTGGAAAATATGATGTATTGGAGTTAAAGAGTTTAATTCTGACCACCAAATGGATCATATCATGTCATTTTTCATGAGATTGAACAGTTGATTTTCTTAGATTAGAGGTTAGATTTTGTTAATGGATCCTATTACTACTATTAATAAGGTTTTTTCATTAGTTTTACCAGAGGAAAGATAAAGAAAAGTAGATCTGTAATAAATATCTTATAAAAATAATGGCATTTGTTGTTAAGAAAAATGATTCTCAAAAGGAAAGAAGGAAGTGATTCTAAAATATAGAACCAAGCGAGTATATCATGTCATTTCTCATAGGGTTAAATGATTTATTTGCTTAAGTTAGAGGTCAGATTCTGGGTGGAGAATGCTTAGCATGAAAATCCTGTAACAATTGTGTTAACCAAAGTAATTCGCTTGCTGTGATTGTCATGACCCTATACTTTGCTTTAGCTGAAGTGAGGATTGTGACATAGTATTTTATTTCTTAGCTTTCCAAGAGACCAAGGCTTCTCCTAGAAACACACAGAAATCAGTAACAGATTGTCTGGAGTCAGGATAAGTACCCTTGTCTATATTAGAAAAAGCCTTGAGTTGGATAGAAGAAGATGAAGGAAAAAACAATCCTTGACCTGGACTAGACTTCATATGTCTAAGAATCTGATGTGCAGCTTCTAAATGAGGAAGTCAAGGTTGAGAAACAAATTGATTAAGATTATGAACTGCATAGGTGGTATTAGGCCTACAAAGTGTAAAATACAATAATCTACCAATAAGCCTTTGATATTGAAAAACATTAGTAAGCAAGTCACTATCTGTGGTAGTAAGATGAAGCTTAAGATCCATAGGAACAGTAGCAGGTTTACAACCGAGAAAACCTGAATCTTCAAGAAGCTATAATGCGTAATGTTGTTGAGAAAGAACAATTCCATTTCTGGATCGAGTTATTTCTAAACCAAGAAAATATTTTAATGACCTTAAATCTTTGAGCTTGAACTTACTTTCGAGAAAGCTCTTAGTGGATTGAATATCTGAGAAAGAAGGTCCAGCCACTATAATATCATTCACATGTACTAGAACAGTAATAAAAGAGGAACCTGAACCTTTAGTGAACAAGGAATAGTCAGACTTGGATTGCCCAAAACCATAGTGAATAAGTGATCGAGAAAATTTAGAATACTATTACCGTGAAGCTTGGTTAAGGCCATAAAGTGACTTATGAAATTTACAAACCAAATTGTTTGTTGGGGTAGAAGACTCCCCCTATTATGATACTGAAGAGGAAGATCCATATAGATTTCTTTAAATAAGTCGCCATTAAGAAAAGCATTAGTGACATCTAATTGAACAAGATGACAGGATTGACTGGAAGCTAAGGCTAATAAGATTTTGACAGTAACCAATTTAGCTACAAGAGAAAAAGTATCAATAAAATCAACACCTTCTTGCCGGGTATAGCCCTTAGCAACTAATCTGGCTTTATGCCTTTCAACAGACCCATCAAACTTGTATTTTATTCTATACACCCATTTGCAGCTAATAGAATGTTTCCTTAGTGGTAAAGAGAACAATAGACCAGGTATTATTAGCTTCAAGAGCATGTAACTCATTGGCCATAACTTTTCTCCATTGTGGAAACTTAAGTGCTTGATGATAGAATTGAGGTTCAAAATAGGAAGACAAAGATAAAGCAAAATATTTGTCAGAGGGAGATAAAGAATCATATGACAATATTGTGTGCAAAGGAAAAGTTGTATTATTGGAAGATAAATGACTATGATATGGAAAGGATAAGAGATTACAATGAAAATGTCTAAGATAAGAAGGAGGTTTAACTATTCTCTGAGATTTTCTGGGAGGAGTATAAGAAATGTTGATGATTGTGCAGGGAAAATAGATGACACAAATTCAGATGAAATAGATTCAAGTGAAGGAGAATGATGAACAACAGGTGCATGTGTAGAAGAAACAATGTAGGAATAGGTAGAACTACAGCTTCAATGGAAGAATTAGGCAAAACTAATATGGAAAAGGATCTATTAAGGCAACTATAGGAATGTCATGATAAAATAGAAATATGGTTTTATGAAAAATCACATCCCTAGAAATAGAAACTTGCTTATTATGGATATCATAGAGCTTCTAACCCTTGACACCAGGAGGATAACCAAGAAAAACACAAGTGGTGGCTACAGGATTAAACTTAGACCTATGATTTTGAAGAGTAGAGGCAAAGGCAAGACAACCAAAGACTCTAAAGAAAGTGTAATCAATATGTTGTTTATAGAGCAATTCATAAGGAGATTTATTATTCAACAAAGGAGAAGGTGCTCTGTTGATTAAAAGTGTGGCAGTTAAAACACACTCACTCTAGAATTGAATAGGAACATGAAACTGAAAGTATAATGCATGTGCAACATTTAGTAAATGTTGATGTTTCCTCTAAACCACAGAGTTTTGTTGTGGCCCTTCTACGCATGAAAACTGATGCAAGACTGCTTTCTCCCTAAAAAACTCAGTCAAGGCCAATTCCTTTGCATTATTAGACCTAAACATATTAACTTTGCTGTTGAATTGAGTGGCTATCATATGGAAGAATCTAGGAATGATAGCTGAAACATCAGACTTTTGTTTAAGTAAATACACCCAAGTGAACCTAGTGCAATCATCTACTAAAGTTAAGAAATTTCTATATCTAGAATGTGAATTCACATGAAATGGTCCCCAGATATCACAATGCACTAAATCAAATGGTAATTTTGCCATATGATTATGAGGAGCAAAAGATTGTCTTCTTTGTTTAGCTAAAGGACAAATGTAGCATGGATTTATATTATTCTGCTTGACAGCCTTACGGTGTAGTTTATTTTGCAAGACACTTAGCAATTTGAAAGATAGATGATTAAGCCTATTATGCCACATTGGAGCTGAGACATTATTAACATGTGTAACTAGCTTGAGCTTATCAGGCAACATCTGATTTGCATCCAAGACATATAAATTTTGTAGTCTGCTACCGTTTCCAATCATCCTCTGGTTGTTGATTTCCTAAATAATAAAACGATCATGAAAAACGTGACTATAAGTTGGAAATCAGTTGTAAGAGCACTTACAAATAGAAATTAACCTTGAACTCAAGCAGGAACAGAACATCCTTTAATATCAACTCATAATTGGGTTTTACATCACCATAAAATCTAATCAGAATGCTCAACAAATTTGGCAAAGTAACTTTAGAATTCTGCAATGGCTCCATGAAAATGAAAGCTTTTGCATTTGAACATATACGCCTAGAAGCTCCTGAGTCCATTATCAAATACCTCAAGAAAGTAAACAAAGAATTCATAACTATAGAAAAACAAGTACCTGAGAAGTAAGCCTAATCAGCAATATTCTGCTGATCATAATTGTTGGTAGAAGAAGCCAAGTAATTAGAAAGAATCATCATCAGTTGCTGATGTTGATCACTGCTCAGATTCTTAAAGATGCTGTCAATCCTTACATCACCATTCTTTTTGTTATCAATAGATGCCAATTGTGACTAATTAGAGACCTGATTAACAGCAGCAACCTATTGAGTCTTTTGTCATTGAAAACCAGGAGGATAACCATGAATCTTGTAACATTTTTCAATAGTATGACTATGAAAGTTACAATGAGTACCAAAAGGCCTCTCTTTCTTCTTTATTTTACCACCACTTCCTTCTTTTTGAGAATCATTTCACTTAGTAACAAGTACCATTGTATTTATAAGATCTTTACTTGAAACTGCTTGCAGACTTACTTTTCATTGTTTTTTCTCTTATAAAACCAATGGAAAAACCTTATTAGTGGTAGGAATAGAATCCATTAATACAATCTGACCTCTGACTTGAGCAAATGAATCATGTAGCCCCATGAAAAATGATATGATATACTCCATTTGGTGGTGAGAATTAAGTTCTTTAACTTCAGCACATGTACATTTTCTACATGTGCAAGCAGGTCTAAAATTACTTAATTCTTCTCACAAAACTTTCAGTTTTGTGAAATATACACTTATAGGATTATTGTCTTGATTATGATTCATCAGGTCCTGTTTTAACTGAAAATTTCTAGATCCATTTCGTTGTTGAAATCTATTCTTAAGGTTATGTCAAGTTTTTTGAGTTGAATCAGAAAATATATTGCTAATAGAAATTTGTTTAGAAATGCAGTTTCAGATCTATGAAATCACTACATTGTTGTTTCTTATTTATGAATTTTCAAGATTTAGATTAGTATTATCAGGTTAGGGAATGGAACCATTAATGAACCTAGCTTGTTCTTGACAGAAAGTGTGATTATCATTCCTCGACTCCATGAATCATAATTGTCTCCTGTCAGTAGTTGTGAGATTAGAGCAATACCAGATTATCGGAATGATGAAGAAAATAAGGACTGATAGGATCATCATTGACTGATCGAGCAATGATTGAAATAGACTCATTACACTTTTGTATTGTCATGGATTACAAGCAACAAATTGTCAGTCAAAGTTTGCTTATCACACAATGAAATCAATTACAGAGAAAGAATGAGTTGAGTTCTATCTAAACTTTGAAGAGCCAATAAGAATTTGTTTTGATACCATATTAAGATAGAGTTTCGAGAGAAAATGAAAGAATGAATAAGACGAAGCAGAAACTGATTTTGTTCAGCATATTCAGCATTCTGTGCTTACACTTTTTATATATCTAAAAAACAAGAAAAATAACTAACTTATAACAACTCATAACAAACTATACACATCAGCATCCTAAAATGTAGAGATTTCTGGGGATTGTTTGTTTGTTTGTTTGATAGTATCAAGATAAGAAGATGGAATTAATCATTAGCTAATATTCTGTTTGTTAGAGAATCTAGGGATGCTCTTTACTTAAGAACTGAAATGGCATATTTATTCTTTGAAATGCTGTTTGGACAAAGCTAATAGAGCTTTCAAGTTTATGAATCAATATGTTCTGTAGATGTTTGATGAAATGTTTAAATGAGATTCCTCAGTCAAGTTGGTTATTTTAACATGCTAAATGCTTGGAATATTAGGCTTCTAACAATTGGTGAAATATGTGAAGCTCCAGAATTGTGGTTATTTAATGAATATCCTTCTAAAGTCTAAGCCTAATTAGCAGATCTGCACTGTTGTTTTGGATCACAGTTATGATCATCCGGTCTGTTTGTATAATAAGAAGCAGTTATTACAAGTGAACCTTGAGGGTATTTTTTGAATTGAAATGGCGTAACTTTTAATCCATTACTAATGTGGGATTAAGTTACTAACTGTCAAATATAAGTAAACAAGTGAAGTGAGCAATAAATATTAGTTCCCATTAAGAGATTGTGTTTTCCAAACACTTAAGTTGTGCTTTTAAAGTTAAGATGAAGAACAACTATGGCAAAAATCCCTTAAGCAGAGATGGAGATTGCAGGAAATTTAGGGACCTTCCATCAGTTAGTGAAGGGAGGTAGCTTTCATTTAGATCAGGGTTCAAATTTCCTTTTCTGACCATGGTCCATTTGGGTTGTCTAGAAATTGCATCTCACTTTGGGTGAATATGGACACATATCTGCAGGATCATATGGCTGGTAGAAATCATAGACCGCATCATGCGGACAATGTTCGAGGTTTCAATGATGTTCCTCGCCCTGTTTTGAACCGAGGTCCAGCATCCATGCCTTTCCACTCAGCAGCTATGGAAGAGGAACTTGAGATACAACGGAGGGAGATTCATCAAATTGTATCTGAGAATCGGCATGTTATTGTTGATAATACACGTCTGCAAAGGGAGATGACAGCTGCAAAGGATGAGATACACAGATTAGGGAAGATCATACCAAAACTTCGTGCCGACAAAGAGGCACAGGCCAGGGAGTTGATTGATAGAGGCCTGAAGCTAGAAGCTGAGCTCCATGCTTCTGAGCCTCTGAGGGCAGAGGTGGTGCAGTTGAGAGCTGATGTTCAGAAATTGAATAGGTTGCGACAACAATTGACTACTCAAGTCAAAAGTTTGACAAAGGATGTTAACCGAATGCAAGCTGAAAATAAGCAATTAACTACCATGAGGGCTGATATAGACGCCATCCGCAATGAGCTTGTTGAGGCCAGGTTTGAAATTGGATCTTTATTTGGCTAGATTCTTTGATTGGAGTTATACTCCCTTCCATACTTGATTTACTAAGTGGAAAACTCATACTAGTGTCCTTACTGTATGCAATGAATATTTTTCTTTCTGTGGAATAAAATTTACAAATTGCAATATCTGTAGGAGAACATTTGAATTTGAGAAGAAGGCCAATGAAGACCAAGTTGAACAGAAGCAAGTAATGGAGAAAAACCTCATTTCCATGGCTCGTGAAACTGAAAAGTTGCGAGCAGAGCTCCTGAATGCAGAGAGAAAAGCACGAGGTCTTGATAAACTCTCTCTCTCTTTCATAGTATTGTTACATGAAGCATAATTTTTAAAGCTTGGGGGTACCAGGGACTTTGGTAGCATAGTGCACCTCTGGTAAGTCATTTTGAAGCTTATTTTATAATCATATAGGTACTGGTGCTTATGGAATGTTGAATGGAACCCTCAACTTGAGATATTCTGGTGGTGCATTTGACAATGGCTATGGTGGTGCTTGGGGGCATTATGATAAGCATGGCCCTACTCGACATTGATTACTTATGGAGGTATGTTATGATGATTTTGCAGATCCAGATTTTAGCTTCTTAGCGACTGAGAGTGTAGAACTCTTTGACAATGAAGGAAAAAGAAGATACAAACTCTGGTAGTTATTTTTTATTTTATTACTTTACCCTTAGTGCTTCAGCTTATGCTTGAGACATTTCGAGTCGGTAATGGAAAAAAAAAAAAAAATCTTCGAGGACTGAGCTGCATTTGGATTCTTGATAATGTGTTTTTGTATATATACAAGTTTATGCAAATGAGTCTCCTCGAAAAGCACAGGTACATATAACTAAACTTATTCTTCTGTATGTCTTTGAAGTCTGGTGGTCTTCCAGGAAAAACTATTGGACGGACAAGAATGCTCTGTGTTTTGTTTTCTTGTAACTAGTTGTAAACCGTATCACAGGCGGGAAGATGGAAATTTTGGAAATAAGTGAATATGGCTTGTTTGCCGTGATTTTGTCTAGTCAGTGTGTTTTAGTTGAGAACTGTTGAAGCCTATTTCTAATGATTAGTAGAGCTGTCAAAACGGGTCAGGTCTGACGGATCGGTCTGTTTAACCCGGAAAAAAGAGAGTTAAGATTTAAGATTTTTGGCTCGTGGATTAAACAAGTTGACTCGATTTTTATTTTATATATTAATTAAATATTAAAAAATATTTTTTTAAATAAAATATTTATTATAATAAAATTTTAATTTTATAAAATTAAATTAAAAATATTTGTTATTATATATTTATAGTGTTTTTATTTTTTTATTAATTATTTTTTATTTTTTATTTAATTAATTAATATAGACGAACTAGTCCGTTTAATTTGTTAACCTGATAGGTTGGGTTAGGGTAGAAGATTTCAACTCGTTTATTGAATGGGTTAGTTCGATTCGACCCGTTTAAATATCTAACTCGATTAGTTCGGTTTGATCCGTTTGACAACCCTAATGATTGGTAGCATGATGCTTTCATCTCAATAGAATGAGGTTTCCTACTATACATATGAGCTGCTTACCGGCTTTCAGAGGGAGAACTTATTTATTTGGGTGTTGTCAGATTTTTGACAGAAATAGTTGATTACATTTGAAAGTACACTATTTAAGTTGTTTATGTCTTCATTCGCTTTGATTTTTAGTCACCAGTGCAAAGAAGAAAATGGAAAGTGTCCGTCCGTTTGATACATGCCCATCCTATCCTAATAAGATATATTTTAGGTCTACATCTCACTCTTTTAACATAAACTGATCTCCAAGTGTTATTTCTAACACATTTCTGATGATGATTAATTCATTTTGGATTTTTAAGTTTCTTAATTAGTTTCGTTTGAGTACTAGGATGTTGTATGTAAAAATAGAAGTTCCCAAGACGTATCAAAACAAACAATTTTTGCTAAGTTTTGATTACGGACAGGGACTAATATACTTGAATTGAAATAAAAAAAAAGAAATTGTTCTCCAAGAAATCGATAGCAATTAATCCATGCTCCAAAACTAGAGGATTAAGGACCCATAACACAACTTTTACAATCTGTCAGTAAACTAATAAGCAAACTCAATCTCCTTAGGCCTTAAGTGGGCAGAGAAGGTATGAATGTACTGTACTTGTCCTGTACTTGAAGATAATAAAACACATAGAATAAAGAAAAATTAATTTAAAGAACATATATTAGCTACACGAAATGCTGCAGGAACAAAAAACAAAATTAATTAAAAAGTAAAAACATCTATGAGCTACAATGAGTATTGGTGGCCTATAAAAGCCAAATTTCGTGGTTGGCAAACGGAAATTGTAGCTCCCTGTGAGAAAATAAAACTCATGCGCTTCTTTTCAAAACCTTTGAAATGGCTCGAATGGTAGAAGGCGTTGTTCGACAGCAGCCTCCAATGAATTTAGCACCTAAATTGAGCCATCTTGTTGCAAATAACTCAAATTTATCGTCGCCAAAACACTTGGAAGGCTGCCAATCCAATGAGCAGATAAATTGTTAGTTGCAGTGAACGAGCTAAGATTTTGTGGGTGCTTGTGTGCATTCAGTTCTTAACATGTCATACAGTAATTCACTACTTACCAGCCATTTCTTATCTTGGCCATCCCATACCTCACCGCTATTGGGATAAACAATTATAGGCTTTTCAGTCAGCTGAAAACATAAAAACCTTCTATTGTTCAAACGACTATAAATTTAGACACATGAGAAATTGATCAAATATTATAGAAAGGATAACTACACCATTTTCTCTGTGTTTGAATTATGTCGTATAATCATCTGAATTTAATGACTGACCTCCTTAAATTTGCAGATGAGATTTTGAATGAATTGGGGGGGAGTACAGTTATTTCCTACTGCATTTACTTTGTTGCTCGTGTTGATTATATCAAGGCACTCCTTAAAACTCTCTCCAGATGGGGCATTCTCACCATTGACAGAGCTGAAGCAGATCCATGATGGGATTTGGACGTCTTCTTCCTCAAGCAACTCTACACATGCCTGTACGTTGAGACATTGATTGCTATGATGAATGAAATGTAAAATTGATTGTTACAGTGAATGAAATGTAAAACTTCTTCATTCAGAGAGTATAACATGAGACGATAAAATCTGATTGTATAGGAAACTAAACAAAAGGTTAGAATTTCAGGAATTATAATTCTAATTCATAAAAGAAGACTTTGTAAGTTTCAATATGAGCAATGATATGGATTATGAATTATTCAAATGGGGATTCCTTAATCAAGGGCAACAAAAAAGGGTTAATGGCAAAGAATTAAGCTGTTGGATTATAAAAGCTGCATTGGATGCATAGTGGGAGCAGAACAATGTTCATTCTCATTCAATAGAAAAGAAACGAAATAAGTATAGCAAAAAATAATTCTCCATTTATCTCATACGTGATGCATAAACAGAGAATAACTGATTACTCAAAATTGAATTTTTAGATACTTTTGCCCATTAATGAAGAAAGATGCAGGAAATAGCAAACAGAAGTGGAATATTCAACAAAAGAATGCAATTTTTGACCCAAAAACTAAATACATTTCAACAATTTTGTATTGAAGTTTTCATTACGAATGTACATGAAGGGTGCAAACAGTTTATGTACTAATAAATCACATGCAATCAATGATCAAAAGTTGTTACAGTCATAGAGATTTGATCTAGCAACATTGTTTTAATCAAAATACGATCAATAGTATGACTACATTCCACAATTTTATTAGGTCCCTCAAAACCCATATTGCAAACCAAAAATTGTGCAAGCACAAACCTGAGCTTCAAGTTTATTGGGAATGGTTTCAAAAGCAAGCAAATCTGCACCAGCTTTCACAAGAATCTGCAACCTTCGCCTATGGAAATCTTTGAGCTTATCCAAATCAACTCCAGGTCCATAATTGCCACTAGAAATAAAGAACAAACAATGCGATTATACCAGCTACATGCAAGAAACTTGTATAAGTACATTGTCCAATATATTTTTCTTTCTATCTAATGAGAGTTGGTTAGCTACCTATACTCAGAACCATCAGCAAGGTAAGCTCCATAGCTTCCAATTGAGGCTGCAACCAGAGCCCGGTTGTAGTTATGAACAGGAACCTTCTTTATGGTATCCCAAAACTTATCTCGAGCTTCAGTAGCTAATTTAACACTCTTATCTAGTAATGATTCTCCTTCCTCAATGGTCAATCCCCTGGAGAGAAATCCAGGGAGAGTGGCCTGTAAAAACAGAACAAAAATGAGGAATTCAGATGCATAATACAAACATTTTCTTCAGGTTTGATTCAAATAAACTGACCTGGTATGATGAAGTAACCAGAATATCAGCCCCAGCCTCCAAATATTCCATATGAACCTGCCCATTTCAATATCAAAGTCAAAATCTTTAATCAGAATGAACAACAAAAAAATCACATTCAACTCCATAAAGAAAGAAATGACAGAGAAAGAAAATGGATTCCCACCCGTTTGACGAGATGAGGATTTTTGATCAAACAAAGAGCACTCCAAAGAGGGTCAATAATGGAAAACCCATGTCTTTCAAGCTGAGTTGCAAAACCGCCATCAATAACTACACACCCACCTGCCTTCTCAATCAAATCATCCAAGGAAGAACTCATTTTTTCTTTACCCATCTTCTCTTTTTTCCGTTTTCTTCTTCTCTCCGTTGAGATACTCTAAACACGAAAGAGAAGGCTTTAATGGTGGCGGGATATAAAGGGGTTTCGTTTATTTATTTATTCGGTACGTGTAGATTCTTAATGTATGAACGCGGACGAAAAGAAGTACAGATTCTTGAAATTTTCTTTTGTAGACGTCCTTTTAAACTTTGTTCAAAACCAAAACAAAATCCCATTTGCTTGAGATTGGGGACTCAATTGCCTATTTACCATTCATTACCAACCATACCCAAAATTTGAAACTCGTACTGGTTTAGTCAATTTTTATCAGTCAATAACAATCGACCGATTAAATAAATTTGTAAAGACTGTTAAAATTTTTTATTAATTTGTCAAAAAAATTACATTTTTATTATATGTATTTCTCAAATATTTATAAATAGAGTCAATGCATACATAAAATTATAGCATAATTTATTTTTAAAAATGCAACCTAATAAAAATCCTTTAAAGCTCTTTCTTTTAATTCACTGGATTTTAAACCTATCTTTCTTATCAATAACATTACAAATATAAATTTTATTTATATAAATTAATGTGATAATATGATAGTTTTTAATTTTATATTTTTTATACCTTTTATTAACTATTAAATTTAAGTATTTTTTATTATTGAGATTTAATCTCATATATATAATTAATGTATAGTTAATACATATTTAAGATTTAATTTTAACCATTAAAAGTGTCTAAATCAATGTAGTGTAAAATTAATTGACTATTGATTCTACCATATATAATTAATACGAATGAATTTGTGTATATAATCACATTCATACATATTCTAAATACAAATTTTATTTTTATCATTCTTGAGATTATGATTTTCTTTCTTAATTTGACCACCATCACTTGACAAATATGATGGACCATCAAATAGTGGTAGGTAGCAATTCAAATGTGGGTGGTGAGAAGACCAAAATAAGATTTGATTTCCTTATCACCGAAATATTTTTCTTGATAACTTCTAGCTAATTAGGGTGTATTAATATATATAAAATAATAAGAATTGGAAAGAGATTATGCAAGAGCTATTTTTTTCCTCTATATATTGACCATATATTGTAAGTACACAGATTTTTTTTTTTGTATATATATATATATATATGTAATTTAGAAAATTTGCATATTTATTAGTACTTAATTTATATTAAACATCTTAATTTTCTTAGTTTATATTAATAATCTAATTTTCTTATTCTCATTTATATTTGTCAGAGTTAAAATTTTGGTTGTGATAAAAAGGGGTCTCAAATTATACTATTTATAATGGAATATATAGCATTAGTATGTATCAACAATTAAGAATTTAAGATAATCACGCATTTCACGAATTTAATTAAATTTAGCTAGAGTTCATGTACATGATCTTTTTAACTTAGGTTATATTACATAACCTTTTATAAGGAGGAATTATAAATAAAATGTAACAACATATATGCTTATAAAATATTAAATTTAAATATTTTGTGTAAAATTTTAACTAAAAACTTGTAATATAAAACGTTAAATTAGTTAAAAACACAATTTGAAACAATTTAAAATTTAAAATTTGAATTTTTAAACCCCAACACCTCAAATATAAATTTATTAAGCTATTATATATTGAGTAAACAGAAAAATATTGGATATATATTATTAATTAGGCTATTATATATATAAAATAAATTATTCGATAAAGACAATGACTCTCTTAAATTACTGTAAATCACTCGTGAAAATGGCAAAAATTATCATAAATTATGTAACTAATTAAAATACAAGATAATAGATTAGAAAAATTTGAGCTTAATAACATCAATATTCTGCATGCATATGCTTGCTGTACTGTTGTTTTATCTCTAACATCTTGTTATTATTTCTGTTATATTTCTTTAACCGATTAGTAGGACTTTTTTTTGAGAATTATTATATATTACGCCACCGTCAAATAAAATATTAATTGATAATGTTGATGGAAGAAATCGGTCTCATTCACGATTTCGAGCATCAGTAGATTTTTACTTCTTATCCTTGAACTTAGAACTGTAAAACACACAGAATATTTTAGGGGTAAAGTCGGTTTCCCGGTAAAAACCCTCCGATACTTAAGTCAGAGAGGATTTTACTTGGTGTGTGAAATAAGTGTACATGTAAGCAAACAAGAATGCATGAAGAGTATGGATGACATGGAATGTTCTATCCCTGAGTATGATGCCTGGATGCACTGAGAAGATAAAAGAACGTCTCACAGTGGGTTTCTCTCGATGTTGTTCGAATGAATCTGATTGCGAAAAAATCATTTTCTCTTGATTTCTGGATGCTGTATATAAGAAACCTAGGAGTGCGTATCCTTGGACACGTGTTGCTGCATGGCTAATGTACCCAGGGTAACCTGTTGCAAAATCAGAGGGTATGGAGAATTGTGACATTGTTCCTTGCCACGTCATCCCCAAGCCCCTGAGTATTTGTACCTTTGAGCAGAGCTTCTAACTCTCCCGAGAATGAAATCCCTTAGTTCTCGGGAGACCTACACGCAGTGGGTTGTAGCCTTAGTGTCACCAGAAGGTGGAGGGATGGGGACTAGCATACCCTGATTGCCCGCAAGTCTGTACTGTTGCATAGTGGGGTATTGATCCGATTCCCCGATTCCGAAGGTAAATGTTGTTGAAGGTCCTGATCCGACTGTAAGTTGGCAGCAAATAACTCGAAGAAGAATTCCTGACTGGTTGCCTTGAACAGAGTGCCCGAGGCGATTTGGCCATCTTCCTATTGGCATGACCAGCTTCTCGGGATGACACCGTATAAGGGAGCCTACTGAATACGTGAACTTGGTGGGCCTGGACAAGGGTATGGGGATGGGCTTGGGCCATTGGGCTGGGCTTCGGTAAAATCCCCCAACACTAAGCCCCCCAGTTTTTAATTAAATAACTGTTTTAATTGAAACTGTGCGACTTCTGCTCGACTGGCTCGACTGACGCCACGTCTCGGTTATCTCCTTGGGAATGCAATCGTCCTTACACGTGTCCCTTCTTCATTATCGGGTCAATCTGGGAGACCACGGTATCCGGACCATCATAATTACTTATCGGGACGGGTCCCATCTCATTTGAATTTCGAAGAGAATCGACTCTTGACGTTCTACCTTCGGGTGGTGTGGCATTCTCTTGTCCGTCGAATCAAAATCAACGGTCGAGATTTCTTGGACTTTGCCTATAAATACCTCCCCTCCTTCGAACAAAGCTGTGAAAGCCACGGTCAAATACTCGTCTCAAACCTTCCAGAATACTCACTCTGCTTCTCTTGCTTTGATGTTCTTCCTGTTTTCAATCGGCTGATGAATCTCTTGTTTCTAGTTGAGGA
>JAVXUL010000012.1:12094939-12110742 GCA_035590515.1 Trichilia minutiflora | reverse complement strand
AATTAAGCGTGCTTGGAGGAGAGCAGTACCAAGATGGGTGATCTCTTGGGAAGTCCTCAATAACCCTTTCCAAAAACAAAACCGTGAGGCCCCAAAGGTTGGGCCAAAGCGGACAATATTGTTGACAGACTTGGACCAGGTGTTACAAGGGTAATCTTTGAGAAAGACAGTCAGCCCAAAGAATTTAATATATGATTTGAGGTTTTAAACTAAAATAAATGTTTATTTCATTTATCGAATTGTTTGTAACATATCTTGGAACTGCTTTCTATTTATGAAATAACTTTTATTTATTTATGTTTATCTTTAGTTCACTCACGGAGTATACTCCCATATATTTACCCCTCTCACCCTTCAGTTTTAGGTTCATTTAGTTGCCAGCTAGCAGTGGTAGTGATTCTTCTGAGATAGAGAGATACAAATATACCCTGGGATTGACTCACTTAGAGAAGTCTAGTCCACTGGAATCGTTTTTATGATTTAAATCTGTATTCTTATGCATGTAATAGAAACGAATGTATAAGCAGAATTTGATATTGTTTTTAATTTATCTGAGATCTCATATTTTATATTCTGATGAAATGTTTATGGACAATGATTAAAATTGTTCTTTATTGAAGTGTTTGTAGCTTTCTTGAAATGATTTGAAGTTTGGGTGTTAGGTTGGATTTGTTTTGGAAGTGTTATATGAAAAGTTTTTGAAACAGGTTTTAATAAGCCTTACAGGTTTACAGGGTGTATTCTGGTGATTGAGTACACTTTGGGGGTCTGTGACGGTTGTCACGTGTGGGACCCAAGGGTTAGGGCATGATAGATATTATCCACACATTACGTGCAATCAATGAAAGGTTTGATGAAGATATTTCTTCATCGTAACATAGGGATTATGGCATATTGCTAGATACTAACCATAATCGATGAGCGATTGAAATGTTTAGAGCCGAAATGTTTAGCATATGTTCACTACTCCGTCCTTCATGGTCATACCAAAATCCTCGAACATTTTTTCATATGAGAGAGAGATAAAATATTATCGGAAGGGTGCACTATTATCGAGAGATGCCTAGCACTCGCATCATAATATAGAAAAAACCAAATTAAATACGAATATTATATATATTTAATAATCTTTAATGTGTTAAAGGGCTAATTTAATGTAAATTACTTGTCAAATTTGATAATAATGATTATCAAATATATTAAAATATGATTTTAAGGTAAAATGATAAAAACTAAATGAAATTATTTAATTTAGTATGAAATGACTATTTTGCTCTTATACGATACATGTAAATTACATATTTAAATTTTTTGTGAATTACATATTTAAATTTGATAATTGTGATTATTAAACATATTAAAATATGATTTTACATATTTTAATAGAAAATGATAAAATTTAAATTAAAATGTTTAATTTGAATAAAAATAACCATTTTATCTTTATATGTAAATGTGATCAAGGGCATTATGATAATTGTACCATATTTATGAATTTTATTTAAATCTATTATATTAATCAATTTGTTAATTGATATGGTCATTATCTAACGATTTTAAGTATTAAATAATTAGATAAAATTTGTTTTATATTAATGGTTAATATTAAAACAAATGGCTTTAGATAATTTGTTTATATTTTTTAATATATGTTAAATGCCCATTGGTCCAAATAAGCATGGTTTCACACATCTATTGTAGGCGTGTTTGTATCATATAAAGTTCATTAAATTAATATATTTATTAGATAAATATGGATTTAATTAAATAGAAAAGAAAATATAAATATAAATATAAATATCTAATTCTTTTTATTTTTGGCAAGGAAAATGAAGATTTTCCATCTCTCTCTCTCTCTTTCTCTCAATATTTTTGGCCACCATGGAGAAATAAAAGGGAGGGTGTAAAATGAAGAGGAGCCATGCTTTTGGTTCTTGTCTTTATCAAGTATGAAAGTTAGTTAGGTAAGCACTTAAAGCCCCATATTAATTTTCATTGATTTTCTCTATTATCCATGAATGAAAGCCTAGGGTTTTTGTATGCAAAACTTACATTTAAGCTTTATTTATGCCATAGCAACCTTCAATAAAATGATTCGAACTTCACCCTTGACTCCTTTACGCTGCACTATGGATTTATGATTATAAAATGTTAAGACAAATGGCATTCTGATTCATAGGTTATAAGATAGCCAACTATAGGTTTGCTATAGGTTGGTGACAAACCTAATAATCTAATACAAGCTACTGTCCAGCTTATAAGTTAGATGCAAAAACCTGAGCTACCACAGTTATAGTCTACTGATCAACCTATTATTCCATCACCACCTCCTCAATCTGAGACTTTTAAGCCTTCAACTTCATGAACAGAACCTCCACCTCCTCCTTTGATTCCTCTCCCTACACTCCCACCTCTTTCAATTACTACCTCTATACTAATAGAGATTTTTGAGCGAATGTTTAGTCTTGAATCTACCATATACATTGGAAAATCGATTCAATTAGCGGATAGACTCTATGAAATAAATAATTGCTCCTTTACATTAAAGGGTCATAAATCTTGAGCTCTTAATCAATATCCATTATACTGAGATTAGAGACATGCTTAGGGATATTTGAGTCCTTATTCGTCGTGTACCTATGCTAGCATACCTTGTATGACCTCCTTCAGATCACCAGTATGTGCCTCTACCTTATTACCATCCCAGACAATGAGCATGCATCTGATACTTGAGGAGGATGTCATTTGAATGAAGGTCCATCTATTGGTCAACCGTCCTTTAATATTTTAAATACCCATACTTCTTCTACTGACTATGAAGAAATGGCTGGATGACTTCAACGAGCCCAAGAGGAAGGCAAAAAAGAACAGGTTAGAACTAGTTGTCCATAATCTTCTTTTCTACTTCTTTTGTTTTTGATGACTCATGTTTTTTTAACATGTGTATACCTTTTATGCTTGCTTGTTTTAATAGATATGCCACTTGTTCTCTTGTCTATTTACTTGTTTTTGTTTATTATATTTTTCCCCTTCTTTACTTGATGACAAAAAAGGGGAGAACGATGCAAAAGAAAAAACTCTTCCTTCCTTGATATTCTTAGATTAAGGGAGAGTTAATTTATGATTTTGGTTAATTATGGATGTTGTTTTGTTATCATCAAAAAGGGAAAGATTGATGACTGATTATATTTTTGATGATGAACAAAATAATTATAAAAATGATTAGATGAATCCGTTTAAGTTCCATCTTGATTAATTTCATTGATCATAAAATGATTATGGCTAAGATATATTGAATAAAAATGTAATTTGACTTAATCAAGTTATTTCAAGTGTATTAATATAAATGAATGATCTTATCAGAATTAAAATTGAATGTCATTTTTTAAATTAAATCTTATTAAATGAAATTGAACTAACTGCCAAAAAGTGAGAAAGTTATGTTTGCAGATGTATATATCAATATAACAAAGGAAATATGTTCGATACTTAAGCACTGACAAGGATTCATATGAAAAATGCAAGTAAATATCGATACATATCATAAAGATATTGATAAAAATAGTCATGACAAAGATATTAAAGCTACACACAAAAAAAATATCCATATGCACAAGAAACATATTGATACATATTGGCGTAGCAAGGATCTTAAGGACATATCATAAAAGAGTATCAACACTTTTATGTAAAATATCGATACACCAATATGCATTGAAGGCTTCTAGGAAGAACAGAACCCATGTATCGATATCTTTCAGTAACATATCGATACATTCCGTAGACTCAAACCTATAACAGCTAGTTTACTGCATTTAATATTAGAAATAAATGAAAGACCAAAGAATCATTGCCATCAATTAACTAGATATATAAATGCAATCATTTTTGCTAGAAAACATAAGTGAACAAAGAGGAATTGTAAAGCATACAACTGATTATCATAAATTATTCTCCTGCATACATATTTTCATACATTCTGTAGTGAGAGAAAGTTAAAATTTTGTTTGAGTTTATAGATTATCCCCTTTATGAGAGAGAAAAACATCTTTATTTTTTTACAATTCTCTGAATTCTTTTTGTGCTTGAACTTTTGAGTTTAATGGATTACTCTTCATCCGTCTTAAAAAAAGATTGTAATTTTTTATCTAAAAAAAAGAATAAGTTGAATTTGGTTTGTTCTTGACCCATGATAAATAAGATTATTAGTGATTCCTTGGTGTAGTAGAACATAATCAAAAAGAGTGGACATAGGCCTAATTGTCGAACCACTATAAAAATTCTTGCATTTGTATTTTATCTCCTTCCCACTCTACATTTAATCCTATCATAAATAGTTAAATCATTACATTAATCATCATTAGTTGCATAAATCATTTTGAAATTTTTAATTGTTTGATATTGCTTTTTTCACCCAATTCACCCCCTGCTTGGGTGATACTTACTAGAATAATATATAACACCACTGGTGAGTTTCCATTAACCATTACTAAAGGTGTTGTAATAACCTTCATCATCAAATTTACCTATGGAAATAATATTCACACAAATGTTAGGAATATATTTTAGATTTTTCAAAATTCACTTGGTGCCATTATCTATTTCTAGGATCATATCTCTGATGCCAACAACTTTTGCTATGCCATCATTTTCTATCTTTACAATTTTAAAATCACCACATGTATAAGATATAAGAAATCCTCCTTCGAAGTAGCATGAATAGAGACACTACTATCAATCACCCAGCTAGTCTTAAAGCATGGAAATTTGATGGAATCATCATCATACATAAGAAGAAAATCATTATGGGTAACCATTCTACTCAAATTTAGATTGGCATCCATTTTTAATTCAACCAATAGAATTAACAACCTCGCTCTAATACCACTTTGATAGAAAAAACTAGTGAGTGCAAATAACCCAATCATTATATTCTTCCCCTCGCAAATAAATTCAATTTAAACCAATCAAGTAAAGCATAAATCCAACACAATATATACCCTGCCATAATTAATCAAAATAGTAAATATAAACCAACTCTCGCACAATAAACACAATTTGAATTTTACATGGAAGGAACCTCTTTGATGTGGGGATAAAAACCATGGGACTATAGTTCATCTAAACACTTCACTAATTGTCAAATTAAGGATGTGTACAATTTGTCTTAATATCGAGCAACAATAAAATTCTGTAGCAATATACTAAATATCCTAAAAACACAAAATTAAGGCTTAAGTTTCAAAGAGAAGAGAAATTACAAAGTCAATAGTCTTGTTCCAGTAATAATTGCTCTCTATCAAAAACTCTATTTCTAATCTCCACTGTTTTGATTATATTTTGATATGCTATGAATAACATATCCAAAATTTAATTTGATTTAATGGCTAAAATAGACACATATATGGTCGGTTTGAATCAAACTACTCTATACTAACTCTGTTTTTCTGATCACTTCTTTGTAAAGGATAGAGCTCATCACAAGGAACTCTAATCAAAGATCCAAATAGTCAAATTCAAGAAAAATATTTTTCAAACTTGCTGTAAAAAATCTAGACCAATCCAACAATTTATTAAGAATAAAAGTCCAAAATACAAAACCTATTTGGATGAATTTTATGCCAAATTTCTTCCTTCTTCCTTCTCTTCTTTCTCTCTTTTCACTTCTTCTAACTTGAAAATTTTCTAAAGAGATCAGAGCAACTGCAAAAAAACTCTTCCAATTCAATTCACTAGAAACCCTAAACCTAATGATAATAATGGGGGGTTTAAACTAACATCTGAAATGATCAAAATGACCTTCGTACATTTTGTATTTATAAAATTATATATTCTTATGTGTTATACTCCATATATGAAAGAATACACTCAACATTATCAGCCTCCACGTCCATCAACCCTATTTGTTATTAGGTTTCGTTTCATGACGTCTTATTTTATTAAAACACTGCATATTATCGTTGTATCTGTCCTTTCCTCCACCACTCTCATCAGTTTAGTCAATAATAATGATTTAAAGTCCAGCACAACAGAAAAAAGCTCGAACTTCAGATTGTATGCAAAAGTTTCTAACCAAATAGTCAAGCTCTTAAATTATACAAACGTACGTTCATGTGCCACATGAAGCTTACTAGCCTAGTGATAGTGAAGAGACTAGAGCTCTACATGCTCTCAACAGCTTTATTTTATATGTAAATGCAAATTGGTCTGATGTAGGACAGAAAGTAGACGCAAAGTGCAAGATAGCAAAAGTATAATCTCAGTTATGCAGTTACTTTCTTACTAGTATATCCTCACAAATAAGCGAGGAAGTTTGGTCTTCTTAATTTTCGTAAAAGCATTGACGTTAAGAACAACATTTTTCGTTATGAATGTACTCCAACTAGATCATGTAGACAGCAGCAAAATGATGGAGACATCTATCTCATTAGCCATTAATTTTCAACATATATATGTTTACATGTGTCACCGTTAAGTCGGCCATAACCATAATATTATGTATTAATTGCTGTCACCGTGATTCAGCTAGTAATAATCAGATTCAGGTCATGGGTCAATATAGTTACGCACAGTGCGAGTGCTATAGCAAGCTACTTTTTTAGGGTTAAGAAACGTGTATGTTTAAAGGTTTCCGAGAACTTAACTAAGTCAGATTAAAGAAATCTTTAGTATTCTTCTTTAAATGATTGCTAGTATTACAATCAGGGGGAAGTATGGACGTTAAGAAGTCCTCACTCCTCACACTATGTATAAAAGGGATATAAAATTAGCGCACACTCATGAGCAAGTGGAATCCTGCTATTAGCATTGCTCGAACTCGAAACCATACACTTGTAATAAAGTTGCCTGTATGAGTCGGCCGAGTACTATCATTAACAAGATTCGAATCCAAGCATTCTTACCAAAATTGTTCGATGAGTTAGTGGGTACCATTATCAAGACTCAAACCCGGACATTTCCAGTAAAATTTGTTGGGTACCTACCACTTCGGTTGGAAGTAGTTGGCAAATCTTTAACGAACGTAAAATTAGGCGACATAATATTGGGCTACATTGTACTTTTAACATCCTTCATTTTTGTCCTGGAATGCTGAGTTGGAAAACTGTTTTCCCAATAGGGACATATGCAGCACAATTTTTTTTCTTCAATTTTACTACCTCTATAAATTGAAGTGGGGTTTTGTTTCGCTTTCTCCACATGCAAATATGTAATTAATGTAGCCTAGCTATCCGACCCCCGTAATTAAATAATGCAGCTGGCTTATGTCTACTTCCTTTTAGACACGATTAATATTACATTACAACAGCTTGCGTGCATATGGCCGGTCCCAATCCTTGTTGAAGGAAATCTAATCAATTGAATTCTTGTCGAAGCAAGCATAAGTATTTTATCAAATGATATATAAGCCAAACGTAGTAAAATTTGAAATCATCAAGAATTATATATGATTGATATTGGAAATACAAATTTTTTGCACACAAAAAGAGATAATATATTATTGTTAATTAAAATATAAAATAAATATAATTATTAAAAATAAATGATGTAGATTAAGGGCAACCAATATTAACATGCACGTTAGCTTGTCTATATTTATATTAAAAATATTTGTATTTAATATTATTTATAGTATATGAGTTAAACTACAATGTTGCAGCTATATGAAATGCAACATTAAGTTTTCTATTGCGCTTATCAAAATTTTCATTATACTTTCTAAGTCTAACGTTATATTTTTAAAATTTTTCATTACTTATTAAATATAAAAAAGTTGAAAATTGTAATACAAAGTTAGGACATAAGTAATGAAAAAGTTAAAAGCTGTAACGAAAAAAATTAAAAAGTGTAACGAAATTTAATAGTGTGTACGGTATATATCCATGAGGCGAGTCACCTTTAATAACTTGAAAAGCTAGTACACAGTGTTATTACTGTTATATATGTATATGATATTTTATTATTTCACTACATGCATCTGAAAAGGAATAGTACCGACGTGAGATTATAATCTTATATATATATATATTCCTTTAATTTAGGGCGTTCAATTAATACATTGAGTTGCCGTTTTGGATCCACGAAATGTTAGTCTATTCATGATCGAGATGTGATTTCCAAGTTTCTCTCGTTCATATGCTAAAATCTAGTCAGCAAATTAAGGACATGCTCATTGTGAATTGACGGGGAACTTTTTCTGACAACTTGCATGATATCTCGAGAGTTATTATTGACTATTATACCAGGATGATCCATATTTGACATCATATAATGCCCCTATAGGTGTACAGCACTTAATGGTCATTTGATTTGTTTTTTTTGTTAAAAATTCTTTTAAATTTTTTTTTAAATCATTTGATTTTTATTAAAAAATAATTTTTGAATAATTAAAAAAATATCTTACTTTTATTAGAAAGTTCAAATTTTGGATTATAAGCTTTTTAAAAAAATCAAATTGTTTAAAATAATTTTATTTTATTTTAAATATTTTACATTATTTTACTTTTAACATATTTTTCAAAATCTTCTTTATTAAAATAATTATATAATTTTTACCAAAAATTATTTATGACAATCAAACAGCAAATATTTTTTTGTTAAAAATTTGGTGCAAAAAACTGTACTTACAAAAACTCTATTTAAAAAGTTTAACTAAATAAACATTTTTCTAGAAAAAGAAATTATAATTATAATTTCCATTTCAGAAAGTTTTCGCTAGTAAAATTATAATTATCACAGAACATATATATTATCACTTATTCCTATTTACGTACAAGTATTTCACAGACTCAAAATTTGGTCAAACACAAATTATACGTAGTGACCCAAAATTGGGGAAGCTATGATATTATACCAAAAACTAGTAGTTGCAAATTTTAATTAGAATTGTCTTACATTAACTTTGGGGACTTAATTTTTTTATCCTTTCATTACCAATGATATTGTACCCAAAAAATATTGGTGTTTGGTGACTATGTTTGTCATAGTAAAAGTCAATCATTCGCAACCAAACTAATTAAATTGCATTTAATGGCCAAAACTTTTCAATTCAGATAATAAATATTGAGCGGCGATTTTTATGGTCCTGAATTGATTTCAAGCACAGCGATTCTTTTGTCTTTCCAACCAATTATTTTGTAATAAATGAATAAAATTTTATCGCTGTTAAATACTAAAATATCTATTAATATGTTTATTGTGGTCATAAAATTTTATTGAATTGTTCTATCAAACAATTATTTAAAATAATAATGTAACATTATCCAAGACTATATCTATATATATAAACCGTTTAAGAATTTGTATAAAAAATTAAGTAGTTTAATTAATTTTATCTCTTATTATAAAAAAGTAAAGGTCAGAAATCAACTTCTTCTCACACCAATGTGATAAAAATAAGATAAATATCAAATGTGATTAAGACGAAAACTAATATAACTGATCAAGTACATCAACGTGATATTACAAAAATTAGCTAAATCAATTACATTAATAGCTCTCTTTACAATCAAATCATGTTGTAGAAGTAAGCTTGAATTTCTAAAGTGGTGAATCCCAAAACAAGTCTAAGAGAAAATTAGGGCAATCATCGAGAGCGTGTAAAAAGTCCTAACGGTCCCAAGGAAATGGGTGACCAGAGAGCTGAAGAAGAAAATAACAGCAAAAACAAAAATTAAAAATTAAAATCTTTGCTTGGGTAATAGAGAAAAGTTAAAAAATAAATTGATTATGACAATCATAAATTGATTATGACAATCTTTATGTAGGTTTTAAATATGAAAAAAAAATTAAAAATATTGTTTATTACTTATTTAATATATTTTGAGTATAATAAACCGTCTTTATATAAGCTCCACAAAAATAATATCTAAAGGAAGTATATATAGTCTAATTATGATAATATAATTATAAAAAAATTAAATGAAAAAGACATAAATATCATATATAATATCAATAAGAATCAAAGTCGTTGATCAAGCAAATCAATGTGATATCAAAAAGATTCACTAGATCAATTATATTAATAACATCTTTAATATTATTCGTATTAAAATTTTATAAGATTACAATTCCTTTTTCAACTCGCAAAAGTTTTTCTGTGTCAGTTTTAAAAAACAATAATCGAATTAGATCTTAGTTTTTCCTTCCATTTTGAGTCAAGCCGCTAATCAAACCTATTTAACAAGTAACAAACATTAAGTCAATCAAGTCAACTATTTTGCCTGTTATAAGGGATGAGGATTTCAAAGTTGTTAATGCCCTTAAATTATTATATAGCATTGGATATGAATTTTTTTATATTAAAGAAAAGAAAAAAAATTTAGGTAAAACGGTTCTGTTAGGACAAATTCAATAGAAATATATTGTTTATTGTAAAAATTTAGGTAAAACGGCTCTTCTAAATAATGAATTTAAAAACAAATGTATTTGAAATTAAATTTATTAGACAGATTTATAAATAAACACAATAAGGCTATTTTATGTAAGACTTTTTCTGGAGAAAATACTCTCGTTTTTTTTTAAGAAAAATTAACAATCGCTGAATAAGTGAAATTATCAACTAGAATGTTTAGAAGTCCAACAGAATCTTCAAGAATTTTTACCAACAAGTTAATAAAACTGATGTATTGATTTGGTAACATGGTTAATGATATTGAGCTACAAGACAAAACAAGAAGAGAAGAAGATAGAAATTTCAGATCATCAAGCAATTAAGGTACGGTATTCACAAATAAATTGATATAATTGCATGTTCATTTTTCCCTTTAAATTTTCTCTTGTACAACAATACACGGTAACAAGAGTCAACTAAATTAAATAGTTCATATCCATGAGATACAATATTAATTTCCCCATATCCACCTAGGTTTATTTCAAGGTTTGTTTGAAACTTGTGTCTAAACCCCCAACGTACAACTTTGATGTCTTTTACTTACATTAACTCATGAAAAGTTGTTGGGGTTATATATGCAGATGCATAATAATGACAAAGAAATGTAAAAAAATGAACGAAGAAAAAGGAAATGGTACAGTGTGTAGGTGACAAATGAGAAGAGCCATTAAGAACATAGTGGTTGGAAGTAAATGCAAATCCCAAATCAATACAGCATGATTTCAAGCAAAAATAACTGAAACAGAAGCAGCAAACCCATTGAATGCACCATTTTTTCATAAAGCTATCAAACTTTTTCTTTCTCTAAAACTTGACAATTTCCGGAATATGAACTGGATAGCGATTAATGCAATCAGACCAAGGCCCATCTGTTGGTGTTTTGATTGTTTTGTTGCACTTCCAAACTGCACTGTTACACTTAAACCCACTACCAAAAGCAATCTGCCAAACTCTGTCTCCTTTCTTCATCCTCCCTTTTGATTCAATATAGCTCATTTCATACCAGAGAGATGACGATGACGTATTGCCAAAACGATGTAGTGCCATCCTCGATGCCTCTACGTGTTCTGCTGATAGCTGTAAGTTCTTCTGCAATTCATCTATCACAGCTCTTCCACCAGCATGAATACAGAAGTGCTCAAAAGCCTGCTTGAAATCTGGAATATAGGGTGTCCATTTAGGGTTAAAGATTTTGCGGCCGATGAGAGTAAGAAGAAACAAGAGTTGCTCAGAAGCTGGAAGGACTAGAGGTCCAATAGTGGTGATATTTGATTTTAGAGCCTCTCCTGCTATTGCCATGAGGTCTTTGGACAACGAAATCCCTACTTTACCCTCTTTATCTTCTTCTTCAAAAACACAACGGTAAGCCTTATCATCTGCGCCTTTGTGGGTTCGAACCACATGGACCAGGCGGTACTTGGCTCGAGATCTTTCACGCCGGCGGTTCGATAATAAGATTGCAGCACCACCCATACGGAAGAGGCAATTTGGAAGAAGCATGGCTCTTTCATTTCCTTTGTAGTAGTTGGGTGTAATGATCTCTGTGCTCACTACTACAGCGTTAGAATTCGGATGGACTGAAAGAAGATCGCGAGCTAAATCGATTGAGATAAGTCCCGCACTGCACCCCATCCCGGAAAGATTGAAGCTCTTAATGTTACTTCTCAGCTTGTATTTGTTGATAACCATAGCTGATGTCGATGGCGTTGGTGAAAACAGACTGCAATTCACAATGAGAATATCGATATCTTTAGGCTTCAGGCCAGTTTTCTGGAACAAAGAATCCATGGCTGAGAAGATAACAAGCTCAGCCTCTCCTCTAGCAGCCTCCATGGTTGGAGTTGGAGGTATGTAGTGAATAGCAGGAGGCAAGCAAGTCTCTTCACCAAGACCAGATCTTTCGAGAATTCTCATCTGAAACTCCACACTCTTGGGGCTGTTCTTCAAGATCAACCTCGAGTGTTCCATGAAGGTGGCAAATGGGACGCGGCAAGTGACTGGAGGCTTGTAGCAGGCATAATCAACAAGGTAGATGGTTCTTGGTTTAGACATGAAATAAACGGTAGCGATGAAGATGATGAAGAAAGAAGAACAAAGAATTTGGACAAGGTCAAAGTGAAGAGATTTCCAAAGATTCAGAATTTCATCTGGGCCTAAACGAAGAACCTCGATGAGGATAGCTACCATGATTGGCACCAGTAAGAGATAAAGAATGTGATTGACAAGGTATTGGTAACCAAGTTTAACATATTTGAGCTTAACGGAGCTTGAGAAATCAGGTAAGATTTGAGGCATTTTTGCCTTTCTTTTTTCCCTTTCTTTCCGAGAGAGAGTGAGAGACGATGAGAGAAATATTTTATGAAACAAGAGAAGGGATTGAAGATAACGGAAGAGAGGGGTTGGGATTTAAAGGCAACGTGGACCGAAGCAATGAAGGAGGCAGATGAGAGGATTAAATGGACTTCACGTCACTCAACGCTCACTTAACTTGGTATTAATTTTCATAACTCTACCTCTCTTTCTCTTAGTTTTTTCCCCTTTTCCAGTTGTATCTTTACCAACGTACAGCACCAACTATCCGTCCTGTGAGTTTGTGCTGTATAGTTTACTTGCATAATTTGATCAATGATGTGATTCTTACGTTGTTGATGTCAAACGGGTTATGAATATGATGATTATCCAATTATGAATATATAAAACTAATTATTCTGATATGTATTTCTTGAGAAATTTGAGAGCTTCACTTCCATTGTTTGATTGATAAAACTCCATCTCACGGTAAATTAATACAATTGAGTGATTTAATGCTAATAAGCCTCATTGTATCTTCATTAATTTTCGAAGTTTTGCCTGAAAGAGCTTTCTCAAGATTGTTTAGGGCAGATATATATATATATTGAGAAAATCATCCTCGAAGGAGAATGGAAAAATAAAAGAAAAAAAGAAAAGAAAAAGAAGAACAGAGAAGGGGAAATGGACCTTACTCTAATGCAAAACAAAAATTAAAATAAATTAAAAAAATAATAATAATAAAAACAAAGTTGTACAAACTAAGGGCAGCTATATATTTTTTATCCATGTAATAATTAATTTAGAAAGTAGAAATTAATGGAGAGGCCAAATCATCCACTGCAATGCAATGCAGGGAAAGCTAAGCAATTTCTCTTTAGCCTAATGCAACAAAGAAAAAATTTAATAAATTAATAAATTAACAAATAAAAATTCAACTGCATTTATAGTCTTTGACTTGGACAACTGAAGGATTCCATTAATGAAGGGAAAAGAAAAATCAAGATAAGCTATATATCTTTATCTCCTCCAATTTCCTTCTTTGAATCTTATATTTTGTGATTAATGTCATTAAGCATGACATGTTATACCATTTGTCATGATCATCATGTACGGACCTGATTTTCTACAATTAATAATTATATATACAGCTTTAGCTGATTTTTCCTTTTTATTTTCCTTTTCATCCCCCAAAATCTCACATTCCACATAAAAATTTTATGGCATTCTACTGAAGTTTTCATTGGGACGTTAACAGCTTAGTATATATTTATATGTGTATATATATATACACACACACAACATTTCTCTGTTGATCAAAGACTCTAATGAAATGAACAATCTTATCATGAATAAAGCGGTTTGAAATAATTGTTGTTGATCACCAAACAGAGCAACTGCCTATACAAGAGTTAATTAACGGTCGATAGCTTAATTTTTTTGAGTTTCATTAATTATATTTTCTAAATGGCAGTAGCAGTTAGGTGGTATTCGTTTCTCTACAGTTTGACGGAGATCATACAAATTAAACAAACGAAAATATTGGGTTTCTTACCCCAAATAGACTCTAATGTTATGTCAAGCAAGAAATGGAATTGAAGTCTACCTGCTAGCGGTGCTTTTAGATTAAGGACACATATCACCTTTTCAAATTTGTCAGAAATATATATTTCAGCTCTTAAATAAAATGGAAAGGATAATGCCTAATTTGTTTTCAATATTTATTTAGTATAGAGTATTAACAAACTAGAGTGATTTGATTATAAAAATTAGTAAAAAGAATTAATAAATAAGTTATTCGATTATAAAAAGAATACGACAAAATTTTTGTGATGAGTTTTGACCCATGTCAAAATTAATATTTTATTAGAATTTTTTAATAATTTTAATTTATACCTCTAATCATTTAATTTGGAACAAATACTTTTATAAAAAATATATTGTAAGATATTAATTTACACAATCTTGTTGAAGACAAATATATAAAATAATTTACTGTAATATATATTGAAAAAATATTCTTAAGAATTAACAAATAGACTTTGAATGTCTAAATAACAAGACAAAAATAAGATATTAATATTTATATTATTCGGTCGATGTAATATGTATTCAAAGATAAAAGCGAGAAAAATGTTTTCATTATCTTCAAAGAGAATACAAAATATAGAAGAATACTCCTAAATTTACAAATAAAAAAGAGTATAAATTTTTAATTAAAGGTATGAATAACTTTAAGGACTTAAATGATTTATAAACCTAATTTTACAAAAGACTCAAACCTAAAATACTCTCACAAATTTTCAATAATTTTTCACCCTTAAATCCATAGTCCATCATATATCCCTTCTATTTATAGTTTTTGGGGGAGGGGAGAGAGTGAGATATTTAACAAATCAGTATAAGACAGATACAAGACATCTATCCTAACAAATCTCTATCTCGACTTGTATCCAAACAAAAAAAAGATAGAAAAAATTTGCTCTAAATTTACTTCACTTTCTCTGTTAGAGGCCCAATGAGTAAAATAAACAGTACTTTAACTATTACAATGAACTGTAATAACACCTTGAAGAAAACTGAATTCTCCAAATAAACCATTCAATCATAAGGCTTCATTGATTGTCTCAGTCATTATCATATACTATACTTCTTGATGAGTACATAAAAGTGTATGTGTATTAATGGTTAAATTTATTATTTTACACTTAAAGTATGATTATCTCTCTCTATTTATGCATATTTCTAGTTTTTGATTAAAATGTACTTTGTTTATAATTTCAGTTAATTTTGGTCTCTGAGCAGTGTACGTAAAAAGGACATAACTTTTTATACAAGAGAGCTATTGGGATGAATATTGATCCATTGGAAAGATAACACATTGGGGTAAAACTTTTATGTTTGGGACAACCTTCAATTCGGGCTCTAGGTTACACTTTGGAAGCCATCAATCAAGCCCAGTTGCTATTCCGATCCAGCCCGACCTTGCTTCAGTATTTTGCCCATAACTTTTGATTGCAATTTTGGATTTGACTGATTCAAGTGGCCACCGAAAGATGATTAAGATATATACAACTTGTATGTTGGACACTAGGACTGAATCATTCATTTGTGAGGTCATCCA
>JAVXUL010000012.1:12056922-12075450 GCA_035590515.1 Trichilia minutiflora | reverse complement strand
TATTGGATCTTGGCTTGGACATAACCCAATTGGACTCTTGGAAAAAACACTCCCTGTGGATACGATACTTGGACTCATCAAACTATACTATAACAAGACTACCTATACTTGGGTACATAATCTAATTGAGATCAATGAACAATAACTTAAATTCATATATTTGATCAAAATATAGAATTGATACTATAAGGATACTGAGAATCTTAGTAGATGGTTAATTTAATCCTCAAAAGCTTTAATCGGTAATAATCAATGAAAATACTTTTTTTGTGATCAATGACCCCGAGCTCTTCTGGATTTATTTCTCAACCAAAACAATGAAATAAAGTTCATAGGATGTAGAGACTGTTGAGTATTAGTGTTTTATAGTAAGAAATAGAAATTTAAATGGTTAAGTATGAAAGGAATTGAAGGAAGATTAAGTTAGCAGTGCATTAGGAGCAAAACATACGAGAACTACTGGAAGAAGAAGCCAAATGAAATGCTCAGCCACCAAACATACAATGATTAGAAATTTCTGTTAAAATACCCCTAAGCTGATATACAAGATATTACACTAAATTACCTGTTGAACCAATTAGAAGTCAAAACCAGATACCCATATTCCATTCAAACGTCATTACTGTTCCATTGTATTTTTGTTACGCATAAAATTAGGATTCATGTATGCATGATTCATTCTTTTCATTTTATTATTTACTATAAATATAAATGTTAATACTAGGGTTTTAAATATGATGTTTGGAATTTGATTAATGTTAAATTACTATTTTAATGTTATAGGAAAGGATGCAATAATAATACTTCAATCTTCACTACTTTTATGTGGTGTTATTTTAATTGAAACCCTAACCTTTCCCTGGCCCAATTTGAATTTTAAAATTTTTTGCACCACCTTTAAAACAATTTAATCTATTAAACCAACAAATAATCACAGACCTATACACTTACTCTCTTCAAAAATACTTGGTATACAAAGGTCATTTTATAATACAGGAAGGTATAGATAATGAAAATTATGAATCCTTATTTTTATTGTAGAGTAACTCTATTTATTTTATCCAACGGATAATTTGAGTCCTACTATGAATCCTGAAATTGTACCCTTGTGTTGTAGAACATTTTGTTATTCAATTGTATTTATTGGGATACATGCATGCGTCACTCATCGTTCATTGTATCAGTTATTATAAACATAAAGCTGTTGGTAGATAGTAGTTGATTCAATTTAAAAAATTCCAATAGTAAGACACAAGAGGTTTGAATTTTAAATCCTATCCACTTCAAGTTGACAAGGGTTGCGGCTGCGGCGCGGGAAAGGAAGAATTAAGTTTATTCCTTGCAACATTAGAAAAAATAAAAATATAATATTTGTGTAAAATTTGTCAATAAGTAAGATGTCATATATATTATATCTAAACCTCGTGAATTTTTTACTGCAACAAAAACTTTATGCAACTAATTGGATGTGATAAAAAATAATAATAAAACTGACTTGATCAAAGTATAATTTTTTTTTTTCAATGCCACTCGTAATAAATCTAAACAAAGGAAGGAGAAAAGTTAATCTTTCAAATACATAAAAAATAAAATATAAAACTGACCTGATCAAAGTTTAAAGTTTCAGATATCTTTAACTTGATGAGCAGGCACCCAGTCGAGTACTATAAATAAGTGGGTTGCCAAGCAATCTTATGCACCAGAAGTATTATACACCGAATTCATTAGTAGAAATGAAACATTTTACTTTCCAATGTCTTCTTGTTCTTCTGTTATCATATTATTGTTGGGCAACTTGGGCTAACGTTCATGCAACTACCGCAAACATTCACGAGAATTTTGTTGAATGCCTTTCTCTCTACTCTGATAACTCCACCTCCATTTTTAAAGTAATTTACACCAAAAACAATTCTTCATATACGTCCGTCTTGGATTTTACCTTACAAAATCTTCGGTTCTCAACGCCCACCACTCCGAAACCTCTAGTCATTGTCACACCATTGCACATATCCCACGTTCAAGCTGCCATATATTGTTCCAAAAAATATGGCATGCAGATTAGAGTTCGAAGTGGTGGTCATGACTTTGAAGGTCTATCCTATGTTTCTCATGTTACGTTCATCATCATTGATTTGATAAATCTAACTTCAATTAACGTTGATGAAGAAGAGAAAATAGCATGGGTTCAGGCTGGTGCAACCATTGGCCAAGTTTACTATAAAATAGCTGAGAAAAGTAAAACTCTTGCCTTTCCAGCTGGAGTTTGTCCTTCTGTGGGCGTTGGTGGACATTTTAGTGGGGGAGGCTCCGGTTTTTTGTTGAGAAAATATGGCCTTGCTGCTGATCATATAGTTGATGCTCACTTGATAGACGTTAAGGGTAGATTTTTTGATAGAAAATCCATGGGAGAAGATTTATTTTGGTCCATCCG
The DNA here is from genome assembly GCA_035590515.1 of Trichilia minutiflora. NCBI lineage: Eukaryota > Viridiplantae > Streptophyta > Magnoliopsida > Sapindales > Meliaceae > Trichilia > Trichilia minutiflora. The sequence goes on along the minus strand of JAVXUL010000012.1, from coordinate 12,073,019 downwards.
AGGAGGTGGAGCAGCTAGTTTTGGAGTCGTCGTTGCATGGAAAATAAGGCTGGTTACTGTTCCATCAACTGTGACTGTCTTCGTAGTCAACCGAACCTTGGAACAAAATGCAACAAAGATCATTTACAAATGGCAACACGTTACTGATAAGCTTCCTGAAGATTTATTGATTGGCATCGGCCTAACGAGAAGTACACAAGGAAAGAGAACAATTCAAGCTTCCATCGGTTCCTTGTTTCTTGGTGGGATTGATAAGCTCCTTCCGTTGGTGCAGGAGTTCTTACCGGAGCTTGGTTTGAGGAAAGAAGAATGCAATGAAATGAGCTGGATTGAATCTGTCGCCTACCATGCTAGAGTACCAAGCATTGAAACCTTGCTTGACAGAAATGCTACTAGCATTAAACAATTTTTCAAAGGAAAATCTGACTATGTGAAGGAACCTATTCCTGAAACTGCTTTCGAAGGGATATATAATAGATTGTATGAAGAACAGGGACAGAATGCTCTCATAACGATGGTGCCTTATGGTGGTAAAATGAGTGAGATTTCAGAGTCCGAAATTGCATTTTCTCATAGGGCTGGAAACATATACCAAGTTTTGTACTATGTGTATTGGGAAGAAGAAGGTGATCAAGCATCTCAAAGGTACATTGATTGGATCAGGAGGTTGTATAGTTACATGACTCCCTATGTTTCCAAAAACCCTCGAGCAGCTTATTTTAATTATAAGGATCTTGACATCGGAACAAATAACGAAGCCTATACAAGCATCAAACAAGCAAGCATTTGGGGCAAGAAATATTACAACAACAATTTTAACAGGTTGGTTCGTGTGAAAACTATGGTCGATCCTGGTAATTTCTTCAGAAATGAACAAAGCATCCCATCACTTTCATCTGTGTGGATGAAGAAAAACGATTAGACATTACTAGAACTCCGATTTCAATAAATTTGCATTATATATCTGCTAGACATATTAATTAAATAAAAATTTGCTGATGCATATGGCTACTGCCGCAATTTCCTGTCCTGTAATGATTTGCTGCTTGAATTTTCAGGCATACATAATGTCAAAATGTTGCTTTTCTATCCTAAAATAACACACACACACACATATATAATTTGTATCAAGGGCCAGGCTTTCTAGTACCCCCTGATTGTAGTCTTTCTTCTCTTTTTCAATATAGTTTTCCCTCAGCTTTGCTGTGTAACCTTTCTTCATTATGTTACTGTTGATGCCGAATAATCCCAACTCCAAGAAACCAGCAACAATGACTTCTGCACTTCAAATTATATCACCAGAATTTTTCCAACACTCACACACCAGTGCTTGCCGAGAACCAGAAAGAAACAATTGTATTAATCAATCAACAAGGAACAAAGAATTTAATCAGAAACCAGAAAATGAAATCGAACAGAGAATCAAGATGAAGAAATTAAAACTCAAGAAGTTTCAGAAGAAAGCAATTCTTTATTATCACCAAGGATTGCCGAGAACAATGCTTACAAGAATGAATGATAAAAACTCTACTACACAGCTGCAATTGACTAAGGGTTATATAGACTCTTGTTGCTGTCATCAACCCTTCTATCACAGCCAAGCAAATCTACATTACCCTTCTATTATTAACTCAAAGATTCTGCTTCTTGAATCAGTTCCAGCTCCTCCAATCAGCTTCTGATCTTGTCCAACGAATTCAGCTCCACTTGCCAAGTTGAATTCTGTTGTATTCCCGCCAATTGCCTTTTCTTTCAATGCTGTGCGTTTTGAATCATTTCAACAATGTGCAAAAGCAAATGGTCTGCTTGCGTTCTCCCACACCATTGGGTTCTTCTGAACATTCCTGGATGCATTTATGCAAATCACGTTTCTTGGAATCGATTAGTATATGTCATGTGTGCTCAGGAATTCTGGCAGCGTCCACACCCTGGAAAGACAAACCTGGAAAGGACAGGAATAGGAAAATCTATCGAATCAAAATATGAAAAGGTGTAGGAATTGCTGAAAGTAGTATGTAATATCTTAAATCTCAATGAGAGCGGAGTTCAAAGTCCAGACATTTTAAAAACTTATTGCAAAAGATTTTATTTGTTGACTTTAAACTGTTCGATTTTGAATACGAACCGGTGATTGGAAGTATAAAGATTTTAATAATATTTTTATTGTTTGAGAATTTTCAACGAAGTTCAGCTCAAAGGTTCAAACCCATCATATAAACATGTTTCTCCCATAAATCTATGAATACGACAACGTTCTGAGACCTCTTTTCGCGATAATGAAGTGGTAGGATCGTGTCGGGTGACTCATCTAAAGCCATTAGTTCAGAGAATTTTTCTGGGATTATTTACTGCAGATATATGCTCGGAGAAAATTCTCAACACCATCTATCCGAGACCCCATCTCGGGGTATTCGATTAAGTGTCTACTATATACTGGGAATCCTTTTATTGGTAGCGGATGCCTTGATTAGAAAATCTTCAGTAACGGTGGTGTATGCTAGAGCATCCTATCTTTCATTATTGTTAGAATTGAAGAGCCTGATAGTGACCTTAGAGTGTGGCCAAGATGACTTGATATTAGCTAATTTTATACTGAGACTAATATTAAGCAAACAAATAAGAGAGAAATAGATGTATGGTCCTGAACTAATAAGAACTTGTCAAGGTATCATAGAAGGTAATGTTGGGGATTTTTATATTACACAGGACTGAGTTTTAACATTAAGGGGCAGAATATGCGTATTCAAAAATGATGAGAAGGCAATTTTAGAAGAAGCTCACTGTTCCACATTTGCTATACGTCCTGGTAGCACGAAAATATACCGCACCATCAAAGATAGCTATTGGTAGTCAGAAATGAAGAAAGATATTACAGAGTTCGTGGTCAGGTGTTTGACATGTCAGCAAATTAAAGCAAAACATCAAAAATCAGCAGGAACACTTTAACCATTACCAATACCAGAATGAAAGTGAGAGCGTATTACTATAGATTTTGTAGTTGGTTTACCTCGTACTCAGGTAAGGCATGATGCAATATCTGGGTGATTGTGGATAGGTTAATTAAATCAACACACTTTCTACCAATTAGAATTAAGTATCTCATTAAGAACCTAGCAAGATTATATGTGGCAAAAATATCATATTGCATAGGGTATCTGTCACAATTGTGTCAGATTAAGATCTTCAATTTACATATCGATTTTGACCTAATCTTCAAAAAGCCATAGGTACGAGATTAAACTTCAGCTCAGTATTTTACCTTCAGACAGATGGACAATCAGAAAGGACAATTCAGATACTTGAAGATATATTAAGAGGGTGTGTGATGGATTTTTTGGATAGTTGGAATATATACCTACCTTTCATTGAATTTGCCTATAATAACAGCTATCAATACAATATAGGGATGGCGTCGTATGAAGCCCTATATGAAAGAAAATGTAGAACACCCTTATACTAAGATGAGATGGGAGAAACAAAACTTGATAATATAAGTCACCTCTGAGAATGTAAAGATTATCCGAGAAAGATTAAAGACAGTACAGGATAGGCAGAAATCTTACTCAGATAATAGACAAAGAGATTTATAACTTAATAGGGAAGAACAAGTATTTTTGAAAATATCACCACAAAAAAGGGTAATTTGATTTAGAAATTAAGGAAAACTTTATCCTCGATTCATTGAGCCTTTCATGATCTCTGAGAGAATTGACCAGTGGCGTAGAGATTGAAATTGTCAGCGGAGATGCAACAAGCTCATGATATATTTCATATCTCTATATTGATGGAGTATATTTTCGACCTCTTACACATCATCAAATCACCTCTTATAAATTTACGTGAAGATTTAAAGTGTGAAGTACAACCAATTACTATTCTTGATCGACAAGAATGAATACTACAAAGTAAAACTATTTCGATGGTGAAAGTATTATCGAGAAGTAAAACAATTAAAGAAATATCCTAGGAGCCCGAGCATCAGATGCAACAGTAGCATCCTCATCTCTTTCAATATTAAGATACGTAGAATTTAAAGGGACCAAATTCTTTTAAGAATGGTAGAATTATAAACCTTTCATTTTTTTATTCTTTTTTTGAATTTTTAAATAACTTGGAGCCTAAGCAATATTTGCCAAGTCATCATATAAAAAATAGCCATTGTTTATCTTATTAAAAATTCCTCCCCTCTGTTTTTGTAACCCAACGAATTTCTTTCTTTCCCCCCCTTTTTTTGTTATCTATTCTTCTTCAAATTCTTCCTTAAATCTCCACTTGTTTTTAAAAATTTTTATATATTATTACTCCTCTCAACCTCCTTTTCAAGATAATATAATTATTTTAATGATTTGATATTGATTTATAAAATGGATTGAATAGTGATCAAACCCTAAATTTGAGAATTTTCCAATTTCAGGCCAAATTAAAGTGTGTTAAAACTATTAAACGTGGTTTGGTAAACTCCTTTATCCTTTTTACTTATTAATTTTGCGTATAAATTAAATTATACAAATTAAGATTTATTGTTCTTAATTTTAATTTTATTTTAATTGTGAAGTTTTAATTCCATTGCATTAATTAGGACATAGAATAATGGTATATGTGGTTAATTTAACGAAATTACGAAATTAAGAAATTAGGGATAGAATGTATAGTAACTTACTTGATGCAATTGGTGATTTTACACAATTTGGATTCATGAAATTAAGTTAAAATTTATGAAATTAACAATAAAATAAAGTCATAAAAAGTTGAACTGTTGAAAATTTTGAAATGAAAAAATGGTAAAATTATCATTTTCATCCAAATTGCCATAATATGCTAGAATGTATCGATAATTAACATGAATGAGTTTTCATAAGATTACAAAGGTGAAAAACCATTCAAAAACTAAAATCTAATGATTTTCACGAAGAATTCGGACATTTTTAAGAAAATTTGAATTTGAGTACATTTACATTTATACGCATAGTTATTTGAATTAGAGTTTTTGTATTAATATAAATGTGTATTTACGTATGCATTAGCTTCGGAGCATATCAGAGAGGGACCTTACATCGCGAGAGGAGCTATAAGGAGTGTATATCTTTTCTATAAAGTGAGTGAATATATTTTTCTATGTTTTTAATTTTTTTAAAAATATTTTATTATGAATTTAATATTTTAATTATTTTATGAAGTTAAATTTATTAATTATTATTTTTGAATTAAAAATAATATATGTATGGCATATATTAGATTGTATAATTTATGGTTTATGCTCGAAGACCAAAAGTTAATTGTATGATTGAGATTTATAATATGACTTGTTGTAATTGATATTGAATTATATTTATGATTATTGATTTAGATTTTTGAGTGGATATACATACTAGTGATACAGTTGGGAGGGTCGAGATTATGTATTCACTGTAATTATAAGATGGTAGCCTAGAACGAACCTGGAAAGAGGTCGTCTAGGTGAATCGAGGCCACAAGTAAGGTAGGTGTATGTGGGATATGTGGATGATATATATGACATTGTTATGTTCACCTATAAGTCTCAGTAAGCTCAATCACGGTTGTTACTATATGACTACACGAGGTCAACATTAGTGATAGGTTAGATTTTTAAATTGAATTAACGTTTTTTTATTATTTTATTTTACAAAAATAAATTTTTATAAATAAAAAACTCATTATTTTTAAATTATATGAAAACCTACTAACGATCTTAGGATTGTTCAGGACCAAAGTAACTGCTAGAAATGATGGCTAACCCATTAATTTTATTATAGGCTATGTTCTTAAATAAAGATATACCATTTTTATTTAAATTCTTTGTAAATATTATTATAAATTTATTAATTGATTTTACTAATTTAAAATAAATTCTATTTTATTTTTATCTAGTTTACTTATATAGTATACTTTAGTATATTTATCTCTCTCACTTTTTCAATTTCAAATACAAGAGTTTTGATACATATAGCAAGGTGGTGCATAACTAAAGCTCTTTACTCTCACGTGTACATTGTTGCTTGACTCGTAATTTTATCCATTTGTCTCCTGAGATATATTTGAAATAAAGTTTTATGATTTTATTTAAACAGGAGATTGATAAAGTTTGAAGATTTAGTTTATGATATCGTAATTGAATTACTTGTAATTATTAATTTTGTTCGTTATATCTTATTGCTTAATTGGTATTAATGTTTTTGGAGGATTCTGTTGATTTTAAATTAAGATGAATGAATGATGTTATAGTTGTTTTGGAAATAAATATGGTTGATGATTCAATGATGGAAATGAGTTTTATAATTTTGTTTTAAATTGGAAATATTGCAGGTTTTGGAAATAACAAAAGTGAATTTGAAACTTTTTTTTAATAGATATTTAATGAATTATTTTAATTTCTTTTGATAGATGATTAGATGTTTGTTTACTTATGATGTATTGTTGATATCCTATTTTGAATTTATGATGGGTATACGAGTTTATGTGGATTTGAGAATGAAAAATTTTGTTGGATTAAAATGGGATACTAGTTTGTGTTATTGAAATTGTGGTAAAGAGGTTTGACGGAATGAAATTTTATTTGAGAGTGATTTGGTTTGTTTTTAAACATCAAGAAAATTTATAAGCTCTTTATGTATATTCAAATATTTAGGATATATATAAATAGTTTATAACAGTTATCACGTATAAAATCTATAGTACGAGATATGACAAATTTTGTATTATATTTGTGTTAAATATTTTTTATTTAAGTATTTTTTTATTTAATTTTTAAAAAAGATTAACGCATGTATTTCAAAAATTTTAGGACTAAATTTTAATTTTGGTACAAGTAAATATTGTTGTTTTTTAAATTTTATTTTGAATAAGTCAATATCAACAGTTACTTGAATAAGTTTGAATAAGTCGGTCTTGAAAATTTGAGAGCAATCATTGGTAAAGTGTATTTACAGGTAGTACCTGGTAATAAACGGGATCTTATTTTATTTAGACTACTGCAACTTCCTTGTGTTCTTTCTCCCTTCATGTTCACAGTTCACTACACCTTGAATTCTCAAAACAAAATGGAAAAATTCTTTTTCTTCTCGTTTTATGTTACATTACTCCTTAAACTTTTACTATAAAATTATAATGCGAAGCCATAATTGATAATTAAGAATTAGATAAAATTATTTTATTAATATATATATATTAGGGACGACCAAATAAACATGATTTATAAGTTGCTTTGAAAGAACTTGGTAAAATTAAATTAAATTATATTCTTTTAAAATATAAGATTTAAATAAAAAATTCGATGTAAAAACACTAAAACTAACCTTACTTAAAATATTAAAATATTTAAAATAATCTTATTTTTATTTTATTTTATTTTTATTTTGTAAACTAATAAATTATTTTGATAAAAATATATCATAATATATAAAATAATCTCATTTTCATTTTTTGATTAAATTTTTTATTTAAAATTATTAGCTTATAAGGAGAACAAAAAAAATATAAATTAAAATATATTCAAAACTCTTGAAAAAATTATTTATATATTAAATAAAAATATTTTTCTTAAAATAAACAAAACTCTTTTTTTAGGTTGTCTTTATTGAAAATTAAAATTATTTTTGGCTACTATGATTGCTTTCATATATTTTAAAAAATAAAAAAATAAATATTTTATCTATATCATAAAAAATTTCTTCTATTTAATATAGAAAATCAAAATATTTTTAATATATTTTTATTTAATTATTACTATTTTCTTTATGAGTTAATAATTTTAATAATAATTTTAAATATTATGATATATTTTTATGAAAATAATTTATTTATTAAAATTATTAACTCAAAAAATAATAATTATATAATTAAAAATAAAATTATTTTAAATATCTTAATATTTTTAATTAATTAATTAATTAATCATCAAACTAATAAAAATACTAAAACAGACGAAGTTTATATAAATTTGGACGAACCTTCTCTTTAAATGTGCTATTCACAAACTTTAGGAGGAATTTCAAAAATACTCTTAAATTAAATTGGGTTAAACTTCACCGTTGGTTACGAAACTTAATTAAATACCCAACGCTTTAACTCATTATCTTGACCAAAATTATGTTCTTATCGTTTAGTTGTTTTTATTTTTGCTCTCAAGCACCATTTATTGATTAAAATATAAATAATTCCTGCTGATTTGTTGTCTTGTAAGCACTTATGTCACGTGACCATGTTTGCATCGATTGAACCAAAGTCAAATCTAACGGTTCATATTTCATCATTCATCAGAAGCACGTGCCATTACAAGACCACCCAGTCTGGGATCTTGTCCCCTTGTACTCATTTTCTAACGAGGACGCCGGACGCCTTTCCGTTAAGATATTTCCTCGCACGAGATCAGGTGACCGTCACTAATTAAATATCAACCATTCGTCATGGATCCATAACATAATATGTTACCATATCACATACATTATCATCCATGGATGCATGCATGTTGACTAAAAGGAACGCATTTGGTTTACGCAAGTGAATATGAGTGGACCAGAGCAGAGAAACCAAAGCCGAAGGTGGCGTCGGTTTCCCGCCAGATTTGCTTACGTGGAATGGCGGCCTCATCTTTCCCGCCATAACAACTACTACGTGGGTCATATTCCGAAGCAGATCTCGACAGGTGTCCGTTAATAAACATCTGTCCGACAGCTGTTGGGCTATTGATGAGATCGAGGGCCACTCAGATGATATGTGTCAGTAGTTTCGCGGAAAGCGGCAGCACTCTGTAGTGACTTTATTGGGGGAATGACACTTAACAGATACCCCCTCTACTTTTGATTTCCTACAAAGAGCCCCCTGCCGTCAACTTCCTTCCATGAAGAGTTTGTGTTTTTTTTTTGTTTTTTTAACTGTAAAATCACCTTTATACCCTTCTTTCAACAACAAAATGCACAACTCAGTTATTGTGCTTGTATCATTCTTGTACGGTAGTCACAGCAGTTAACATTCCTCTCTTAGTTCCTGCTCGCGCTCTTTTAACACCATTGGAAAGGTTTCTGTAAGTCTCCAGTGTAGAGATAACTTCCTTTCTTTTTATTAGCGAGGAATAGCCCTTCATCGATATGGGAGGGAAGAGAGTTTCAAATAAATGAAAAAATCCATACTTAAAAGTAAACGAAAGCAAGTAGTCCCGTCATCTCGTGTAAATGAGGAGCACTAGGTAAAGGAGGAGAAGGCAGCTGCTCGATCAAAGAAAAGAAGAGATGTTAGTGTATATAAATGTTTCCATAGAAAAATACGAATTCAATATTAGAAAGGAAAAAATAAGTCAGAGTTAACGCAAAAATTAAAAAAAAAATGCATATACTTAAATATATATATAAGAATTGATCCATATTTCTTATTTGGTATTGGATTAAGATGAGTTCAATTTCGGAAGCAGGCTTGTTGCAAATGTGGGTGACCAATTTCAAATTGAAAATTAGAATATCCGAAAACTCGGGTTGAAATATCCAGTCCTAACTCGGTACAAATATTTGCCCGAAACTGAGAATACATTGCTTTATCTGGATTCAAATTAGACAAACCCTGCCTGGAAACGAGATTTTGTTATCCCTATTTAGGTTATGTATTTGTTGTTGAATAAAGGGTATAATGATAATTTTAGAGAAAAAAAAAACCACAAACGTTTGGAGGAAAGAAGTTGACGGCAAGGGGGGCTTTGCAGCATATCAAAACTAGAGAGGGTATCTATCACAGACAAACGGCAAGGGGGAATCTGTTAAATGTTGAAACCATAGGGGGTGAGTGTCATTCTCCCTAACTTTACTTTTATATTTTTTCTCATTTTTACCCTCTTTTCAGTTTTAGTGAGAGGTACGAGTACGACTGAATTGGTGATGACGTGGGACGTTAATATGCTGACACCTAAGCAAGCTGCAGAAAATTAGAATTTTGTTAGTAGGGAAAAACTGGAAATGGTGTTCATTTAATTACAATTTTGTAAAAAATAATATTAAAAAACATAAATTCTTAGAAGATATTACTAATACAGAGGAGACTTGATGTTGATGGAGTCATATAATACAGTACCACATATCCTTGCAGTCTCCGTCGTCTGTGCTTTATCTGATTGTACATTGCTTCTTCCTGTGAAATGAGAGATTATCACAACAAAATACGAAGATAGAAATAGAATAATAATAAGAATAGTCCATCAAATGGATTCTACTCGGCCCGTTCTAGATCTAGTTATGAGAATTATGTAACAATTAATTGTTGATAGTTAATTATTGACAAAGTACTTTGTAATTATTGAAGAGATGGAAGGAAGGAATGACATTTGCATGTATGGGTGTGCTTGTGGTTGGCGTATATTAATTTCATTTTGATTACCAAACCCTTGCATTTCATCGATCAATGTTTAAACTATAGTTTACCCAAAATAACTTGCTTATAAGTACAAAATGGGTCCAAAACAATAAATAATTTAATAAAATACTTTTATTTTATTAAAATAGAGATGCATTAATAATAATAATTTATTGAACTAATTTAATAGTTAAAATTTTGTTATGTTTGTGATATTAATATATTGTTAATAAATATAATTAAAAATATATTATAAATCATAATAAAATAGTAGTTACTTGGATAATTTTTTTAATTTTCTGTTATGATTACAAAAATTTTGTTAATCATAATTAAGAGTTAGATTATATCACATTATATTTATTTTATTTTAAATTTATGGATTAACGAAACTAGCAAATTGAGATCTTGTTTAGATATTTTTTTAAAATAGTAAAATTAAAATGTATATTTATCTAAACTTATTACTGTCTGTTTCTTTTTCTCCAAAAATGAATGGTAGTGTGACTCACCCGTCCATCATATAATTGGAACAGATAATGGTAAGATTGGCAAAAGGATAAATGAATATTTATCCGTTTTACAATATTTATATCCATTTATTTTAAAATTATATTCTCAAAAAATAAATGAATATCTACAGATATCCGTGTCTATCGTTAAAATTACCATTACCTACCGTCATTCCTAGATAGTGGGACAGACTGAGACTGACCCCTGCTAGTTCAGGGTGGAGGTGCATTTAGCATAACTCAACCCACAAACAACGCCTTTTCCAATCTGGGCCCGAACCAAACTCAAGAATTGGATTATTTTCAAATGCACCTCCTCCATATAATGAGCTACATATATCATCAAACTCAGTTACAATCTCTATCTCATGACATTACACATATTTATGAAGAAAGAGTGCAGAGCCAATCACCGTTTGGACTGGAGAAGTGACTGTCATTGATAATTTATGAGTGTCTGATTCCAGCCCTCAGATGCAAATTCTTTGACCTTGCTATGCAGGAAATATAGTAAACAAACATAAAAATGCAGATACAGCTACTGTGAAAATTAGTTATAACAGACTTTGAAATTTCATTACTGATGCAAATAAGCCACAATATTGATGAGATAAATCTGAAACTCAATAGTTCAGTTGACATGGAAAAGGATGAGCATCATTCGAACTCATCTCCTCTCCATCAATAACACATCTCTAATACCAAACTGAAATACATAATGACCACCAAAAGGTAAAACAGAACCAATGACAAAAATTCACACGGCTAGAAAACTTTCACATCCTCAACCACCAATCCCTATTTTCCAGGACATTGCAAAATTTTTCCCCACAGGAAAATCAAGATCTTTAATTTCTACCATGAAAGTCTTTTGCTGCTTATCTTCTCCATCGTCCAAGTCCTGCAGGTGTGTCTGTTTCGATGAACTAATTTCTAATTTTGAGTTATCATTTATGGGGTTTCCATTAATCTCAAGTGAAGATGCCTGTCCACTTCCACCTAAACCCAACACAACTACCCTCTCAATTGTCCAGCCCTTTCCCAAAGCAAATTTGCCATCCTGAACTTCTGACCAAACCTTCACGGTTCCTTGACTGACAGTTGCATAGAAATCAACATATGTTGAGTATCCATTTCCAAGTTTCATTTCTGGAAGTTCATCATCATCAAGGTAAAGTTTCCCTTTAGCTTGTCCATCACTTGCTGCCGCTGGTAAGGTCACTATGAGGCTAAAAGGCGTCATTCTAGCGTCCTTTGAAATCAATCCACCTTGCTGCATTGGTAGTATAGTATTTTGGTACAAATGCACATTAACCACATGTAAAGGTGCATCAAGTGTAACGTATTTCCCTCCTTTTGACGTAATGGCTTCCGTCATATCAAATAAACTGTACCAACTACCTGGGGGAAAGAGTGCTTTAACCTCCGTCTTTCCCTGCTCAAGCACTGGGGAAACCATGAGACTGCTCCCCAGTAAGAACTGGGTGCTCAATCCATAACACTCTGTGTAATTTGGGAATGAGAAGAAAAGTGGCCTGGCAATTGGAGCTCCACTACTATGAGCTTCGTAGTTCAATGTGTAAAGGTAAGGAAGCAGTTTATACCTCATACCCAGAGCATTTCGGGCAGACTCTGCTACTGACTCCCACTGATAAAGCTCCTGTCTTGGGGAGTAGTAGTTTGCATGATCCCTTGAGAAGGGGTAGAATGCACCTACTTCTATCCAACGGTTACAAAGCTCTTCTGTGGGGGCAGGATAGAACCCACATATATCTGAACCAACCATTGGCACCCCAAATATGCCGAAGTTCAGCATGGTAGAAATAGAGTACTTTAAATCTTCCCAAGTTCCCTTGTTATCACCCGTCCAGTGAGCAGCATATTTGCCAGAACCAACATAAGTAGAGCGCGATAATATAAACGGTCGCTTGCCTTCAAGACCTTGAAGTGCTTTGTGAGTTGCAATGGCTTGAGAGAATCCATAAATACTATGAGCATCGTACTCCAAAACACCATTATAGTGATATGCACTAGTGGCTATGGTTTTGTACCCTACTGGCGCCCGTATTCCTGATGCATTTATCTTGTAAGGTGGATCATCCCATCTTGTCTTAGTTATGTTCTTGCAGTCCAAGCAGCAGATCCAACCAGGTCCAGTTCCATTTGGACATTGCTTGCCCATTGGAATCTTGCAAAGTCCAGAACAGAAATTTGAAGCTTCATTCATGTCAATCCACAGGCCATCCACAGGAACAAGTTCATGAAAGCGACGAATTTCATCACCCCACCAAGAAACGGTTCTTGGGTTGAGGAAGTCCGGAAAATTGACAGCCCCTGGCCAAACTTGAGCTAAGTAGGGTTCACCCTCATATTTAATAAAGACATCATTGGCAATACCTCTTTGATACACACCATAGCTAGAATTAACTCCAATTCCAGGGTCAATAATGACAATGTACTTCATGCCTATGCTGTGTATTTTGTCCAGGAATGCCAAAAGCTTTGGACGAGGATAGTTGACCGGGTTGAGAGTGAAATCCTTGTGACCGTCCATGTGATCATCATCATTCCATATCACATCAAGGGGAATTTTAGCTTTCTTGTAGTTCTCAACAACATCTTCAACCACTGATAGGTTATGGTAACCCCACCTGCATTGGTGGAATCCTGTGACATCAAATTTGAAGGATGACTTAAAATATTGACATCTAACACTCATCATTTCTCAAAATAAGCAATATTTGGTGAGACATATGCAATGACCAGGGTATGATGCCAAGCTCTGGCAGTCAGGAGTAGTAACTGGGAACCAGGGCAGTTTTATATTGCAAAAAGAATGCAAACTGAGCGCACGAATTTATTAAAATGAACTTAGAGACAAAAGATACATATGAGGACCTATTATTTTAATTTAATTGGTCATCACACTGTCCTCGACTTACTCAAACCATTATCAGAAAACTGTTCCAGTATTCCTACCTATTTTTCTATAAAGAGCAAGCAATTTATTGTTACATCTTAAGACAATGTAATATGAAAATTAGATGTTTATATTGTTCATTAATCCAGGTACACAAAAAAGACGCGTGATGGCCTCATGCAAATGATGAAATTCAAAAAGCAATTCCTTCTAATCCTTACTTTTGTCCTTTACATCTATAGTAAAAAAAAAAAGAAATGATATTTTCCTCATGATGGAATACCTTATTCTAGTGACAAGCACATTAATCACATTTAGTATGAAATTTCAATTCACTCTTTTGGTCATTTGCCTATGACTTAAAAATAGCCATATAATGCAAGAGTTTGACATTAACACCGATTACAAGTTACATCCTCACAACCCAAGGACAGTGTCATAGTAACAGAAATGGCTCGGCAGATCCACAGTTTTAGCCCATATAACAGATGCTAACATCCATTATAAGCATCATGTGGGACCCAACCAAGAAATTACTGCAAACATTGTGCTAAAGATTGGAGACTGATTATCCAATTTCCAGCTCATGTGGGGACGATGATATTCACAACAACTTAGGATCTTCTTGGGGTCCACCAGTTGCAAAGTTTCAAAAGAAAAGACAGAAAACTTAAGGTGTATTTAAAATCAAGGTGTTTGTTATATCTTTCAAGTCACAACTAACGTGAAACTAAATTAATAGCTGTCAAATATAAGTGCGTGGGTGGATGTTAAATATTAGTAACAAATAAAAATGAATGTTAAATGAACACAGGAGATAAATCCTTTTAACCTTCCCGATAAGAGAAATAAAAGATAATGTAGTAGTATAAGTTCAATAGTTAAATCTAGAAAGAAAAAGGGTTTTGCAGACCAAAAAGTTGTCTCCTAAAAACGCCAAATATAATAACAATAAAAAAATTCTAATGAAAAAGAGGTTCATAATCATGAAGATAACATTTTTGTTCTTTTGATATTCAAATTATTACAGACAGCACACTGGAAGACGAGATCTTTAAAACATGACAGCAAAGAAGAACAGTCCGGGACCAATTCCAGCCACACCAACCTAAATTAGAAAAAGCTCCAAAATATGGCTATACGATATCAGATCAAATCACAACATCAATCAATCAAGTGGTCCCAATAACTTATCATGATCATCATACAAGCACATGGAATTCTATAGGTAATTGTAATTAAAATTTATGGGAGAATGACAAACACATCTATCATTTTGTAAAATAATATTTACTCAGAGAGTTTCTAACAAAAACTCTTTTATAATTTTCTAAAATATTACTTAACTCTACTTACCCTTTGTGAATATCTCTAATAATTAAACTCTTTCATTAAACACAATGAATACATGTTTTTATCATATAAATCATTAACTTTTATTACATAAATTCTTAAATTAAAATAATTAAATTTTTTTAAAAATATTTTAATTTATAATATTTCATACTAAAAAAGTTTATTAATTCATTTTTGAAAATTAAACTTAAAATATTTTTATTTTATATTCATAAAATTTTTATATTTATTTTATAATTTAAATTTATAAAAAATTTATTTTATTTTTTAAAATTAAATAAAAATAATTTAAATATTTTATTTAAATTATTGAACGATTATAATACTTATACTATAAAAAATTTAAATAATAATTTTATATTTATAAGAATTTTTAAATTTTTTATGAAATTATAAATTAATTTTTTTATCTTATAATACTTTAAAATAAAATAATTTATAATTTATTTTTTAAAATTAAAATTAAATATTTTTATATTATATCTATACAAATAATTTAAAATTATAAAATATTTTATTTTATTTTTAAAAATTAAATAAAAATAATTTAAATATTTTTATTTAAATTATTGAATGACTATAATATTTTATACTTTAAAAAAATTTAATTTATAAATTTATATTTATACACACTTTTAAAAGAAATTTATTAGATATAAATATAAAATTATAAATTAAATTTAAATTATAAATAAAAATAAATTCATAAATTTTTTGAATATAAAATAAAAATATTTTAAATTTAATTTTTAAAAATTAGATAATAATTTTTTAGTATAAAATATTGTAAAATAAAAATTAATTTATATTTAAATTTAATAATTTTTTAAAAAGTACTTATCAATATAAAATTATAAATAAATTTTTTTATAATATAAAGTATTATAACCGTTTAATAATTTAAATAAAATATTTAAATTATTTTATTTAATTTTTAAAAATAAAAATAATTTATA
>JAVXUL010000012.1:12032538-12050350 GCA_035590515.1 Trichilia minutiflora | reverse complement strand
GTAAACAATGTGATGGTTGAGTTGCCATTATCATAATACTTTTCTCTTAAAGGGAGTGAAAAATAACAATTATCTTTACGATTCATGACAAAAAATTTTAGGTTTAAATGTTGTTCCTCTTGTTAAATTAATTTTTTTAATTTTTTTTATTTTTCTTTTACAGATTAATAATTATTACATTCTTAATCTTTATAAAATTACGAAAATTAAAAAAATTAAATATAATTTATAAATTTTATTATTATTCAAAATATAAATTTTATTAATTAAATTTCATATATTTTATATATTTTTTAATAATAATTTTATATATTATATATATTTATTTAATTTTTATATTTTTATAAAGATTTGGGTATAATAGTGATTATAATGTAGAAAAAAAAAATTAAATAGAGGGTATGGTTATTTAATAAAATTATAAAAAGTATTTATCATGTTTTCTTAAAATATTTATAGGCGATCAAGAGTTTTGAACAATAATTTTAATAAAATATT
Organism: Trichilia minutiflora; assembly: GCA_035590515.1. Lineage (NCBI taxonomy): Eukaryota > Viridiplantae > Streptophyta > Magnoliopsida > Sapindales > Meliaceae > Trichilia > Trichilia minutiflora. The sequence continues at coordinate 12,049,852 of JAVXUL010000012.1, read as the reverse complement.
GACAAATAAAGTGATAACACTGATAAATTAACTACTAAATTATTTAAAATATTAATTTTGAAAAATAATTTAAAATCTTTATTATTATTATATGCTAAAAATGAAATTATTACATGAAAACCTCAACTAAAAAGCTATAAAATTTAAAGAAAAATAATAATAAATGGAGGGGAACTATCTAAAAAATATACCTCTTAATTGTTGGCCACGTTTGAATGGCCAACCAATCCAAAATCTTTTTTTCAATTATTATTAAATTAAATTTATAAATTAAAAACTTAAAAAATAAAATAAAACTATAATTGAGTCATTATCATTACATTTATAATTTTTTATTGTCGTGGTTATCATGTTCGGCCGACAGCCAATGGAAAAAAATTTATGATTTATAATTTAAACACGGTAAAAATAATTATAAAAAAATTAATTTAATTAAAAATTATTTTCAGCAAGAATCGTTTATCTGTATATTCATTCTACCGTAGATTCGTCTTCATCACCATAACCGTCCTTCCACTTATTTTTCTATTGTCTGCTTTCGCTGTGAACCCTATTCTTTTGCCGTATCAAGACATTTCGTGTTTCGTAGTTATGATAAGATGAGATACACGTGATTATTTACGAATCCAAAGTGCAAGCACAGTCCTCGCGGAAAGTAAACATCACGACGTGGGATGACATATACCAAACCAAACGAAAGCAGCTACATCACGTGATTGCTTTGAACACGTGGGCCCCACACCCACTTGGGCAAACGTATCAATCTTTTCTAGAACCGGGAATTAGACGAAATAAGAATGGAGAGAGAGAGAGTTGTTTTAGCAAGTGACACGTGGAAACGTGGAAGGAAAGGAAAGTTGCTAGGTTTGATTTTCGAGGATCAACTAACAAACTGACACGGCGCCCAACTTGTAGACGTTGAAATTATCGGCTGATTTGAACATCTCATCTCGTGTCAGGAATTGAATGCTTGATATTTTAGTTGTTTGGTTTGGTCGTTGCTTCTGGAATTAAATGGCTGCCTAGGATCGGCAGGTCTACTTTCCTTTCATTGATTCATCTAATTTAGGGTCTAGATTATTTCAATAAAATTTTGACATTTATGCCAATGAATTGCACAGAAAATTAAATTATAAAATAAAATAATAAATATTAATATATTAAATAAATTAATATTTCTTTTATACGTAAAAAAAAAATTTAATCTATTAAATCAATAATAAATTTTAAATTAATTAATTTATTATTATATCTAAAAAATAATTTAAATAAAATTTATGATTTAATTTTTTTTAATGTTTCAATAAAATAATATTTTCAAATTTTGAATATAAGATTTTTTAAAAATTTAAATTTTTACTGTCAAGTTAAATTCAAAAAGTTTCAAATAAAATTAATATTATTAAATATATTTTCAATTTTAATTTTACTTTGCTTTTACAACAGAATTAACATTATTCTAAATCAAGCCAAATTCTTCCAACAATAAATTCAATTCTAACTTAAAATAAAATACAAAATTTTAATCCTTAACCCTTTATTATATAATTATAAAATAAAAAAAATATTATAGCATACGATATCTTAATTCTTAGATTATTGAAAATACGTTCTAACGATCCATTTTTAAAGTGGAGGTTCTTGTTGTTAGGTTAAAAGTCCCTACTTTTAGTTAAACATGTTAAATAAATTATATAGAAAGACAAGAAAACTTAATTTTATATACAAAATTTAAAAGCATTAGAAATATAGAATTTAATAATTAAAATTTAAAATTAAAAAGTAATATTTAATTTGATAATACAAAAATCTTATATAGTATTAATAGTTAAATATTAAAGTTCAAAAACTCACATCATACCCTATTTATTTAAGTTGTTAATTAAAAAACATTATAACTAAAATTATATGAATCATTTAATATTAATTTTTATTAAATTTATTATTAATATTATTCATATGAATAACATAAAACAATTATATTAATAAATATTATCAAATAAATTCTCAAAAAATATTAAAGGAATTACAAACAATTCTGCTAAATTTCAATATCTTTAAACATAATTTTTTGACACATGAAATTTAATAATACAATATATTACTATAAAATATGCCTGATAACAGAAACAATAATATATACACAAATATATGTGTGCATAATAAATAAATTATTAAATTTACATGCATAATAAAACAACAACTAAACATACAAATATTATATATATAATTAATATATGCATAAAACATATATTGCTTAAATAAAATTCTAGAGCAATATTGCACACAGAAAAATTGGTTTGGTTGATTGGTTAAAGGTTTATTTCATAATTCAACATTTAAGGAGTAGAATTATTATAAAATCAATTATTAAATTATTCATAATATTATTTGCTCATTTTTATACCTTCTGTTTCATACCCAATTAAAAACCCAGATTTCTCCATTTTTCGCCCACCAAATCCAACATTTTTAGACGTAGAATTATTATATAAAATCAATTATTAAATGATATGATCCGTAGTATTATTCAATTTATTTGGTATCATAATATGTCAAGTTTTGTCCATAAAACTGAAAGTTTTCACTTTTCAGTGCAACAAAATTTTTTCCTTTTTTTTTAATACCTCCCCTTTTAGACCCAATTAAAAATCTAGCGGTTTCTTTACCTTTTGACCACAAAATTCAACTTTTTAAAGTACAGAATTTTAATAAAATTAATTACTAAATGATTCATAATATTATTTGTTATTATAATATGTCAAAATTTGACTATAAAATCAAAAGATTTTGGTGCATATAAAATATTTTTAGATTACAAAAAACTTAAGGCATTTCAAACCCAATTGTAAACCCAACGATTTCTTCACTGTTTGGCCACTAAATTCAATGTTTTAAATTGTAAAATTGTCATAAAATCAATTATTAAATTATTCATAATATTATTTGACATCATAATATATCAAAATTTGATCATAAAATAAGAAGATTTAGATGCGTATAAATTTTTTTTAGATTATATAAAACTTAAAATAGAGGAATAATTATGCTCTAATATCGATTATTAGATATTAAAATATGATCTAAATATATTTTTAATCATTTAAACATTGATTAAATCAAATAACAGAAGAAAAGCCACTTAACTCTGGCCATTAAACTTTTTGTAGCTTGTTTAAAGAGTTTGAAATGTTTCTAAGTTTTTTTAATTCTTCTTAGATGATATAAGTATTTTTAAATGAATTAACAATCTTAAGAACCTCAAAACCTTGTTAATTTATAGTATCTCTCCTATTAAAGAGTAGAAAAAAAGGTTGAGAATTTGGATAAATAAGAAAACTAACCGAATTTATGGTCATAAATGCACGAACGTGGTTAAAGAGTATAAATAACTACATTTTAGACGTTTATGGTCATTAATACATAAGATTTGGCTATTAATACATGAACGTAATATACAAAGATTTTAACAATAATTTGTTATATAAATATATATATTTTTAATTGTATCTTCAAACTTCAATTCTAATTATATATTAATATAATTCATAAATAAAAATTATAAAAAGATACAAATTTAAGCTTCGTACTCTTCTTGAAACTAGTTCTAGTACATTGTACTCCACGAATGTGGGATCAATTTGTGGGATTTCCTTTGCTAGAAAACAGGGAAAGCTAGACAATGTGGAAAAAAGTGGGATGTCTAAATGAATAATTGTAGTTGAATGGGCAATCAAAATCGGATGGTAGTTGAGAAATAAGAAATGAAAAATGAGAATTGCAAGTGGGATTAGAAATGAGGAGATTCAACATCATGTGTTTTTCAAGAGCAAGGCTATGTTGCATTTACTCGAGTATACGAGCTATCAAATTTTTATTGTATTTTCTAAATTTTTTGTCATTTTTTAAAAATTTTAAATTAAAATTTTTAACCTTTTTATTATTTATAAAAAAATTAATACAAAAAATAAAAATTATAATAAAAAATATAATTTTTTTTAAAATTATAATAAAAGTTAGTAGTGCATATGGAAGAACTGCAGAAGTGCCGTCCAGCATGACCTGATAATTTCCACACACGTGCTAGTCACGTGTCATTAGTGAGGATAATACTGTGCGTACAATAGTAGCACTTGTCTAACCCACGTTTATCTTAATTTTATAATAGGATTTATCGCTTGTCTTTGACATTTTAGATATTATTATCTAAATAAATTTTTTTTCAGAATTTTTTACTTACTTTTATTAAAGTTTGTATTACTTTTTTGTAAAAATTATAAAAAATATTTATTTATTTTAAAATATTTATTAATTCTAATCTTAAAATTTATTAATTATTAATAATTTTTAGAAGTAAATAAATAATTTTTTATAATTTTATTAAAAAATTTGGGAGAATTTTTTTTAAAGTTTGTGTGGGATTAAAATTACAAACGAAAACATTGTGATGATTCTGTTCAAGGACAATTTTTTTCTTAAGAAAATGCAAATTTCACAGGAAATAATTGATAATTTTTATAAAATATCATTTAAGTGAGTGATAAATATAAATTTCTTAATATAATCTTGATATTAAATATTTTATTTATTTTTATTAAATACATGTGATCTGTGAGGTGGACTAATATCTAGATCGTAGGCTGCTGTAAGAGATTTAAATGATTTAAGCTTGTGATTTGATTTCTGCAATTGCTATCCAATTTTATACGTATTTTTTTTTATTTTAGATAAAATTGAATTCTAATAAAATTTAAAAATTTATTATTTATTTAATATTTAAATTTTATAAAAGTACAAAAATAAAATTAAATAGATTGTGCCGATTTGAAAATTCAAGCTATTAAAAATTAAATTTTTTAACTTTTAATAAAAAAATAAATGTCAAGAATAATTTATTTTTTTACAATAAAAATAATTATTTCATGACAAAGAAATGGAAAAAAAATAAAGCAGGAAAATAATATCATACAAATTCCTTCTAAGAGATAACTTAATTTCTATTTGTTTTATTTTCAAAGTTCGAAATAAAATTTAGTTTTATTTATTCAAATATTTTAAAATGTTTATTTCTAAACTGTATACTAATAAAATTAAGTTGAAAATTTTGATTTTTAATATTCAAATTTGAAATATGAATAAGGTTGTATAATTATAATTTTTAAAAATATTTTTATAAGTTACATTTATTTTGTAATAATAAATTTTATTTAATTATTTATAAAAGTACTTGCCTAAAACACTAGTTTTTAGAATTGACATTACAATCTTTTTTTCGAAAGAATAAAAATTAAATATTAAATATTAAATAAAATGATGGTGACCGCTGCAATAATAGAATAAAAGAATATTTTAAAGTATTAAAAGTTTGATCTCCATTCAACGCAATCCATTCTCGAGAGAAGTTAAGTTATACTTTGTCTTTGTGGGTAGAAATTTTGTCAAAAAGAACGTATTTATTTTATTATTAATTATTACTATTTTTTTTTAAAAGAAAAGTTAAAACGTGTAACATGATTCTCGTTCATATTGACATAAACCCAATATTATATTCCTATTTATTTATTATTATTTTAAATATAGTGCACATCTTCATGATCATGATCGTTACCCAATAAAGTTTCCAAGCAAATGCGCCATCAATTACCTACAACTTCTTCAAGAAAAAACGTCCATCTACTAATTTCAATCCCGTCAAATGAAAAAAAAAAAAATTATAATTAAGTCATTTTAAAAGTCTTTAAAAGTTTCCTAATTTAGTAGACCAATATACCCCTTACTTCCATTATAATTTCTATAAGCTGTCCTGTCTCACCAGTTTAATAATTAATAGGGTACGTTAGAGGTGTTAATAAAAACACTAATTTACTTTTGCGTTTATATTTATATTAATTTAAGTATTAAACTAAATGTTTAGGTATTTTTTAAAAACTTATGTATTAATTTAATTTACATAAATATTTTTAAAAATATTAACATATTTGTTAACATTAAGAAAGTACTAATTTTTTTCTTTATATTACAGCTCAAATTAAATAAATTCAATGAAGTAATGTATAGTTTGAATTAACAGTGAGTATTATTATAGTAGGGGTAATTAAATACTGTTAAATTCAAAATCAAAGTAAAGAAAATCATGTAACAAAAAACAGATTAAATAAAATCCTTAAGAGATTAACTCAATAATTCACTATTAAAATTTTTATTTAAATCGTTATATTACCTCATAATTCAAACTTAAAATTAATATAAATAAATTTTTTAAAAAATTTTTTATTATTAAATTACACCATAAATAGATGTTATTTATTTAAAAAAATTTATTGTACTCTTAACAACCAATACTGACTCACAATTGATTTATTGTACAGTTAAAGTAATGCCGATTAATTAATAATAGATTATTAAAAAGGTGGGTGTAATCCCTCTTCTCACTTAATATTATAGTTTTAACTTCTAAAATTATTTGTAAAAATTTTAAAATAATCTCTCACTATGTTTTTTTAGTTTTATAAAGAAAAATTTTAAAATAAATTTTAATATTTTATAAAATTAAAATAAAACAATATATAATCTTAAGATTTGATCAAATATATATTTTAATTATAATAATTTTACACATACAAACTTTAAATGGTTAAAAAAATGCTAATTTAAATAATTTTTTATAATTAATATGTATTTAATTAAATGTTATAAGCACATATGCCCTTTAATCCTAAAACTATTTTTAAAATATATGCGAAACATGTTTTGTCCATCCTAATTTTTGTATGGCGACGGCGTAGCGCATGCTTTCTACCCCTTTCCCACCGAACACACGTACGCACCAGGTTTCTCACAGCCGAGCCAAGCCAAAAGCAACAGTCCAAATCATGATCAAACTGCAACAACCAACGGCCGTGATTGACTCAGCTACTCAGCCCCACGAGAACGGACTTCAAGACGGATTTCAATATATATTAATATATAATTAAAAAAAAAATAAACGACATTAAAATTTGAAATCGGATAAAGAAGACAATAAAAAATAAAGTCTTATTTTAGGAAACAACATATAATGGCAAGACCCCCGTGATGGCTTATGTGTTTGCTTCCACGCGCCTCTACGTCACCATCATTACACTCTCCCTTTCTCTCTAAGTTGGTCTCACTATATAAACTTATGTTCACCCTCCACCTCTTCTCATGACCAGACTCCTTTATTTAATTAGCCTTTCTCTGTGAACAAACCTTAACCCTAATTTACTTAGATTTCGATTCCTATTTTTATTTCTTCATGGAAGAGTTCAGCCATAATAAGAAGCGAGTCAGGGATGACTCGGCCGAGTCGGAGTTGGACTTGCCGGAAGTGAAGAGACTCAAGGATGATTTGTTGTCCGGTTTTCTAGATGAGTCGGATTCCGATCCGGCAATTCAGGACCTTGATTCGGTAATGAAGAGTTTTGAAGAGGAAATATCTGCATCTGCATGTTCTCAGTCGCCGGCTCAGATCGTGGATCTGACGTCATCCGAATCCGGCGAGTCTCAGCCCAATCTTGGATACCTTTTGGAAGCTTCTGATGATGAGCTTGGGTTGCCTCCTTCTAGTACTGTTTCGTGTGAGGAGGTTAAGAATGATGAGGTTACTGAGCTGATACGAGTTCCGTCCGGTTCGTCCGAAATCGGTAATTTGTGGGGGTTTGAGGAGAACATCCCGAGTTATGACTCGTTCGAGTTGGGTGTTAGCGAATACGCTGCGTTCAATGACGGATTGTTCGAATACTCTAACGTGTACTTTGATTCGACCGAGATTTCGGACTTCTCGTGGCGACACGAGAATTTGCCGGCAGAATAAGTAGTGAAAAGATTAAAAGCGAAAAAGGGTATCGGATGTCAGAGGTCTGAAGATTGTAAATTTGTTTTTTTAATTTTTTTTAAAGAAATGATAAATATGTAGGATTAGATAATTATATTAAAGATGGATTTTTATTAATTTTAGAATGAAGAATTATAATTTATTATATATTTAATTGAAAAACTCTTTTTGGATCGAAAATTTACGGCCGAATTGTGACCAAGTACGAAAAATATCATAGAGATGTCTGAACTTTGCATTTGTATTCATACAGTCCATAAATAAAAAATAAGGGGTCTCTATGATATTTCGTTGGTGACATTGACAATTCATGCTGCGTTCGTCAAAAGATATTGGTTTGATATTTTACTAGATGACAATTGTGAGCCGTCAATTTTGTTATTGTGGGAAAAATCAAAATTACTGTATAATAAAAATTCTAAAAATCACAGGTAAAACATAAAAATTTTATTATCAAATATTTTTAAAATAATATGGAAGACATCCAAATCATTAATCCAAATTCTCCAACCATTGGACAAAGGGAGTAACATTCATAAACAAGATTAGGTACGAAGCATCCCACGAAGTTTCCTGGAACTTACATCTGTAGTTGCGGAAATTCCATTCCATTCCATCCCATCCCATCCCATCCCAATCCCATCCCATTTCAAAAACACGAAATAAAAGTTCAAAATCTCATATTATCGTCCCTTGTCGGACACTCAAAAGAGTCAAAGTCGTCTTGTTTCGTTTAATTAAAGATCGATTTGATCACACGCTACAGACGTTGAAATCTCATGTCATATCCATACAAATGTAGGGTCCGACTATTTGTTGGGCTAGACTTTAATGGGCCTTTTATTCTGGGCCCAGAAAATACCATTACAAACGTAACGGGCTTGAGGGATATATTGAGGTGTGATCACATGTATTGCAGTCCAGGTGAAAGCAAAATACGTTTGCCTACTACAAATTAGTATATTCCACTACTTTTGGATCGCCTACTGTCCAAGTTTAGCCATAAATAATTCTAATAAGAAAAAAGTTAAGAGATTTCTTTTTTTTTTTTTAATAATTTTGGATAATATAATATTAATTTATTAAATAATTAAAAAATATAATAAATAATTTCAAAAATAAAAAATTCAATATTAAACACCAACTCAATTATCAAATTATTATAAATAAATTTGGTACCAAAAATTTAGATAGTAATATTATTATTTTAATAAATAACCTCTAGTTACATCATATGCCCTTTAAACAGTGATTTATCATTTACTCCTATAAAGTATCTACAGAACTCGTCCTACTGGGCCGAAGCCTAGAAAGATGACTTTATCATAATTGGACACCAAACAAGCCAGGTTAGCACGGTATGGGCCTGTATTTTTTTCTTAAAAAATTGTTATATTAAAAAAAAAAAAGTGTCTTATAGGACTAAACTTAGGATAGTATATTCAATCCTTGTTTGGCACAAGCTATTTTACTAATTAATGGTATTTTTCTCATTTTTTTGTTAAATTTTTATTTTATTTTTTAATAACATAACTTTAACAAAATTTATTCATTAAATTGTTTTCAAAATATTTATGGAATAATGTATTTGATAACCAACAAATCAACAATCTTTTATCAAAAATTCTAGTTATATAAACCCTATCAATACATGATGGACTAAAATCGGATCAAGTATCGTTTTTTTTTGTTACTAAATCGATATTCAATTCGAGTAAAATCGGATTTAGATTTTTTTATTAAGATTTGGTCCTGTTTGAATAAGGGACCGGAACCAGTTCTCTATTCAAACAAAATCGATACCTTATTTAAATAGAGTACCAATTTTAAAATTAAAATTTTAAAATAAAAATAAAAAATTTATAATTCTTATAATTTAATCTCTATTTTTAAACAAATTTTAAAAATCTTATATTTTAATCCAAAAAATTTAAAACTATCAAAATGATTTAAAAAATATGACTAACCATACAAAATAAATAAATATCCAAAATCAAATAATAATCCGTTAAACTTGTAACAATTAAATAATAAAAATATCCTCATAAATATAAACAAAACCAAAATTAAATAATTAATATATTTTTTTAATTTCAAACAACCAAATAAGAAAAAATATATATAAGTATAACAATTAAACATCTCATCATAATATAATTATACAAACATAAGAAATTAAGATTCAATCTAAATAATAACTAATAAAATTATTATCATTAATAAAAACTGTCATGATCGCCCTTTTCTAATCGACCTTACTCTATAAAAGGACACTGTGAGTTGATTCAACTGCTATAGGCTCAATCAATCCACAGTCATACAAAGCCCATATTAATAAACCTATACAATAAGTATGCATAATGGCTCTATTTTTGCAAAAAGTATGAACATACAATGAATGACTGCTACGATATTGTAGAGGAGCCTGGTAATTAGGATAAACTTACAAAACTAAAAACTGTAGAGTAGTGAGTAGGTCATTCCACCCGTAATCCAAAATAGCATAATAACATAATCAAGATAGATATTGGTTAAATAATCACTGTATCAGTATGCAAGCAAGCTATACATATACATACACATCAATCAATACATCACTTGTACAATGTATACACTTGTATATAAACTATAACCTCTTTATACTCTCTTTCCTCTATCACTTCTCATCTCATTCTAGTCAACCCATAGTACCAACCCCTATTCCAATCATTTTCATCTACCACTCAATCGTCAACGATAAATCATTCAGCTATCCATAATCAATCCAAATTTAAATACACAATAACACATGCACTAATAAAGCATTCAAATCGAATCAACATCACATAGTCATAACATAAGCGAAACATAATGGCCATCTTCTGGCCTCAATCATAGTATTTCAACAACTCCTTCACAAGTCAATTATAAAACATAAAAAAAAAACTATAATCCAACATATAAAGCATATACATAACAAATGGGTTCCTCACAGCACAATGTGAGATCATATCACCACCTGTCATATGTTGGAAGCCTATAATAATTTGAACCCTCACAACACAGTGCGAAAACACCTGTCTTCCTATCGTCTACTGGATATTTCCCTATCGTAATACTATTAGTGTGAGACCCTATATTTTCAAATAAGGATATTTTCATCTTTTCACAAATGTACGTCTTAGTTTGGTATGATTTGATGGTATTTTGAGGGTTAAAATGAGGTTTTGAATAAATTAGAAAGAGTAAGGAATGGGAATGAATGTCGAGAATTGATCGAGAGTTTGACCGCAGCAGAAAACTTGAGGAAGGAAGCATTCGATCGAACCAATGCTCGGATTCGTTCAAACGAATGGTCGACTGAATGAAGGTATGGTTCATTCGACCAAACTAAAGGACCAAAATTTTCAGGGGATCAGAAAACTTTCGATCGAACAATTGATCTATTTCATTCAAACGACTTAGTGGTTAAAAATTTTTTGAGGGCTCGTAATATCTTTGATCGAACGAACCCCGTTTTTATCGAATGAATTGGCCAGTTCATTAGATCAAATCGTCCGAAATCCAGATGAAATGATCGAAATCACCCCTTCTAGAATTTTCTTCCTTCACATAACTCAAGGGAATTTTGATAATTTCACACCCATATTATAAATATGGATAAATAGTGGCAGAAATCATTTCTTCTTCTCATTTTCTCTCTCGTTCTCTCGTTTCTCTCTTCTCCCTCTCTACACATTTTCCTCCCTCTGATTTCTTGCTTTCTAACCGATCAAACAAAGATTTCACGCCTTAATCTATCATTCTTCCATTTGTTTTCCATCTTCCAACCTTCGTTTCGTCATTTTGGCCAAGAATGCAAAGGAGAGAAATTAGGTTTTGGAGTCTAGCTCGAGTTCTTAAGTAATCGATATTACATTTGATAACTACATGCTTCTATCGACTCATTGATAAGTCTATTTTACTCCCTTATACGATATATTTTTGTTTGGAGAAAATTTATAATTTTGGATACTATTCATCTGTATGTGATCCGATTTTTATTTTGCGAGTTTTTGAGTTGTAATACATTAGTTAGGATGTAGAGTGCATGGGTATATGATTTGATAGCTAGAAAACTTGAGTTCGAAGAATTTCACTTCGTAATAAATAATAATAACCATTGTTTGGCTTAAAATCCATTTACCGTGGATTGATTCTAGTAAATAAGGTCGTTTGGGATTTCTTAGGTTATAGATTGGTAGAGTAACAGAGTTAGATTGATTGATTGAGCAAAGGACATAGAAATGTTATAGTTATGTGAGGCTGATTATAGGATAATCGCGTTAAGGGTTAATTATGTGCGTGTCAGATGAATTTGAGTAGTCGTACGCGTACTAATAGAACTCTTATATATGTGCAAAAGCTCTGATCACGAGGATCAGGAATTTGACCCGAGTGAGAAACTTTAGGGAATGATTACCCTCCCTAACTAGTGAGTGGAACCCTTCATGTTTTCCTTTCTTTTAAATGCTTTATGACTTTAAATAGTGTTAAACAGCCTTTTAAGAAAATGCTTATCTATGATGGATAAAATGTAAATGAAATTTCATATGTTTTCAGATATGTCTTCATGGTATATATATTTTGAACTTTTGATAATACGTTTTTAATATATTTTGAATGACTTAATATAGACTGGGGATTTTAGTTTATATGACTGCTTTTCAAACTATACACATTAGAATTGATGAGATTTATGATCATGTATATCTATATCTATATCTATATTTATCTCTCTCTCTCTCTCTCTCGATCTATATATATATAAAGAGAGATAGATAGATAGATAGATATATTTGTATTTTGATTTATCATGGATTAAGTTATATGATGATTTTATGATGATGATACGGTTAGTAGGCCAGATTTTATATCTGCATGTTGGTGATAACGGTCATGTGGGCCGGGTTATTTACTGTAGTTACAGGGTGATAGCTTGGAGGAGAGTTCACTGGGATGTGGATCCCCAAGTGAGTGTTATATGTGGTAGCCTAGGAACAGTTTAGCAGAGAGGTCGCCTAGGTGAATGGAGGCTGCACAGGTGGGACTGTTATGTGATGATTGTGATGGAGATATGAGTAGATCACCAGTGAGTCTCATTGAGTCAGTCATGAATGTCATCCCGTGACTACTCGAGGCCACGAACGTTAATAGAGGGCATATTTTTTGAAAAATCATACATATTTTCTTTTTTTTATTTTAAATCTATTTTTATAACATAGCATTGTTTTCTCCTACATATAAAACCCACTGACGGCTCGGGATTATGCTTGATCAATGTAATTCCCAAAAATAGAGCCATGTTCAATGATTTTCTTCCTATCGGTTGCATTCATAGTTTGTAAAGATGAAAAAACATTTTAAAGTTATTCCCTTTTTATTTATCTTCTTCTGAGTAAATAATGTTTGACAAAGAAATGGATCAGTATTATTATTATTTTATATTTATTATTATTTTTATATATGTTCCCTCAATGAGTATACTTTAGTATATTCACCATTTTTTCCCCACTCACAGGTATAACGCAGAGAGTACGTGAAGGGTGGTGATAACATCGAGAATTGTGACTTCAGGTATTACTTCTATACTTGACTCATATTTATCACATTGAGTCCACTGGGAGAGTCTTATATTATTCATGACTTTCTTGGTTTTTGTTTTGTTTTCATGAACAGGGTATTCGATGAAATTTATGATATTAAGTTTTGCAATAAAATAATATTGTAATTTGAAAAGTTTGTAAGAATTAAATATGATATTCTTGACACGATTATGAATGGTTTCATCTATGATGGTTTGATGATAAATATTTTAGAAGTACTTAAATTGTTTTGATCGAAAAGTGGTTTGGGAGATAAGAGAAAAAATATTAGAAGTATTTTATGTATTTTGAAATTTTCAGCTTTATAGGTTCTTACTAAGCGTTCTGGGCCTAAGAAATACTTATTAGAAATCTGTGACGATTGTCACGTGTGAGACCTACGGGTTAGGGCATGGCAATTAGAGTTTCTCATGATACAGTGTGAAAACTCATCGCCTTTTTGTCGTCTGTTGGATCCTCACTTGACTCTAACCAAGTTCTTCATGACAATGTGAAAACACCAGCCTTCTTGTAGTTCTCAGTACAAGTAGAGTTGCTAATGACACAATGTGAAACATTGTCTTTCTTTCGTCTGTTGGATACTCATCTATCTCATCCACGTAGATCTATCACCCATAAAACCAAACAAAACCATGGTTTACAAGTCTAAAATCAGTAAAAATGGCTCACAAGACCAATATCAGAAAAATATAACATACAAGATCAAATAATCAAATCACGACATCCAAGGCCAACATAAATAATCACAGCTCTCAAGGCCAAACAATTACTTTGACACGCAAGACCAAAATCAGTAAAATTAATCTGGACGACACACAAGGTCAAAAATAATACACAAAGCCAAATAAAAGTAATGGCAATCCAACCATCATACATATTCAAATAATGTTACAATTCACATAATATCATCAAAGAGCAATATTCATAATTGGCCGCAAATCTATAATAACATTATATCATATCATCACTTAATTCTATCACAAGCAAGAGACCATCTCGGTCACCACATAATAATTATAATCATCACCTCCTCATTATGATCATTTTAAGTCTAATACATCCAATATTACAATTATTCCATAACACAACTTTAGCAATAATGCGATGTCACCAATCATAATAACAGTTTTAAGCTAAAAAACTAAAATAAATCAACTCATAAACTAATTCATATCTTTCTCTTAAATTCATAAAAAACATAGGTTTCATAGTGAGAACTACTCATCAAGGGTTTATCTGACCTTTGCGAGATAAAATTCTTGATTTTTGATATCGAATCCCAAAGAAAATCAAAATTTGATTCAAGCTACAGTAGAGCTTTAGGCACTATTCTGACAACTTTTTCGATATTATGTGACCAGTAGTTGATTCCTCTCATCGATATGAGTCTAATGACGCAAACGGTGCATCAATCTGACATAATATGCATGAATTTATTATTAAAATACATAATCTCTCTCTACTTTCTCTCTCCTTCCTCCACTCCTCTCTCTTTTACCAAATGAATTCCCTTGCAAAATGAACCCCCATAGTCTATTTATAGGCATCAAGGGTAAAATTATCATTTCGAGATAAATTGCTCTTTGAGGGCAAAACAGTCATTTTTCATCCCGTTTCATATTCCGACCTCTGTTTTGCTATCTATTTCTATAACAGGCTTTGTTTTCCACCTTAAATTCATTATCAAAATATTTAACCCCTTCTTTAGAAGTCTTTCGCATCATCAATTTCTGTTTTCGTTTGTTTTCAACTGTTTTTCATCCGAATTTTTACAAAAAACGTCATAACTCCGTTATTTCTTATCTAAATTAAGTGTCATTTGTGATATTGGACTTTACACATTACAACCATCCTACTGATCTCAAAACATATAGAAAATAAGTTGGCTACAAAGGTGCTGCTTTGAAAATCGAACCATGATTTTGTCTATTTAGTTAAAAAATGTCATAACTCTCTCAACACTTATCCAATTCAAACACCGTTTATGGCATGATCATCTAGATATTACAAGATTTTATACGGTACTCCTCGGTGTCAATTTCTATACTATTACAGTAATCATACCCAAATTATCAAAGTATCCCTAGCCTATTTCTAATCACTTTACACCTCAATCGATGTCCCAATCACGTATTTACACATATACCCTATAAATCTTTAAAAATTTAGAACGAGTTCTACACAAATCAATCTGAAATTAAATAATCTATAGTTAATTATCCTGAATTTTAAACAAACAAAAAGAAAAGCTTCAAAGTTCTAACTTTTAACTTCATCCTTAATATGCCTCATGTTTAGAAATCATCTTCACAAGCTACAAGTTATTACAAAAAAAGAAAGAAACAACAAATTAATTATAATAAAAATAACTATGCTAACTACTTATAATATTAATATTAGTAACTGTTGCATAACATCGACCACAAAACATAAATTATCAATGGCAAATGTTGGATCCAAAGTTGAATTGTGCATCCCTAACATAATAAAGTTTGCAAGTTCGTCGAAATAAATAGAAAGTATATAAAATATAAAGCATTTTGTATGGTATAAAAAATTACCTTCAGCCACGGTATCAATTTCTTAAAATATATCACAATCCGACCCTAAGAATTGATCATGTGATAATTACTATGAATCCAAGAAATATATCTTATTAATTAGAATATACTTCTAAAATAGGCAAGGCATTAAACCTATTTTGAATTCATTTCCAAACATAAACCAAAATTTTACGGTTTTTCAAGTATGTTCAAATCACATATAAATCAATATCATATTTCAATACAAAATCATTATAATAAATATTCACTTCGAAATGAATCACTACAATCGGTACTCAATCGAATAAAATATATAGTTTTTAAATTTATTTAATACAAACTTTCTATTTAGTGGACCATATTATGAATAAATGAGTCGGGTACTTGAAAAGTATGCTGAAACTCTTATCAGTTCAACTATACACTTGTACATGACTACACTATCCTAAAATAGGGAGAAAAGGGTGAGTATTTAAAAAAAATACTCAGTGAGCAGATATAAAAACAAACTTATATATATGAAATCATATAAGTGGATTACCAAAAATTCTCATAATTTGAGTAATCATTATTTACTCGGTTTATCCATATACAATAGTATAACTTAAAACACAATTAAATAATAATCAAGAAATAAATGTCTGTCATCTATAAGAGTCAATCCACAACCTATAGGGGTAAAAATATAATAGCATACTATATTACATATAATTATTAGATCATGTAGATCACCTATTCTATTTTATACTGTGTGATCTGTCACGCCCCGACCCTAGTCGACCACGTGACAATCGCCGCGAATCCTAAAAATGCATCCTATCACTTAGAATGCACCCCTAAAACCTGCAAGGTATTAGTACCTGTTTCCAAAATCATTAACCAAAAATAAAACGAAATAATGGATAATGGAAGATTTTCAATCGTACAAATATCAATCTCTGTATTGTTACAAAATACAATATATAATACTCTTGGCCAAGCCAAATACATAAAATATCTTTATTACAAATCATTTTTTATGCAATGGACCATAATATAAAAACCTGAGTCGAGTACCTGTAAACTTGCTGAATCACACTTTAGCTATGCTATGTCATGCCCGACTACACTATCCTGAAATAAGAAAGTGAGGGGTGAGTATTTGAAAAATACTCAGTGAGTAGACAGATAAACAAACAGAATCAGAGGCCTATAGATTGATTATGGTAAATCCTCGTAATTGATGAGTACATAAAAGTGTATGTGTATTAAGAGTTAAATTTATCATTTTACACTTAAAGTATGATTAACTC
>JAVXUL010000012.1:12004192-12015576 GCA_035590515.1 Trichilia minutiflora | reverse complement strand
AATTAAATTCAAGCATTCTACTCTCTTTAGATTTTAGAGAAAATTAAAGTTGACTATAAAAAATTATAATAATCCCTAATTTAATCTTGAATTTCAGGTACTATGGCATTAAATTTATGGTTTTGAAATTCACATCGAAATCTTAAATTTTACAATATTTTTTAATTTTATGATAAAATAGCAAATGTTATTTTTTTTCACTAACTTTAAAAGTTTAAATATTTTTTAATTATATGTTTTCTTTGAAGAATTAAGATCTTCAATAAATCTTATTTCTCTTTATCTATACATTAAATTGTTTTGCCCAAATCCTAAAACTTTAATTATTTCTTTCTTAATCATCTACGGAAAAAACTTAAATAGAACGGATTTATAAAATCACAGTCATATATTTTTTTTTATTATAATTATCAATTACATGATTGTTGAATTTGAAAGTAAATGTGTCAATGTACATTTTTACACCCATCTCATGTAAAACTTTGTGGTTGGTCATCCCTTCTCTACTTTCACATATCCAAAATTCAAACACAAGTAACAACTAAAAGTCCAAGAACATATTTCATTCGTTAGTTCCCCCATTTAGCATGCACTCAAATCTTTTCCCTACATCCTAAAAAATAAAAAAATAAACCAATTTTAAAAACAAATAAATACCATCGTTGTCCAAAATTAAAAACCAATACTCAACAATGTTAATTTCCTATCTTTTCCCAAGAAAGGATTTCTCCATCTTCACCAATTTAGCTTATTGTTCTAGATAGCCTTTAGTTCCCTTACTGAGGATTTTTTTAAAAAAATAAATTTCTATAAAAAATAATATATCTCAACTTGATATAAATAATTACATATGTATTCTCCTGTGCCAATTATTTTTGCAAAAAAATTAAAAATATTTGAAAAAGATCTTTAATCCATGAGATGACTTCCTACCAATCTCCCAATCCTTGCATTCTCCACCACAGAAAATATCATTACATAGCTTAAACATACCTCAGGAGTTGCATTTTCCTTTATTCATATACATACATATATATATATATAATATTTTTTGAGGTCTATATCTTTCTTAGTTTAGTTCGGCCATTTTAACTTTCACCAAAAGGTAACAGGCGCAAATAATACAGCCTTAAAAAAAAAAAAAAAAAGATAATGACAAAACTTACCTACACAGACCTGTCATCTAGGTCCCTTTACATTTTAATGTCTAAGATATTCATGTGAAATTTATTCGTGTCCATATAATATTTAGAGTCATTATTTACAGTGTTAAAACTTTTATATTATATTGGCCTATAAATAGGGTTTCAGGGATTCATTTTCTAGCATATTAAAACTACACAGAGTTAACGACGGAGAAGATGGAGAGTACAGAGAGAGGCAGCAACCGTGTTAGGAGAAGAATGAAGGGTGGAATGGTCACCATGCCTTTCATATTTGGTGAGTTATTCGGTACACATTTCTTCTTCTTCAAGCTTTTGTTGATTGATACGTAATAGTCATGATGGTTTTATAATTTTTGTGCAGCAAATGAAGCGTGCGAGAAGTTGGCTGTTGTTGGGTTCAATGCTAACATGATTAGCTACTTAACAACTCAGTTGCATATGCCATTAACTAAGGCAGCTAATACTCTCACCAACTTCGGAGGAACAGGAAGCTTGACGCCGTTGATCGGAGCGTTCATCGCCGATGCATACGCCGGACGTTTCTGGACTATCACAATTTCATCAATCATCTATCAACTAGTAAACAATCTCTCTAACTCTCATTAAGTTCTTTGCAAAAGAAAGAGTTGTCGTATCATGCAAGAATATACCATTAGAAAAAATTCTCTAAACATGATTAAATGATTTTTTTTCTAATATGCATATGGCTAATAAGAAATTATTTATATGTTTTATATACTAACAGAATTTTTTTATGTTCTGTTCATGTAAACAGGGAATGATTACGTTAACAGTCTCAGCCATTCTTCCTCAACTAAGGCCACCGCCATGCCACGGTGACCAAGTTTGCCAAGAAGCCGATGCCGGACAGCTGGTAATCTTATACATTTCTCTCCTACTGATGGCCATGGGGTCTGGTGGGATTCGACCCTGTGTGGTTGCATTTGGCGCAGACCAGTTTGATGAATCGGATCCTAAACAATCCACAAAGACATGGAAATATTTTAACTGGTATTATTTTGTAATGGGAGTAGCAATACTAGTGGCCGTGACTGTTCTTGTTTATATTCAAGATAACATTGGTTGGGGTTGGGGCCTCGGGATTCCAGCTGTCGCTATGCTTTTATCAATCGTTGCATTTATTTTCGGGTACCCACTTTACCGGAAATTGGATCCAGCTGGGAGTCCGTTTACTCGATTGATACAAGTGTCAGTGGCCGCGTTTAGGAAGAGGAATCTGAGGATGGTTGATGATCCAAGTTTACTGTATCAGAATGAAGAGATGGATGCTTCCATATCTTTGGGGGGAAAGCTTGTTCATACTGCACATATGCAGTAAGTTTCAATCTTATTTTCTAAATTTATGAAACTCAAGGACACAATTTGCATCAATAGCCCATCACAAAATTTAAACTTACAAACTTTTTGTTGTTCATATGCTATTTTGCCAAAACATACATTACATAGCAAGTAATATAATTATATTGCATTATTTTATATGATTGAATTTGTGTAACAGCTAGTATATTTTAATACTGCTTAAAATGAAAAACGTAAAATTAGATTAAAAAAAAACTTAAATAAAACAATCGCAATAACAATATGACATAAGTGATAATTTTTTTTTTTGGTCGTAATTATCAATATTTGATTGGTCAATATTTGTATGTGGTTAGAATTTATTGAATTAACATATAAATCATGGTTTACGTCTGATCCCATCTATGGTTTTTACTACTAAATATCTCCAATTTTTATTCTAAGTATTATCTTTAAATTTTTGAACATATATTACTCAATTGAAGAACACCGTTCAAAAATTTGCTAGTAAAAGATAAATTTAATAATTAGAAAATTAAATTTACTTGAAGAGGCAATAATTGATATATGATAATGATACATAGATAGATAGTGGTTTCCCATAGTGTGAACTTCTACAATCACACCCGACAATATCTTACTAAAAAGAGATAAAAGGTAACTTTGTTTAATCAGATGGTAGAATTTAATTTTATTTTTATTTTTTCCTTTTCTTTTATTTGATTTCGATGCATAAGATAGAAGATAGCAAAGATAGAGATCACCGGTTTCATTGTCTGCCCATTATATATCTCATGACCATTGGCTAACATTAACTGTAGTCAAACACGAGTTGTTAAGTTTGTATATATTAATAGGACCACAATCCAAGAGACGGACCTTGATGCATGTCTTTAAGAGCAGCACCGCATAATTGATTTCTTATCATTTTCATGCTTCCTTCTTAACTAAACAACAAAAACCTACGCTGCTCTCCTTTTTTCTTCATGCATTATCGCATCTCTTCTGTAGGAACACGTTTCTCTTCCTTTTTCTTTCATGTGTTTGTCTCATTTAATGAATTTGATTCATTAGTCGTTTGTATTTTATCAATTTTTGTCTTTTTGACATAATTTCTGAAATACTCTGCAGATTTTTCAACAAGGCAGCCATTGTAACTGAAGAAGATAACCTCAAGTCACCAAATTTATGGAGACTAAACACTGTACACCGTGTAGAGGAGCTGAAATCTGTGATCAGAATGGGACCGATTTGGGTATCAGGACTCATTCTAATTACAGCTTATGTACAACAGGGTACATTCTCCCTCCAACAAGCCAAAACAATGGACAGGCATCTCACCAAAACGTTCCAAATCCCTGCTGGTTCAATGAGTGTCTTCACCATGGTCTCCATGCTCTCCACCATCATCTTCTACGATCGCATATTCATTCCAGTTGCCAGAAAATTCACAGGCCTCGATCGAGGAATCACCTTCTTGGACCGAATGGGAATAGGGTTTGTGATATCAGTATTAGCCACTTTAATTGCTGGCTTCGTCGAAGTGAAGAGAAAACAAGCAGCTTCTGCTTATGGTCTTCTCGATAAGGCTCACACAATTGTTCCCATCTCAGTATGTTGGCTTGTGCCCCAGTACAGTCTTCATGGGATAGCTGAAGCATTCATGTCAATTGGTCACCTAGAGTTCTTCTATGATCAAGCTCCAGAAAGTATGAGAAGCACAGCAACTGCATTATTTTGGACAGCCATTTCAGTTGGGAATTACGTCAGCACACTTTTGGTTACATTGGTACACAAGTTCAGTGCTGGACCTGATGGATCAAACTGGCTACCAGATAATAACTTAAACAGAGGAAAGTTGGAGTACTTCTACTGGTTGATCACATTGTTGCAAGTTGTCAATCTTATTTACTACCTATTTTGTGCTAAGATGTATACTTTCAAGCCAATTCAAGTGCATAATAGAGGAAGTGACTCAGAAGATGGAGTAGAGCTTGAAAACAGGGTTTAGTTAACAGTATCTTGAATGAACAAGCTTGTAGTTGTAGAGAGAATTAGGAGAATATGTATCATATGTGTACTCTCCCCAATAATATGCATGTAAAATAATGACAATGAAGAAGAATCCCATTAATTAGTATAGATTACATAAAAATTTCAATATTTGCGTTCTGTTTTTTCTTATTCTTTCTCATATGATATATAATATATTTGGGTTAACACCGAAAGCTAGATGCTCCCACTTCATGAAGATGGCACCAATCGTGCAAGTATATCTTGTAAGTTAATCTGGGCCGAATCCAAACTTAGCTGTATATCAGCCCAAGAACATTGCAAAATAACCGACGTAAGAGCCGTGAAAGTCGTCTAGGTAGAAGTTTCATGAACAGAATATTTTGACTTTTTGACTTTTCTCCTCCGCGAAAGTTCGTGAGGCAGACCACATCCGCAGGGAATGCTTCAATTCCCACGTAGCAGTCAACTCGACCCACCAAGAAAATAGATGGAGAGACCAGAAAGAAACACGATCCCAAGCCCAGATTGAGTGCGTAAAAAGGATTTACATAAAGAAAAAGTTGAACCATTCCAATTTTCTTTGTTGTTAGAATTTTCTCTTCCAGAACAAGATCCCTTGACATATTCAAGACGCATGGTAAAACGTAAAAATGGAAGAGGTTGCATATAGGTTGAAGGACGGGGAATCAATAACAGAATTATCAGTAGCAAGAAAAATAATGACGCCTTTGTCTTTGATTGTGGGTGCTTTTGAGGAGCTTGCAGAGTTGCTGAATTCTAGTAACAACGGAGGCTGTAAAACAGATCTTCGGTTGGATATTTTCTGTGAAGCTTGTTCCTTGGTTTCTGTTTTATTTAGTTGTCTTGGACTTGCTTTCAAATTCGCTGAGATGGAGTACGTCGCCAAGGTTCAAATATATATATTTATATAACATTTCTTTCTTTCTTTTTATCCATCTCGTGTTAAATTAGAAAGCCATCTGCAAAAACGATTGTGTTTAATTTATTGCAATTTGATTTTCAAACTGATCTTGCCTTTTTGATGTTCTTGAACTTCATGTTTGTTGAATTCTTTTTGTCATTCAGGTAAAAGATCTTGTGGAAGCATCCAAGAGATATGGCACTTTACATGATATACTTGATCTGGATATTGCCAATGCCACTGTGAAATCACAAGGAAGCCATTCGCGTAATCTACGACGAGTTAGGCAGGGTCTTGATCTTATCAAAGCTATATTTGAGCAGTTCTTGTCAACTAAGTATGCGCTTCCTCTTCGTTGTGATACATTTGCTGCCATAAAATCTATGAAGAAAACATTACTTGGATATTGAATGCCTTAATGCGGTTCTTATATAGAGTGATTAATCTTCTTAGATATTATCTATACATTAATATGCATACGATCGAAGTTTTAAGTAATTGGCATTCATTGTAGATATGTCCCAACAAATAATATCAGTTCTAGATTCAATGTTATGTTGATAGGTGGAAACACTTCCATCATCATACTTTTATTGTGGATCTCTGGTTCTAAAATCTCGAATCTGTCGCATTCAGTGATCACTCTTTGAAGGAAGCAGCATCAACAGCTTACGCTCAAGTTTGTGCACCCTACCATTCATGGACTGTGAGGACTGCTGTTTCTGCTGGAATGTATACTCTTCCAACACGAGACCAACTTTTGGTGAAGCTAAACGAAACCAGTGAGTTTGAACCAACTTTTTTGTATGCTTGTAAAGGCTACTTAGCATGGAATTTTAGCTAACCTATTCTCTCAGTTTAAATGGATTTGCAATATGCCAGTATATAAAGGGTAGTAGTTAGTTCTAGTGGCAAGCTATTTCACCAAATAAACCCTCAATTATTGTAATCTTTCAGATCTCATCCATTTCTCTCTGGGTTTTTGCAGATCAATCAGCAGAGAAGAAAATGAAAAGATATATTAATGCTACAATTCCAGTTATAGAGTACATTGACAAGCTTTACATTTCTAGGAATATCAATTTGGACTGGTGAGAGTGGTGAATTCAATCTCTAGTGCAAAGACATGCTATTATGCATCTTGATTCTTGCGGTTGTTACTGAAGTTTGGCTCAGCAGGATTGGTTGGCAAGCATTTTGAAGTAGGCTGTGAGAGCTGTAATTAATTACTATAGTATCTATAAAGAAAATAGATTTGTACATAAACAAGGATATACAACTCTTTCTTTATATTCTTTCTTCCATAACTTCCTCCGCTGGCAAAGGAAGTGGAGGAGGCTCTCATTTTTCTGGTGTTTAAACCATTTAGGATTCATGAGATATGCGAACAATAACATGCCTCTAATTTACTAATATGAACTGTGGTGTCAACTTCACGATGCATTGGCCAACACTTCTTTCACAGTTAAAAGCTCAATAAACCACTATGAATTTCAATTTGATGGAAACAATCTTTTATTGGGTTCGGTCAAAAACTTTATAAGTTAATTCTTTTGTTTTAAAATCAACTCATCACATATGTGGTATTTGATAACTTAGAAAAACTCAGAACAATTTGAAATACGACATGGCATATTTTTCTAGGACTCCTGCAAAACTAGGCTTCTCGGCAAGGTACTTGAGTACCATTATCTCATTGGCCATGATCAAACTGAATTCACCATTCAGAAATACTATGCAGCCTACAATGTCAGGTTGTCTGGATTTGCAACAATCTTTGAAAAGGTTTGAAGGAAAGCAGCCAAGTCAGCACCATAAATAATTCGGTGATCAGCTGTTACATTCACCTGCAAAAGAACATGCCGACTCAAACTCAGTAGAAGTTTTAACCACCACATAAATATCGTCATATCTGCCACCCAGTTGAGGGAGCATGTTATTTTTAATGATTGACAATATCAAGTACTAAAACAATTTAAAGAGTTCAAGAGTTATAAAAGCTCTTAAATGGCTATATCTACCTTTCAAATAAAGGATTAAAGGGATAAGTGCTACAGAGTACAACTCTGGGTGGTAAGCATAGCTGCAGGAAACAAAATTATCTAGGTAACCGTAATAGTCTCCCTAATTTAGCTTATCAATTATCTCCACCCAGTTTATAACTGATCATATACTGCCTAATCTAGGCCTATTTCTTAGAAATAATCAACATTATGAACTATAAATTTCATAAGAGCATGTACAAGAAAAGGAAATCCAATAATATGTATGATTCACCATTTTAACCAATAAGTTACTCTCCAGACAACCTACTCCCAAAAATCAGGGAGTCCAATAGTTTGAATTTTTTCACAACCTTAACCAACAGGAAGATGATGTCAAATAAGTTAATGGGATAGTATTCATATCATTGACCTCAATTAAGTTCAGTTAATTGTCACAGTTAGAAACAAGGTTGCTTTCATTGTTGAATTTCAAAATAAGTTGAAGCTTTGAAAATTCATCATCCAGTTTATGGACAGCTCACCCGAATTTGTATCAAAATCATAAACCAATTTGACAACATGGCTGTTCCTAATGCCAAATGCAAAGATGATCAAATTTGATTGAATGTGGGCATATCACAAGAGTTTGAGGCACAGGGTCTTAACTTGCACAGTGGTATGTTTGAAACTGTCTTGCTTCTACTTAACTTGGAAAACACAACAATTAAAAGTGTATGGTGAACTCCCAATTTTACTTGGCAGCTAATGTTTACCATTCACCCAACCACTTATACTTGACATTTAATGATTCTATCTAACAACAGTCGTGAATTAAAAACTAAAACACCTTAATCCCAAACATACCCTGTGCCTCAAACTCTGCTTGAGCTCGAAGCTAAATCCAGCAATTTTTTGGTTCATACAGACTACAACAATGTCAGCAGCAAGGCCACCATCCTGACTCTAAAGAAAACAGCAGCCACAATAACAGCTCCCACTCTTCTCAACACTGATCATTGGAACTAACCACATGACTTGAGGTCTACATATGGTTAATAGTGACAGGATCACAGTGGGAGCTGATACTGATGACTTTGTGGATTTTCCACCCCGAGCATATTGGAGAGATTGAGATTTTTGCCACCGGGAATATTGTCCTGAGCATGATCTCACCAAGAAATACTTCTATTTATCCATGTCATGTATATCAAGACTTCCAATGATGTTTTATGTTTTGAGAGTTTTCAGTTAGTTGGAGGTCACCAAACAGCACTATAAATAACCGAGTATCTCTTCCAAGGGGTCCAAATCTCGTTCTCACATTTCTCTTTGAATTTCCAATAGGATTACTCCTGTCACCTGGGTTGGTTCAACACTTCAGGAACATTTCTCCCACTGTGCAAGTTAAGACATTTATGGTCTAACCATCCAATTTATAGTACAAAAGATACCCAGGCAACTAGAAACAAGGATGAGTTAGGAAATTTGTTGGACATAATTATCTCAAGTACGTTGGCCCGATCCTCTACGTGGACAATACGTTTCCCTGAGAGGATATTTGATCAAATATCCTCTATATGAAAAAATAAGGACTGTACAACTCACCTCACCTCTTGGGTTACCCATTCACATACATAATTATGCAATTATTTAAATTTGTAACCTACATCAGAATCCAGATAGCATGGTATCATATATCCAACGGGCAACTGCTAAAGAAAAAGAAATTAAACTCACCAGCATTTTACTTTTCACACTGAAGAAACCATCTGCATCAGTCACTACAGTTGGCTTTGATGCCCCAACAGCCATGATAGCCCCCTGAACATTATCTTAAAATTTTCAGCAACTATCCAGATAAATCTCAAGGGCAAAAAAATCACATTAGTTAATAGAGATGAAGATTGAAGAAGCGTAGTCCTTATTACTCACCTGGCCAGGAGGAAGAATAGCATCAAATCTGTCCACTCCAAACATGCCCAGATTGGATAGAGTGAAGGTCCCTGTAAGAAGTAGGAGTACAATATTTGTGTGATTAGTCCAACCATAATTAAAGAAGCTACAAATACATAATGCAAAATTAAATGGAAAAATGAATTATAAAATACCCGAATTATACTCATGGGGCTGAAGTTGCTTAGATCGAGCTTTTTCTACAAGCTCTTTCCATTTTTGAGATAACAAATACAGATCCAACTATGCCAATGCCAATAAACACAAGTTAATAATTAAATTAAAAATGTCTATGAGCTATCTAACAACAATGCAAAATCAACCATTCAAAAGTAACAAACCTTGTCTGCATCCTGAAGAACAGGTGTTATCAATCCACCATTGATCGCCACAGCCACTGCAATGTTGATATTACTATTGTAAGCAAAATTCTTTCCATCCTTACAGCTGGCATTAACAACTGGATGCTGAACAAGCGCCATTGCCGCAGCCTTTGCTAACAGCGCAGTCATTGTCACACCCTTTGGCTTCACCTACAAAAACCAAATCCCAAAACGTTGACAAATTATGACCAGATACATCGGACAAAAAATTTATTGATTAATAAACACATACACATTCACTGTACCTTCTCATAAAGCACATCGAGAGCATCAGTGATTATCGGATAACCAACACGAAAGGTCGGCACCGAGAGACTCTCTACCATATTCTTTGAAACAGCAGCCTGCATTGTGGTAAAAGGTACCACAGTAGAACCCGGAAGTAGAGGCGGGGATGCTGCTGTCGGAGATTTCGGCGAAGCAGTAGCAGTCGCAGTCGTAGTCGGAGGCGCTACAGATGGAACCACATTCTTTGAAGGAGCAATTCCAGCAGCCTTCTCTACATCTTCCGGGGTAATTCTACCAAATGGCCCAGTTCCCATCACCGAATTAATATCCACTTTGTGCTGCTTAGCTAGTTTCTTGGCGTACGGTGTGGCTACAGTCTTCCTGGGTCCACTTGGAGCAGATTCCGCCGCTTTCTTCAGCTCGTGTTGGGAAATAGCGGATGCAGGAGTGGAAAGAGGTGGAGGAGAGGGAGCAACAGCTTGTGGAGGAGCAGAAGTAGCACCTGCGGCCGCGGCTTTCGCCTTCGCTTCCTCAATTTCCTCCTCAGTCTCGGCAAGAATCCCAATCGGCGCCCCAACGGGAGCGCTCTCTCCTTCAGGAACGACAATTGCAGCAAGAATTCCGTCGTAGAATGTCTCTACATCCATATCAGCCTTGTCAGACTCAACAACAACAACACTTTCTCCCTTTGAAAGAACGTCTCCCTCGGACTTGATCCACGAGACGATCTTTCCCTCAGTCATGGTGGAGCTGAGAGCCGGCATGAAGATCTCCCGGATTTTGGATTGAACTGTGAAGATTCTCCATCTAGAAGGAGAAAATTTTGATTTTGCAAATGAAGAAAATGATCTCCATTGAATTGGGTTGGAAACAGAAGATGAAAATGAGATGTGGGTGTTTGAAATTGGAGTTTTGGAGAGAAATGGAGAAAGAGAAGCCATTTTGGGAAGTGGGGAATTACGATTTGAGCTGTGAATAATGTGGAAGGGAAGTAATCTGAGGAGGTAATAGAGAGGAGATGAGAAATAGAGGAGGCGGAGAAGACGAGGAAGAGTTGGTTGGAGCGGTGGAGCTAATTTACTGTGTTTGTATCGCCCAAGTTGATAGTATTTGGAATTCGCAGCAGTCGCCAAGTTCGTTGATAGATTTCCTATTATTTTGACTTAGGTCCCATAGAGTTTGTGAATTTAGAAACTAAACCCAATTTTTTTTTTAATTTTTAATAATGATATGTTTTTAATGAAAAAATAATAGTAGTAAGGATCAATGTTCGCTTGATGTTATTTTTAACAACGATTTTTTATTATAATTTTAACATTATATTATATTAATATACATATATATATTAAAAAAGTTAAAGGATATATAAATTTCTAAATTTTGATTAAAAATATATTTTACTCTCTTATTA